>CP139502.1:39789246-40194246 GCA_021014915.2 Artemisia tridentata subsp. tridentata
TATATTTCATGTGGTTCGTTTCATAATGAATTAGCCTCACGTACCCAAAACATACCTCTTTTAACAACCACAAAAGATGCGTTTTTGGAAAAATTATTTCACTAAATACGAGCCCTTTTATAATACGTATGATTCGCTTGGGGTTTCGAACATCTCTTGGGTTTTAAATGGTTTGGCCATGATCGAAGTTGTGTTGTTTCGTGCTTGAGTTTTTATGGGTTCATTACTGAGAAGAGATTAGAGGGGTATCCGAAATTTGTGATGTTTTTGAATGCGGTTTGGGGGTATTTTTGGGAGCAGTTTGGATTGTAACCAAAAAAGGGGGTAAAAGAAAAAGGGTGATAGTGACAGCGTTGACGGTCAAAAATGCTTTGTCTGTATGATTATGAATGCTGTTTTGTCTATTTTATCACAAACGCGGTTTGTGGGTTTTTAATTACGAACGCGGTTTTGTCTGTTTAACACGAACGGGGTTTTGTCTTTTTAAAACCTCGAACCGGTTTGTCTGTTTAAAACCACGTACGCGGTTTAAACTGTAAAATCATGTACGCGGTTTTGTCTGTATACTCACGAACTCGGTTTGTCTACCATTTCATCGATGCGGTTTGTCTGTCACTCGGTCAAACGGTCAAACGAAAACAACAAACAACAACGACACAACCTAATCCCATCAACTACACAAGTGTTATTTTGCTTCTCGTGTGCTTGTTCATAAACAGAAAGGAAAGTCAACATAAGACCTCAGATTGGCTTTTCACTCATATCTCTTATGAGATTCTCAGAACGACTAACACATTCATACACGAGTATACCAACATCATCATAGATCTCTTGTTTCGTTAAGACTCGAACTGTAAATGAAACATTCGATCTCAGTTTCTTTCTTTCGTGTGACTCAAAGTTTCATCAATCCTCTAAAGGGCTATCATTCGAAAGAAAGAACATCATTGATCTTGTTCTCAATATCCAAAATATAAAGAACGAAATATAACAAGAGTGTTATATCGTTTCTTTTATTCGGTTTGAATGAAAATCACAACAAAGAACATACCCGAGACCCAATGAATGGATCTTGAAGACGTATATCTTGATCCGGTTTGGGAGCATCGTAAGGAGATATGAGGTGTCGCCTATATTTGAAGATGATGAGAGGTTAAGGGTTGTGTTGTGGGCACTTTACTGATCGCATATTCTTTGGATGAGGAGAGAGGCAGATTAGTTGGTGATGAAGATTGGGGATTAGGGTTTGTGGTTGAGAGGAGATAGCAGCGAATGGTTTGATGTTCTTGATTAGGGTTATGTTAGGTGTGTTATGGCTTATTAATACCCGAAAGATTAGGGTTAAATATGGATTTGGGCTTCAAAGCATTTAACCCGGGTATGGCTTAATTCATTGGGCTGGTTGATTATGGACTTAGACTAAGTGAGTTTAAGTATGGTGGGCCATGGAAGGTTAACACAAGGACGCTAGTTGCTGATGTTATTCTTCATTCTAAAATTCATAAATGTGACGATATGAACGCATTTTACAGTGGGCCATGGAACGCTATTTGTTGAAAATTATTTGACTACATATGGACGGCATGAATTATGGCTTGCATTACATATTTAGTCAAAGTGATCATGTGTTGTGAATTTGTCAGTAGTGAATCTGCCACAAGGACAGTGGTTTTTAATTATTTGTGGTATAACCATAATTGACGAAAATACTGGTCATCCATTCTTGACATAATTCATGACAAAATGATTGGTACAATTTGGTGATACAAGTAGATACACACGTCACCGCCAGTATTTGGGTATTCGAATGTCTTCGTGATTTGAGAATTTGTCAGCATTGGTCTATAAGTGCCTACGACTTGAGTGAGTCTGCAATTTGATCTTTGCTATTTGAGTTATCGCTGACAAATAACAGTTTGCTTAAATTGCAATTTGTCAAGTTGCGTTTGGACTTGTTGCAACTTGACTGATTGCGATTTGACCAGTTGCGATTTGACGTTGCGAGTTTTAAAACTTGCGATTCGACTTTTTGCGATTTAGTTGATTGCGATTTGTCTTGTGGCACCTTGAAAAACTGTGACTTGATTTGTTGCGATTTGATCAAGTTGTGACTTGATTTCTGTGACTTGAATTTCAAAGATGAGCATTGTACTTCACTCTTGGGTATTCTGGGTGATTTCACGGTTTCTCTTGTAGATTTTAGAAAATCCCGCGAAAGATTCGATTTCTCGGTTTAAATCTCAAGAGCTGTAAAATCCCGTGAGATTAATTTTTTGGGCATGTAGGCGGGGGCTTGAATTTAGACATAATAAAACTTACGGGGTGTGACTAATTTTTCGGGATAAGTTTGTGCTTCAAGATCAGCAGGAATTGGGAAATTATGATAACTTGGTTGGTTTTTTAATTCACGGGTTGGTGTACTTAGTGTCACAAACATCTCGGGGTGGATGGATGCATGATGTTTGATGACCCTTGCTCAAGCGTATTTAAGGTGATTAGACCTGGATGTTCAAGAAGTGGATATATACAATAAAGGATGGAAGGTTGGGTATATATCACTACCTATATTTAAAGGAGTTACGTTGTTGTGCTCAATATAGGTTTCTAAATCATAATTTAGTGCAAGTTTAAGTCGCGGACTTGTTCTTTATCAAGCTTCATCAAGTGATTGTTGTTTCTCAAGCTCCTAATGGAATTGTTGTTCAAGATCTTCTCAAGAGGTAGTCAAGCTTAAAGACAAGAGGTGCTTTGTTTGGAGACATGTTTTAACCTTTTACTCACTTTAAAGTCATATGCATTTCATCAAGCGGTTTTGGCATATTACGAGCTTCAATGAATTGTTAATCTACTAAACCATTGATGATGAGGAAAGCAAGGGGTTACTACAAGAGAGTCTTAATCACCATCTTCGTTGCAGTAGTTTCATTTGTCTCTTTCCATGTTTTGTGCCTGACAAATTCACAAATATCACGGACTCTCAGCTTTGGCAAAAAGGTCATTTCATGTCCTTTTTGAGGGGGAGAATTATCGCAAGTTTCCTAGAAGTTTCGTCTCCAACGATGTGAACTTTAGCGGTTTCGGTTACAGCGGGTCAGATCGTATCGGTTCAGTCTCCAGCGGTTTGAATCTTAGCAGTTTCGGTTACAGCGGGTCAGATCGTAGCGATTCAGGATTCAGTGGTTCAGTCTACAGCAGTTTGATACTTACTGTTGTGCAGTTAGTTCTTGAATTTATTTCTCAGATAAATCTCAAGAACTGTAAAATCCTGTACACAGTACGACAACTATTCCACATCCAAGTAGCTGGGTCAGACAACTTTGTTTGATAGGACTGACTATGAGTCATGGGCACTTCTAAGAATTAGCGCATGTTTCTTCTCTTTTTGGGCTAGTCAACAGCACAAGATGATCACGAAGTTAATCAGGTATTCTTTATTTGTGATTGAAGTTGAATTACACGAAGGCGTCTACTTATTTTATCTTGAAGTCGGGGTTGGTTGGATGCATGACCTTCAATGATAACTTGCTCGGGCTCAAAATTTAAGTTGAAGACTTGGGTTATCTAGTTACCAGCAGTCGGGGTAACTATCACTTAAGAGTTATTGGAGTACTCAGTGTCACACGTCAATGACGTTGTCGATAATCGCAAGAGGTGTTAATGTCTCATACTTTGGTTGGGTATTGAGCACTTAGAGATTTGCTTGGAGCATTAATTCTCTACACCGTTCTTCCAACATTAGTGCAAGCTTAAGTAACAAATTTGGGGACGTCTACTTCAGTTTTCAGTATTGATATATCGGGTTTCCTTCATCAAGTGGTTACTAATCTGTGTACAAGATTGGTTAGTTGGCCAAAGGTTTTAAAAGTTGTGATGTGATCTGTAATTCTCACGGGACATGCTTATCCCAAACTGATGTTCACCAAATCCAAATCAGTCATGCCACATTCAATCTGTCACTGTCTCACGGTTTCTTCTTGGTTTTGTAAAATCCCGAGAAAGAACTTATTTTCTCGGTTTAAATCATAGATTTGTAAAATCCCGTGATGATGGGCTATGCGCTCTTGACCATGATCGGGTTAAAACCATTATCAAAGTTCAGCTATAACATCACAAATGGCTGGATCGAGGCATTTAATCAACAAGATATGACTACGGGGTTAGTTCAGTATTATTTATTTGAGGCTGAAGTGAAATTTCATGGGTGCGTGTACTTAGTATCTGAAGATATCGGGGAGGTTGGATGAAGATTCTTCGAGATCCTTGTTCGAGCTTTCAACATTTACAATGACGAGGACTTGGATATCTAGTTATTTTGTCTTTCTCTCTATTACAAAATAACTATCACTTTAAGGAGTCACATTGTAGTGCTCAGTGTCACACGAAGTTGTGGATATCCAAGAGGTGATGTACGTCTTATACTTGATGGTTGGTTGGTTGAAGAGTATAGAGTACTTAGGGATTCGATGTTGCACGAAGTCTCTACACCGCTCTTTGTCACGCATTAGTACAAGTTTAAGTCACAAGTTCGGGTTATATTACTTCAGTATCAAGTTCATCATATTGGGTTTTCTCCATCAGTGGTCACGTTCTAGAGCCTACAAAATGATAATGGGGTTGGTAACGAGTTAGTTGAGAGAAGAAGTAAAGAGAGAGAGATGACGTCTGTACAAGTCAGTGCAGGCCTCGCTCTTCAACATAATGACGTCTGTACACATCAGTGCAGGCCTCGTTCTTCAAAGAAAAGAAAAGTGTACGCTTGAGTGCACTTTATCTTCAAAAGAAGAGGTATCTTCTTATTTATGGCCATTCTCATCAACAAGTTTCACGCTCTTTCCGTGCTTATTCAGTCTTCAAGTGGATCGGCGCATATTGGAGTATATTTTTATTCACGTATTCAACCAAAAATTGCAGTTGACAGGCATATGCAATTTTTGAGGGGGGGAAAGGGTGAATAAACAACATGTCAGTCTTCAAGAACCGTCAAGTGGAGCTACTTACCGTTGATGGTATTCATATTCACTAGTTCAATCATCAAAAATTGCAGTTGGCAGGCATATGCAATTTTTGAGGGGGGGGAAAGGGTGAATATTAATCTACATGTTGGTTGATGATTGAGAACTGGTCATACGTCTCCTGAATACGTTAGTTCAGGAGTCGTGCAAACCATGTTTCTCCAACACTTCTTCCTCCGTCTATCAAGGTGTTGAAGAACATGGTCATGGAATGCTAATCGACAAAGTCTCACGGGTTGGTCTAATCAGCAACAATGGGTTTCTAGTCAATGCTTCAAGTACACGTCATCAGGCTACATGTACACATCATGATGATGATTCCGATTAATCGTAACCATCATGGGGGAGAGAAATGTGTACACCAAGGATGCACAGCAGGTTCACGTGATCGGGCTTAATCATATATTCCGGTGTTGAGAACCGCAGAGATGATCAGTGGTTCAACTTGTTACCTTGGTATGTACATTTCACTGTTACGTCATGGGCTGATTAATCGTAACCATCAGGGGAGAGAGAATGTGTACATCAAGGACGCACAACAGGTTCACGTGATCAGGGCTTAATATCCAAGGATGGATACATACTATAGATGATCAGTGGTTCAACTTGTTACTTTGGTGTTATACTCAAGACTGAAGAAGGTCGAGTCGGCAGTCTACTCTACATTCTCTTTTGGGTGTTATCATCTCATGTGTATGCTGCGGGCTGATGGGTTACATGTAAGGTTACTGGAAGGCATTGGGTGAGATGAAGATGATTGGTATTCTGTTCCTCCACATTGGGCAATCTTGAAGAAGGTCGAGTCTTCAGTCTTCTCTACATTCAAAAATGTTGAGCTCTTTTCTTACAACTTGATATTTAACTTAATCCCATGACAGTTCTTGTTTGATGAGTTGTGGAGTTAAGTTAGGTTCAAGTTGTTTTGTAGTTTAAGGTTAGGTCCAACTTGATTTTAACCTAATCTCATGACAGTTCTTGTTTGATGAGTTGTGAGGTTAAGCTGAAATCAAGTTGTTACTGGGCGTAAATTTGTGGTTTAGCTTAACCTCATGACAGTTCTTGTTTGATGAGTTGTGGGGTTAAGCTAGATTTCAGTTGAGGCTCAACTTAAACTACCGAAAAGATGCATAAGGTTTTTGACGGCGTCACTCTAGGACGGGAGTGTTAGAAGATTAAGGACGGTATGCATTTGGTTATCAAAAGACTTCTTCATATTTTGGGCGTTCATCCAAAGTCTTCTTCCTATTATGGGTGTTCATCAGAAAGGTTGTCAGATTGGGGGAGAGCACTAATTCGGGGAGAGTGAAAAGCCAGAATCAATCCCTGATTAAATGTGCTCACGTAACTCTTCAGCAAGTTAAATGATGGAAGCGGAAAAGATTCAGAATGCTGAGGAGTAATGGTTTCTGGTTCGTATCCTTGTATATATTTTGCTTCTTACATTCTTTTTCATATCTTATACCATTTTTGTAAATAGATACATAGATATCCTGCTAATTGTAAATAGAGAATCGTAAAATCAGAAAAACCAAAAAAAATTAAAAAATAGAAAATACAAAAAAAAAAATAGTTTCACCTAGGCATGTCTTCTGTTTATCGATAACATTTACGGACTTAGAAATGTCATTCAATAATGGCACGGGTCTTTAAATGAAGCTCGAGCAGAAGTTAAAATGGATTGTTAAAACATGTCTTAATGGCTTGCTATTACTTTAGATAGCAACCCGCACTTCAAAATGGGGAAAGCACGTCGCCAAAAAGACGGCTGTTCCTCCAACTGGGTGATGTTCACCTGGGCATGGATTACTTTATATCCATGTTTCTTCAATCTGATGCACGTTTCAGTGCATCATTTCTTGAAAAAGAAGAGAAATCTTCTTTGAATACAAATAGTTTTCATTCTGTGATTCTTCTGAAAATTATTTGTTAGACACTTGGTGATTTTGTGTTGCTTGAAATTTGTTTAAACTTGGATTATGCATAAAATTTGTCACTCAATCAACGACTACAAATCTTTAACTAGGTCATTGATTGAGGGGGAGAGTGAATTCAAATTTTATATCATCAAACGGATTTATTGGTTGAAACATACTTGTTAGAAAAGGTTTTGTAGTTGATGGGGTATTAGTTGAAGAGGATCTTGCAAAAACTTTATATCAAATGGCCAAATGTGTTAGTTGCTAGAAAGTTTAGGACATTATGTGCAAATTGCTTATAGTTTCCTAGCTTTATGTATCTAGAAGATTCATTTGTGTTACTTTGGAATCCTCATATAATCCCCAAAATGCTTTAAGACTCAAAACCTAAAAGAAGTTAGAAAACCCGATGCGTTTGATGTTCTTGAATGCTCCACTGACATTTGTATGATCTAAGTGAATGAGTCTCAAATGTTGCTTGTCTCTGCTGCTTAATTGTTGTTGATACTGTGCATATGTTCTCTGGAATCACTTAGGTATATTGCTATCATATTAGAATCATGTTCCTAAGTTCCTGAGTTGAATATTGATATCTGTGTGAATTGCCATGTGCATGATTGGTATTTGCTTTTCTTGCTAGATAGTGGTTTGACGTAGTTCCTGATTGTGGTTTGATTATAAGATGAACTTGGTATTATAATGTGGCAAGCTGCTGAAGGGTAGCTATTTAGGAATAGTGTATCTGTATGTATGTATATCTGTGTTGATATTCTTATGCAGATTCCATAGCCAAAATGAATGTACCAGTTCCCATTCTAACCATTTGATCAGACGTTCAAACTCTATTGATTGGCTCGGAATTCACCACGACAACAACATCGGCAGCAACAACAACAACAACACCGTCATCACCACCACCACCTTCAGTGAAACAAAGCAATATTTGTTCCGATCTCGCCAAGTGGGGATCTACAATACTTGGACATTCTTGTTGGTGGATGGATAATTGATGTTGACCAATGACTCCTTCAGAGAAGCGGATGATTACATCATCTGCACAAAAAGGTCAATATCATTTGTGTCATAAAAGTTATCTTGTGAAAAATAAGCAGTGAATCTCCCTCTTAGTTTAAGGGGGAGCATAGTATGTTCTCATCATCAGAATATATTAAATCGGACACATTTTCTCCCACATTTTCTAACTTATTTAAATCAATTGGGATCACAAATCTCAAAAGGTTTGAAATTTTTGATCGGGGGAGAGAATGTGATTTAAATATGAAACCTGATGAAAATGTGATGTTTTGGACTTAAACGTTAGGCTCTCCCATATGTGCTAAACTCTTTTGTATATCGATGCACATATTGAGGGGGAGCAAATGAACAAAAAGGATTTGGCATAGCATGAGATCGTGACTCAGACTTAACAAATGAATTGACGAAACATATACTGTCATGAATCAAAAGGACATATCCTGGCCGGGTAATAATTTCAAGCTAGTCTAACTAGTGATGTAAGCGTGTCTCGAAAAGGATGTGTCTGAGTAGAGTGTACCGTTTCGAGAAACTTTCTATGGACTTGACCAGGACGGGTAATAATTTCAAGCTGGTCTAACCAGTGATGTAAGCGTGTCTCGAATCGGTCATGTTCACTGAAAGTTGATCAATTCAAAAAGTGCGAGCTCTACCTAACATGTGCAAATTTATAAAACATTCAACCGAGCACATGTTGAGGGGGAGCATTTGAAAAATATAAAACTCTCAAGTGTTTGCAAAAATGTGTTTCAGAATCATGAACACTTTGAGAGATTTTTCAAAGATTTGGTTTGGCAATTGTGGATGAATACTAAAGACCGGCCATTTTAATTAATGCATGGAGTTATAAGGATGGTTAGGTTAGGTTCAAGTTCCCACGATCCCGCCAGAGCCGGAGGGATCTACCCAGGGACAATCCACTAGTTAGTGTAGAAGTCCTTAGGTATGATTAAAAAGGAGAAATGTGTATAAGGGAAGAGTGCCGACTGAGATGGAGCTAACACTGGAATAAACCCAACAAGGTGTTAGTTATGAAGTCTCGGTAAGCACTGAAGGGGTTGAAGAATGAAAAAGAATTGTAAAGATAAAGGGTGAAAAGAAATAGCCCTCCTTACAACTTAGGCAGAAACCGGGTCAATACATATGCTGTCAGAATCACTTAGTTGATTGCTGGCATTGAAGACAAAGTATCATGGACCCAGTGATACGCTGCACAACCCTCCCTAGCCACTCAAGGTCCCTCAAAGGACTCTTGTTTCAATTGTCACGGAGTTCAATACATTTCTATCGTCTCTCTCACTCCGAGTTAGATGATATTGAAAAGGTGGCAGCTCTCTCCAGCCTCCGCTCACTAAATCAAAACGCACTATCGAGTCTAGAGCCTCGAGATGCATAATAAGATCTCATAGGGACACGAATTATTTCTACACTGGGTGTTCAACATTAAGGACACCAGATGTAAACTTAAGAGTCCTACGCAGATCTTAGCAATCTACCAGAACATTTATGAGGGAATTTACAAATGTAATTCCCAATGATTGAATGGAAATTCCTGCCAGGGTCAACATCAAGCAGCCCTGAAAGCAGGTCACTTCGGTAATTCTTTATGGATTACGCTTAGTGGTCACGGCGGTTTCCAACGGTCTACAGTCGTGGAGTGATCTCTAGCGACTCACCTAATCGTTGATGTGCTACGGTTCGATCTTAAAAAGCCCTCTGTGGGTTTTCAATTAGGAACGGTCTTGGTAAGGATTAGAGAGAGTTTTCACAATATGCTGTTAACAATCTCGAAGTCTGAACCTGTAAGTACCGGACGTTTTATTGCTAACTGTCGTATGCAGGAACTTCTAGCGATTGTAGCTGATTGCTGTTGCAGCTGTTTGCGGTTGTAGCTAATTGAGGTTGCAGCTAAATGCGGTTGTAGCTGATTGAAGAAAAGATGCCAATCCTATACCACATGCTCACACTACATCATCATTGTAACTCAACAAAGTCATGATCAACCTAAAAGACCTTTAACACGGCTTCTGCAAACTCTGATGCTAAAGATCATGACACCAAATAGTGTGAGCATGTCGGCTCAAAGATTTACACATCACGTGGAGACATACTACTGAAAGATGACTTGGAGACTCAAGTTGGATGATAGTTTCAAAGAATACTCAAAATCATCCAAGACAAAGAAAGGTCATCACAAGATCACTGCTGAATGCACTATGTTTCAAGATAATGAAGAATCGAAGACTACGAGCTATGACATCTAGTTCAGAAGACAGAATGCTAGAATTCAAATTATTGTTTCCGGGGTGACCTCCCTTAGGGGGAGATTGTTAGGAATATAAATATTCATATGAAGGTTCGGTCACCCCGAGTATCTAATTAGCATTTATATAGCTCGTAGGCTTATATATATTCATTTAGTATTATTAGTAATATTAGTATTATCTTAGTCGTATTTATATTTGTGGAGTGGGTCGGGGCTTTCCCCACTGTCAGCTCACTCCACAGCCCACTAGGGGCACAAACAGTAGTAAGTATATAAACCCCTTCCCACACATGGGAAGAGTTGGAACTCCTGTAACCTTTCACATAGTAATCTAACTTTTCAGGTTTTCTCTCAAGGTTCCCTCTCTCTCTAACTTCTCTCTAAAACTCCACCATGGATCTAATCTTCCATGAACCAAGACCACCCGAATAGATCCACACAGTCAAGATGGTTATTTCCTACACAATGGGGGGTTCGGATGTTCATCCTAGGGGTGAGACTGAACTTAACTTTTCCAGTGATCCACCTCTCGGGCTAGGTAACACAAGCCGAAGTGGTGAGGATAGTATGCAACTTTTGAATGAATTGAAGGATACATGTGCCAAGCTGTCTGCACAAATTGGTGATCTGCGAGCAATAGCTTCTTCCCAAGATGGAGTCATCAAATCTCAAGGTGGGGAGATAAAGGCTTTGAAGAAAAGGGTTAGGTATTTAGAAGGAGTCAAAGGATCAAGAATTCCCAAACAAAAGGTTAAATCTTCTGAAGCTTCTAAGGATGCTCCCAAACAGGGGGGGGGGAATGAAGGCAAAGTTTCAGGGGAGGATAAAGAGGGTGAAAGTATTGGTGCAGAGAGTGATCCAATGGAATTTCTAGTTGCTGATAACCAAGGGAATGAAGCGGTGATGGATAGGCGTTTGGGCAAGGTTACAACTGTTGATAGTGAGCCAGTTATTCCTGCTAGTGACCCAGTTATTCCTGCTAGTGGTCCAGTTATTCCTGCTAGTGAGCCAGTTATTCCTGCTATTCCTGCTATTGATAAGGTTAGTTCTCTATACTGAGACTGAAGTTAGTATTGCTGCTATTGATAATGTTAGTGCTACTGAGACTAAATTTATTCCTGCTATTGATAAGGTTACTGCTACTCAAGGTGATGATGATATGACTATGGCTCAAATATTAACAAAGATGAGGAGTGCAAAACCTAAGGCAAAAGGAGTTGTCATTAAAGAGCCAGTATCAGTACCAAAAACACCATCAACAACTATTTCACCATCAGAAAAAGGCAAAGGTTTGTTGATTGATGAACCTAAGAAGAAATTTAAGTTTCAGTCACCTAGTCAACAACAACAACAACCAATGATTACAGATGAAGAATTGACAAGACAAGTGGCTGATCTTGATGCTCAAGAAGCTGCTCAGATTCTTTCAGACAAGTAGTATGCAGAAAAATTACAAGCGCAAAAAAATGCAGAGTTAATAGCTTCATGGTTTGAGGAAAGGGCTCAGGTTGAAGCTGATTGTGAGCTTGCTAAAATAGTACATAAAGAAGAGCAAGATAAGTACTCAGTAGATGAAAAAGCCAGGATGCTGAAAGAAAATTTTGATGCAAAAAAGAAGTTGTATGCAGAACAAAGATATGCAGCTAAGAAGAACAAGCCACCCACTCAAAAACAAAGAAGAGATCTCATGTGCAGGTATTTTTTTTTTATTTTTTTTTTTGTTGCAAAGGTAAATTTATATTAATATCAACAACACCTAATATGTACATCATAAACATCTACTCATGTGCAGATATTTGAAGAATGTGGCCAGTTGGAAACTAAAGGATTTGAAATTCTTGGATGATAAAAGAATTGAAGAATTATATGCAATTGCCAAGAGAAACAATGAACTCTTCTTGAATGACAGTTCAAAGAGAGCAGATGAACAGTTGGAAATAGAAAGCAGTAAAAAGAGAAAACAAGAACAAACTGAGCAAGCTGTTGCTAAAGAACAAATGCAAGCTCACACTGAACTTGCAGTTGACTCTGTAGGAGAAGCCATGGATGCACAACCTTTAACTGTCAAACATCCCATTGTTGATTATAAGTCTGGATCTCATGGGGAAACAATTTATTACGATATTAAGAGGCATGATGGTTCTTCTAGAAGGTTTGTAAGCTTTCTTCACATGGTTCATGATTTTGATAGACGAGATATGATAGCTCTATGGAAATTACTCAAACAAAGATTTGGTAATAAGACACCAGAACAAGCTTATGATAGAGAAGTCTGGAATTATTTGAAGGTAATGTTTGAACCAAATCATGAAGATGAATGTTGGAGAAGACTAACGCACAATACTGTTAAAGAATGGAAAATTTTTCAACGATGTGGAGTACATGCTTTAACTGTGAATGAGTTGGTGATCTACATGCTTGTAGAAAAGGATTACCCTTTAAAGTTTCACAAAGACATTCTACATCAGATGTTGCGTGGGAAGAAAATACTCAAGCTTCAGCTTAATTATGATAACATGGCATATGAACTGCTCAAGAAGATGGAAGAGTATCTAGGACCCAAGGACAAGAAATAGAATGTATAGTTATTACTACTAGAATGTATAGTTTGACTTAAACATGTATAGTTATTACTGCTTATGAGATAAACATGTGTAGTTATTACTGCTAGAATGTATAGTTATTACTGCTAGAATGTATAGTCTGACAAAATATGCTTACATAAATGCTTACAATGGAGCCAAAACATTGATATTTTTAAATTTTTGACTATTGCATAAGTTATCAGAAATGTGTGACCATATGTATCGAATTGTGACTACACTTAAATAATGTGTGACAAAATTTGACTATTGTCTATAGTCACATGATTGTGCTACAATTAAATGTGACCATACACATTAGGAATTGGCAGGCAAACACACACTTAACTTTAGACACACATATTAACTTACGTGACTATTTGTATCGAATTTTGGTCACACTTAATCATGTATGCCTATGGTTTAGTGTGACCATATATGACATTTGGTCACACATCTCAAGTGTGTGACATATATTTGTCACTTTTAAATGCATATCGTGACTATGCTTCAAACTTACTTTTCAGTTGTCACACATTTCAAATTCATATGTGGCTAAATTTTCAACAAAAACTAGCAGTCACGCTTAAATAATGTGTGACAAACTTGAGCATATGATTTAGCCACATACACAATTACTTCGTGTGACCATATATGGATTTTGGTCACACTTTTCAATTGCGTGACATATATTTGTCACATATGTATATATATAGTGTTACTAATATTTCAACCTTATTTGTATCCGTCACACGTCCCAAATTATAAGTGACTAAAAAATCAAAAAAAAATTTACCAGATACGTATAGTCACGAAAATATTCAAATGTGTGGCTGTAGCCTCGGATGTAATTCCGAAATGGTCACACAAGTCGGATCAAGTGTGGCTGTTTATTTTATTCTGGTACATTTAGTCACATAAAAAGGCGACTGTGTGGCTGTTCGAAAAACAGCATGTGTGACTAAATCCCATTTTTGTACTAGTGCTTGTATAGAAAGGTGTTGAATGTGAGGGTTTCCGATTTTTCCTATTGGTCTTGTAGGAGTATCTCAACGGTAAAGGTGTAGTATGTGTTACAAGTAGATTACTCGACATAACACGACACTGGTAGGGAGTCGGGGCTAGCTGCTCCCCTGATGAGTCCATGGCAGAACGAGACCGGTGAACCTTTATTATAGAGGGGCGAATAAGTGGTTCTTATTGGTTAAAGGATGCCACGCGACCTCGAAAGAATTACTCCGGGGACGGTATCTTTTTGTGCTAAAATCATTTAAGAAAGATATACTCAAAGATTTGGAACAAAAAAAAGACTATGAATATTTAGTGCTGAAAGCTAACTACGAGTACTATGACAATTCATTCATTTGTGTGAAATGATATTACAAATAAATGATAAGAAATAAAATAATATGAACAATTAATGTCGAATGATTCAATTCATTGTCACACCAACCCGTCTAGCAAGTAATGAATGGTTCAATTCATTGTCACACCAACCCATCCAGCAAGTAATGCATTTCTTACCGGTCCCTTTTAATGGTTTATGAGACGACCTAATGAGCATAGGCACGCTCTATTTCTCAAAAGCTTTTTATTCATGATCACACATCACACTTGGTATTAATGACACTTATCCACCATCTCGGTTAAAACCATCATTGACATATGAAATATTTTCATTCATCGTGACACCAACCAAACACGCACAAAAAATCTCTTAAGGGCCCGCTTGGTTCAAATGGTGGGGAATGCAAAGGGAATGCAATGCAATGCATTCCCTTACCCCCCCCCCCCCCCAATTTATTAGGTAATGCCCCATTACCCACTACTAGGTAATGGGTCATTACATTACCCTACACCAAGCACCATCATTCATTACCTTTGCCATTGATTAGGCCATATGACCCTACACCAAGCACCCCCTTAGATTACACATTATCAAATAATTAACCAAACACGTTTAGTCAACTACGCTCAGGGAGGAAACTAGGGGGTCCCACGGTGTCACGGGACCTCGATAGAATTTTACTTCATAAGGCTATTTTTTGTAAAAAACGCTAAATTTTCTAAAATGCAGCCGGTTCTAATGCATTGTATTTCTAGTTATTGCTTAGTTTGTCCATAAATAGGTGAAATGTGAACTTAGTTTTCACTAAACTTGATCACTTTAGCCGAAACTCGTGCTTTCTTATGAAAACCTTTCCTTATCATTTAGCTTTGGCTCCGTCCCTGACACTACAACATTCTACCCAAATGGCGAGGACATTTTGACGCCTTCCGCGAGGACCTGTCCTCGCTAAAGACCTTTAGAAGGTTTTGGCGATGGCATTTGTGTCCTCGCCAAAACCCCGTATCGCGTCCTCCTTATTGTTGTAGTGTGACCACGCTCCCTATTACCCCCGAGTGTGAATGGTAATGGTAAAATACTTGTGATAATTCCAATTTTTCATGAAAGAAAAAATCTCAAAAAAACTAATTATATTATATTTGAACTTTAAAAGGATAAAGGTTAAAATAAAATAGAGATGTGATCAAGTAATGTTGATGAAAAACCAATGTTCGAATACATACAATTTGATACCACAAAAAATGTAATTAATTTAGTAATGTAAGCTGGAAGAATATTGTTTTTTAGCATCCGTTTTGATTATGTCACATTTGAGGCATGCACTCCAACACAGTCTTGCCAGCAGGACATTGTATGTGTCGAACATGGGCAACGTTTTTTTTTTTTTTTTTTTTTTTTTTTTTTTTTTTTTGAGATAAAACACAAATATATTACTGAATAAACATTACATCATTGAGCACCCATGGGTTGACCGAGGGTGGCACAAAGCCATCATACACTTCATCTACAATGTTATCTAAAGCCCTTCTAGCTAGCTCATGAGCCACTCGATTCCCATCACACCGTACAAAGGACCAAGAGCATGAAGTAAAAGAGCAACATGAAGAGACCCCCAATATGTAACAGTTCCTTGTTGTGTAGAAATGCGTCGACAAGAATACTTGAATCCGTCTCTAAAATAACATTCCTGAACCCCTTAGTAAGAGCCACCTGGATAGCCCAAAGAATAGCATTTGCTTCTATTTCAATAATCGAGGTCGCGTAGGCCACCCGTCTATTTCCCGCCACCAGAACCAACCCGTTATAGCACCTCATCACAAGACCAATTCCCGCAACACTATTTCTACTTGATATTGTAGAAATCTATAATCAAAGCACTAAAACAACCCAGATATTACTAGTGAACCCAGCCAACCTCCCCTTGGTTCACTTCTTTATTAACAAATGATAAAAGTTATTCAGTTTACAATACAAAGAATCTGAGAAGATGAAACTAAGAAGATGAACTAACAAACTAGGGTTTCTCTCAGGAGCAGAGAGAGAGAGAGAGATGAAACTAACAAGAACTATCAATAATGAAGAGAGATGAAGAGAATTTTTCTTTTATAGCTCTATCTCCAGTAGATACATAAAGAACTTCCAAGACTTCAATATCCTCCACTTTAGTCCTTCAAGAATATAGACGGGAACTCTTTCTAGTTGAGACTTTGAGTAAATGACATTGAGGCTCATGTGTTTAAAGCTAAAACTTAGACCTTTCAACACTCCCCCATAAGCTTTAGCTTCAAGCAGCTCCCCCATCAACTTTATCTTTTTCATCAGACTTGACCTGAAACACATTAAACAAACCAAGACACTTGCAAAATCTATTATGGTAAGAAATATTAAGCCCCTTTGTGAACAAGTCTGCCAAATTATCCTCAGACTTAACCTTGATAGGTTTTATAAAACCATCAACCACCTTTTCTCTCAAAAAATATAGATCAATCTCAAAATGTTTACTTCTCTCATGAAGTACTGGATTAACAGCAATCTGCACAGCAGAACTGTTATCACAACACATTTCCACATGTAAATTAACCTTTACCTGCAGATCTGTTAACACTTTTGTAATCCACATCACTTCACAACAAACATTGCACATAGCCCTGAACTCAGCCTCAGTAGAGGATCTAGCAACAACAGCTTGCTTTTTACTTTTCTAGGAAACCAGACTGCTTCCCAAAAACACAGTATAGCCAGTAACTAATCTTCTAGTAACTTTACATTTAGCCCAATCAGAATCAACAAACACTTTTAAACACATGTCATTACTTTCTTTAAAAGTAATACCAAGACCAGGTTCCTTTTTAAGATATCTCAAGACTCTAAAAGCAAGCCTCAAGTGTGACTGCATAGGCTTATGCATAACTTGACTTAAACAATGCACAGCATATGAAATATCTGGCCTTGTTAAGGTCAAATAGATCAATTTACCAACTAATTTTTGATAATGTGTTATACCAGTTAATGGTTCATCATCACCATACTTAGAAACAAGCTTTTTATTGTCTGGATTAGTCTCTATAGGAGTACTACATGGTTTGCAACCTAGCATACCAAACTCAGTTAACAATTATGTGCAATACTTTCTTTGTGTAAGACAAATACCATTATCAACATCCAAAACTTCAATACCCAAGAAGTACTTAAGTTTTCCTAAGTCTTTTATCAAAAACTTAGAACTCAAAAACTTCTTAAACTTGTTAATTTCATCAACATTATTTTCAGTGATAATGATATCATCCACATAAACCAACAATACAAGCAACACATTATTATCATTTTTTATAAACAAAGAAAAATCATTTGGACTTTGCACAAAACCATTCTCTTTAAGCACAGATGTTAATTTTTCATTCCATTTTCTAGGAGCTTGTTTTAATCCATATAATGACTTAACTAGTTTACAAACTCTTTTATCACCCTTATCAGAAAAACCTTCAGGTAATTCCATATATACATCTTCTTCTAATTCACCATACAAGAAAGCATTATTAATGTCAAGTTGAAATAATGGCCACTTTTTATTCACAGCAATACTTAACACACATCTAACAGTAACAATTTTCACAACAGGGGAGAAAGTCTCCTCATAATCAATACCTTCCCTTTGATTAAAACCTTTGGCAACTAATCTTGCCTTAAACCTTTCTACCTCACCATTAGCTTTATACTTAACTTTGAAAACCCACTTATAACCAATTGCTTTTCTACCAGCAGGTAATTCAACAATAATCCAAGTACCATTTCTATTTAAAGCCTCAATTTCCTGATTCATAGCCTCTACCCATCTGCTGTCTTTAGCAGCCTCCTCATAGGTAGCAGGCTCATGAATCTTATTAAGACTTGCAGTAAAGACAAAGTTATCAAAACTTAAATTGGAATACTTAACAACTTTATCAATACCATACTTATGATTCTTATTAAGCACATAATCTTTGTATTTAGATGGTAAGGCTGTCATTCTACTAGTTCTCCTAACAGTTTGACCTACTACAGGTTCTGGTGACTCAAACATTTTACTAAACATATCTAAATCCTCACCCTCAGATATATAACCATCATCAATTAGACTAGTACTCTGTATACCATCAGAATCAGTAGATTCTGTTGCATACTCTTTACCCTTAATGTCCTTCCTACTAGAAGTACCACTGATGTTATCTGCATCAGCAGAAACTGCTGTTTCATTTGGCTAAATCTCTTCTGCATCAACTGTATCAGCAGTTTCTGCTGTTTCAGCTTGCAGAGGTCTATTAACACCAGCTGCTCCATCTACAATGATGACACTGGGTTTAGGAGTACTAATTTCTGGTATAGACTTGTTGTTACTATCTATACTATCTCCCTTATCATCATTGGGTTCATTGGATCCAAGATTATCCTGACTGCTATGATTTTCTTGATCAAAAAAGTTTAAAACATTTATATCATTCTCTTCAACCACAAAGTCTTTAGCAAAAGAACTATTTTTAAAAGGATATACAGTCTCATAAAACCTAACATCCCTAGAAAAGATGAATTTCTTTTGATCAAGATTAAACAGTTTATACCCTTTTTATCAAAAGCATATCCAACAAACACACATTTGTCAGACCTAGATCCAAATTTATCAGATTCATTCAAAACAGTGGAAAAACATAAGCAGCCAAAACATCTTAGACTTAGGAGATTAGGTTCAGTTTTATACACCATTTCATAAGGACTTTTACCAGATAACACAGCAGTAGGTAACCTGTTGATCAAATAAGTTGCAGTTAGAATAGATTCAGTCCACATGTTCAATGGTAATCCCCCTGAAACATGAGGGCTCTAGCTGTATTTAATAAATGCTATGCTTTCTTTCTGCTATACCATTCTGTTGGAGTGTATAATGACAAGTAGTCTGATGTAAAATACCATTGTTTAACAAAAAACCTTCAAATCTTTTGTTTACAAATTCTGTTCCATTATCACTTCTAAAAACTTTAATAGTTTTTTCAAACTGGTTCTTAATCAAGTTATAAAAACTTACAAGATGATCATAAACCTCACTTTTAGTTTTCATTAAAAACACCCAAACAGCCCTAGTATAATCATCAACCACAGTAAGAAAGAACCTAAACCCATCCCTACTGGTCACCCTATAAGGTCCCCATACATCTAGATGAACAAGTTCACCCAGATTTTTAGTCTTATGTTCACTTAATGGGAATGGTTCTCTAGTCTGTTTAGCACTATGACATATATCACAAGGTCCAGAACTAGTAGTCTTAAGGTCTTTTATTTTATCTTTTAGCACAGTTAAAACATGGTCAGAAGGGTGTCCAAGTCTGTTATGCCAAATACAATTTGACATAACACAACTCTTAATGTTGCTATTATTAACCCTCTTACCTTCATCAAGAAAGTAAAGACCTCCTCTCTCACTACCAGTCCCCATCAGGTATTTTTGAGTTAAATCCTGAATTTTACACATTTTTTCATTAAAACTGACAACCACATTATTATCTTTAGACAACTTATGAACAGACAACAGACTTACATGATAACCAGGAACAACCAACACATCTTTAAGAATCAAATTATTTCCAAACTTATAACTTCCAATTTGTTTAACCTGTTCCACAGTCCCATTGGGATGTGCAACAGTAATATTTAAGTGTGAAACATCCATTATATCAAAAAGAATAGCTGCACAGAATGTGATGTGTTGACTAGCTCTTGAATCAATAATCCAACCAATATAAGTACTATATGTACTTATATTAGAGTTGAAATTAAAAAATCTGCTAGTGAAAAAACTAATAACACTGTTAGAAGTCATAACAATACCTGCAACACTAGCATGAGACTTGCTAGCATCACCTGTATCACTAAGTAAACTCATCAACCTCTGATACTGATCACTAGTAAGAGTATGAGAGGTACTCTTACCAGTGTCAGCCCTATTATCAGTCACATTATTAGCATTGGTTTGATTCACATTATTACCTTTTTTTAACAAATCCAGGTGGGTATCCCACCAACTCAAAACATCTATCTATAGTATGCCCATTCATATTACAATGCTTACAAACCAGATTAGACAATCTTCCAAATCTTTTATTATTATTGTTTCTATTAGAGTTCCAATTGTTATTATTACCAGAATTAGATCTAGCTGCAAAAGCAGTAGTCCCACTCTTAAGAGATTTAGTGGCAACATGACTATTTTTGTGTGATTCATCTCTAGACAAAGTAGCAAATGCAGATTTAACATCTAGTAAAGGATCTGAAGTAAGAAGAAGACTTCTTACAGAACTGAAACTATCATCAAGTCCCATTAGAAATTGCATTAGCTTAAGAAGGTCTGAATGCTTTTTCAATTTAGGAGCAGTGTCACAAACACATGTGGGCAGATCAACAAGTGAGTCAAACTGTCTCCACAATGCATTAAACTCATGATAGTATTCAGATAGACTCATACCAGACTGAGTTAATGTATGAATTTTATGATGCAGATTGTAAATCACAGAACCATCTTCTTTATTATATGTTTCATCTAATTCATCCCAAACATCCTTAGCATTTTTAGAGAACACTTGACCATTATAAAGATCTTGTGATATGCATCCTAAAATCAAAGATAACACAACAGAATTACACCTATCCCACTGAGCCTGATAAAGACCATCACTAGGATTTCTAACACATTTACCAGTCACAAAACCAAGCTTATTTCTTGTATGCCAAGCTAACTGCACAACAGCAGCCCAGACTTTATAATTCTCAGTTCCTTCAAGTTTGAAAGAAATCAACTGAGAACCAATGTCTTGAGGATGCAAATACAAAGGATCATATATGTCAAGTTTTAATTCACTACTACAACCTTCTTGATTCTTATCTTTATTCTTATTATTATCTTCAGACATTTTTCAAGAATTAAAGAAATCAAAACAATAACACACCAGAGATAAAACAGACAAGAAACAAAACCAACACAAAAACAATGCAGACAAAGAAGAAAAACAAACAAAGAAACACAGAACACCTTATATCTCCACAAACACATACAAACCCCCAACAAACTCAACTCCTCAACACAAATAATTCGCTTGACCTACACTTCGTCACATGCAATTCTAAAAAACCTATGAAAAATAACCTAAAGAGGGCGTGAGTGGTATTACAGTGCACGCAAGCTTCCAAGAACAACACTGGATCAAGAAGATCCACCAACAACCAGTAACACAGCGGAAAAACACCTGAAACAAACAAATCAGAATTAGTAATCAAGAATTTAATCAAGAGATGACTGATTATAGAAACCCTAAAAATTATTTTTAGGGTTTTTGATTTTAACTTCAAGAATCTTGAAATTAGAATAAAAAATAGCCAGTCTTAACTAATCTAAACAAACAATAACCTGAATTAGGGTTTGATACAGTAAACCCTAATTTAGACGACTTTGATTAAAAACAAATTAACCAACTCCGACACACAATTAGACCACAAGAACACTTATTCACAGTCTAATTGTAACAAGAACCACCAGGATCAGAAAATCCCCAAAAATTAGAAAACCCTAATTTTTGAAAAATCCAATTAACCTTTAGATCGACAAGATCTAACAACAATAAAACTGAATCCACACTCAAAACAACAAGATCAAAACGTATAGATAAAAAACCCCCAAATTTAGAGAAACCCTAATTTTTCAAGATCTTTAAACTGCTTTGATATAGAGCAACCTGGCTCTGATACCATGTAGAAATCTATAATCAAAGCACTAAAACAACCCAGATATTACTAGTGAACCCAGCCAACCTCCCCTTGGTTCACTTCTTTATTAACAAATGATAAAAGTTATTCAGTTTACAATACAAAGAATCTGAGAAGATGAAACTAAGAAGATGAACTAACAAACTAGGGTTTCTCTCAGGAGCAGAGAGAGAGAGAGAGATGAAACTAACAAGAACTATCAATAATGAAGAGAGATGAAGAGAATTTTTCTTTTATAGCTCTATCTCCAGTAGATACATAAAGAACCTCCAAGACTTCAATATGCTCCACTTTAGTCCTCCAAGAATATAGACGGGAACTCTTTCTAGCTGAGACTTTGAGTAAATGACATTGAGGCCCATGTGTTTAAAGCTAAAACTTAGACCTTTCATCAGATATCCCACCATCAGCATTAATCTTTATCACTCCATTAGATGGAGGGGACCAAAGTACCTAAGATGGAACATTAGACGTAATAGTATGCGCTGTTGAATTTGCATTTGCCCGATAGAAGTCTTCCAATATCACATACGCCAACTCTTTAATTTTATTTGGCTCAATATCTTCTCCCCCATGGGCTTTGGAGTTTCTTACACATCATATTCGCCACATGACCATCAACATGATCTCCAAAGTTCCTTGTCCCCTATCCTTAGCCGTAGTTAGCATCTCTTCAATTGATATGTTTGCAACATGATCTGTAAGATCAATCAAACTCATACTCGACCGTACATCACGAGCCCAATTGCAGAGAAAAAGAGCATGCTTTGTGTCTTCCATAAGGGCGCTACAATGAACACAACTGAGAGATCCTAGTGCCAAACCTTTAGCCGTCAGATTGGATATAGTAGGTAACAGGTTCATGCATACTCTCCACACAAAAATCTTTACCTTACTCGGAATATTTGCCAACCATACATACTTTAATGCTTTTCTTTCGTGCGTTAATAACAACTCTTGAAAGCATTCTATTGTTTAAGTTGCAATCCAATATGCAGATTTGCACGTGAACAGTCCATTTGAGGAAGCATCCCAGTAAAGTGAGCCATGTTCAAGTGTGTTTATATGTGTACAAGCTATCTTTGTTGCAATATGTTGGGGAAATAATTGTAACAGTAGAGAATGATTCCATGTACCTGTACCACCATCCAAAAGGTCATGAATGACATTATATTCACAGTTTTGAGGACAATTATCCAGTGTTCTAAATCCCTCCAGCCAATAATCTTCCCATATTATGACTTTCTGTAATGACCAAAAACCATATATTCAGGAGGTCGGGGATGCTCAAAATAAAGGTTAAACATGGAATATTAGATTAAAGAATGGGGGAGGTGTGTGTGTATTCAAGAGAGAGAAACAAGAGAAACACACACACCCTCCTTATTACAAGAGACATATATCAAGAGGGTGACGCCCTAATGCTCTTGATGGGCTTTCGGTTGGGCTTGAGGCTCATGGGCTATACATTAGTCATTTAGACTATACAAGCTAACTTATCTATTTTAGTCCACAAGCCCAACTCGTTAACTAAACTAGCCCTTATACATGTAACTAAATGCAATTCCCAATTATGACATAACTTTAAGTCTAACACTTTCATACTGTTGCCGACATTCCATCTTTGGCCTTTTCGAATGATGTCCCGAGCCGAACATAAACTTCTCCAGACAAAACTCGGTTCATATCCAATCCTTGCATCTAGGAAAGAGTTTCTAGGATAATACCCGGCTTTAAGGATTCTTGCTGGAAGTGAATCCTCCATTGTAATTAGTTTCCAACATTGCTTTGCAAGAAGAGCCTTATTAAATGCTTTCATGTGTCAAAACGCCATGCCGCCACGTGATTTAGAGATACACATATAATCCCAGGATGACCATTTTATCGGATTATCCTTGTTTCCATTTCCCCACCAATAACAGTTAAAAGCTCTATGAATCTCATTTATGCTTTCGTCTGGTAACATGAAAATATTCATTACATACATCGGCATTGCTTGCGCCACAGATTTTAGCATGACCTCTTTGCATCCTATTGACAAATTTCTTTCTTTTCAACCTGCGATCTTCTTGCGTACCTTGTCTATAATAGCTTGAAAGACGCTTTTCTTCTTTCTTCCAATGATTGATGGCATTGGTTTATGAATACATTGCAAATGGGGAACTTGCTGTCAGACATTGTAAACTCGTAGGTATATCTTTATTATTGAACATTATTTATAATGGTGAAACCCTGATGGGGGAACAAGCATTATTATATTTGGAGGCCCAAGATCGTGTGACAAAAAGGGCTTCATTAAAATGGCTGTAACTTGGCTAGAAAATTCCGTTTTGGGCGTATTACCAGTCGAAACGGCCGTTGGAACGAGGAGCACATTTCTACAAACTGTCGTAGACGGTTTGGGTCGATGTTCAGGCCCAAAAAAACGGCTTATTTTATGAGTTATTTGTCTTTTTATGTCTTTTCGGGCTTTATTTGGACTTTGTTTTTGTTCTAGTTTCTGGCCCGCTTGTATTTTGAGGCCCATTCAATGTTTGTCATGTTATTTATATCCATGTAATGTCTGGGAGATGATCAGTTGATGATTAAATAAAAATTTCAGATCTTCCATTTCGTATTCAAACTTTTGGGACGAATTTGGGAAGGGTTTGGGGAAGATCTTCACGGGTATTCTCAGAATCAATGTGTTGTTTCTTGTCTTTCAAGTTGTACGCTGCATCAAACCCTAGATACCTTAAACCTACAAACCGGGTTTGGGCCTATTTATCCTCTAATACTCCCCCGCAGTTCGAGCAGCTAAATCGCGAAAGCTCGGACTGGAGTAGTAAACTAGACAAGAAAAAAAATATTAACAAAATAAAAACATAACTTTTGTTGACTCGTAACAAAACCGTACCAATGGTCGACTTTAGTCGACTCGTACCAACGGTCGGCTAAGTTGACTGGTAACAAAACCGTACGAACAATCAACTAACAAACAAACAATAAAACAACTATAGATGAATAAAGGTGTTAACTGTAACAAAGAAAAGAAAAGGCACGTCTGCTTTGAAGTGGGGATTGTCGAACAATTTAAAGTTTATGGAAAATTCAAAACAATTAAGGGTTAGGGATTAATTTTGTTGTGGATCGACTGAAAATAAAAATAGGGTGGATAATAGGCGGCGGTTAAGGTATGACGGGATGGCATAGAGGCAATGGTTTATGGCGGCCGATTAGGTCTAAGCATCAAACCTGCTCATAATATCATGTTAGACATTGTAAACCCCGTGGTATATCTTTATTATTGACCATTATTTATAATGGTTAAACCCTAGATACTCTAAACTTACAAACCGGCCTATTTATCCTCTAATTTTGCAAGCTGATTAATTGCACTTTAGTGATGGTAGGAGCAAGTAACTGACATGAAATATGTACACATGTCAAAGTATCACTTGCCATAGCTTGAACATGTCACAAAATAGAAGGTAAAAAAAAAAATAATAATAATAAATAATAAATTAATAAAAATCAAATAGATCAATTTTGATGTACATGAGATACATGTACAATCGTCATTAATTATTTAAATGGGAAAGGTAAAAAAAATTATAGAATTTGAGGCACAGTAACATGTTTATTAAGACACATGTATAAAAATTATTTTCTGCTATAATAACTTGGCTAGTCGATCAATTGTTCATGGACATGAACGGTTAAATTTTTGTTAATCAATGTATTCATCAATACATACACTCTATGGATGTTAAAAGAAAATATAAATATTTTATGTTAATAACATTTATGATTATATTATACTTGGTATTATTTGGTAATAGTTCTAGTGTTAAATTTAAATAATCTTGGTGTTTTATCAACTACAGTATCTGCTCCACATTCACAATCACAAAACACAGAATATATATATATATTCATAATCCAAAATTAGTATCATACTAAAAATAAAAACGGAGAAGCAAAATCTTTGGCTTGGATTCGAATTGAGCTACTTTTTGAGATTTAACCAAGACTTACCTGTTGGTTAATTATTCTCAAAACGACATAATTTGTTCACCTAATGTATAAAAGGTTAATTATGGCACAACTTTGTATTTCGGTTTCGTTATGGACGAATCCATTTTTTGATAAATCTATGTATATTAAAAGATTGACTCACCTTATAAATGTGGGAGTGTTAATGATGTATGGCATAAAGCGAATTTGGGAGTGCCTCAAACAAAATAATCAATTCACAACTCGACATTATGACCACATTTATTTGATGCAATTTAATGGGGAGGAAGATGAATACGAACCATTTTCAAGTTACAACTTCAATTACATGCCCACATTTATTTACGGCAATTGAATATGAAGGAAGATGAATACCAACAAATATCAAGTTACAACTTACATCAATAAGTGTGACTTTTCAGTTGGATTTTTGTACACTATAAATAAGAAACTATCACCATTTTCACCACATCATTTTATTCTTCGGGCTCACAGTGGCTCCTTCCACCACCACAGCCACCGGAACCGCTGCCAACATCAGTTGTTTCCGCCGCCGACACCACTGAACAGGTGGTGTTTCGAGCTTGGGTGGTTTCGTTGTTGTTTTAGCGGTTCCGATGGTGATGTTTATGGTGAATACCGATGTGAAAATCCCATGAAACAAGGTCTAAACAACCACTTCATTTTCGTTTATTATCTGAATTCCATTACTGTGTAAATTATTATCATACAACATATAATGGGTTGCACACAAGACTCCATGAGTAGAGTCATCGACCTTAGTTTATATCATGAGTGGAACAATCGGATTTGACAAAATCAACCCTACTATCCTATCCCATCTCCATTAGCTCAAACCAAGACTCGAAAAGAAAATAAAATACAAATAGATCTCAGATTCGGTTTAACTTTTTGTCTAATCTTTAAAAGATTTTTTTTAGTTGAACACATATCATCACAGACCCTTTAAAAGCCTAGCTTCTTTCTCAATATCCGTAAATGAAAGAATGAATTACAACAAGATTGTAATAATCATTGCTTTCGGTCGGCTTAAATACAAACACAAAAACAAAACAAATCCTACCCGACACCATTTTAAAATGATCTTGAAGCCGTTTCCTTTGAAGCTATGCCACAAAAGATTGAGCAAGAAAGATATAGGTGGATTCTTGATTATGGTTGTGTTTTGATTAAACACGAAAGGTGTATCTTGATTTGTGTTAATCGCTTGATTGATAAAGATTAATACTGAGATGAATCTGTGATGTGATGAGTTTGATGTCGAAGAAAAGTTGGGTGAGAGAAGTGTGCGTTGTCGGCGGATAAAATGAGAGGTGTGTGTTTAGGTTTAGGTCAAAATGATTTGTGTGTTAAGTTATCAATCTATAACCGGCTGTGTGTTTGGATTGGGTTGGTGGATTTGCTTATTGGGCTGCCCATAATTGACAGGCTGTATTCCAACAAGAATAGAACGTGTTGGCTAATATGATAAAAGAAAACATGAAGTTATTGAATGCCAAATATCCCAAAAGAAATTTTGGAGTTCGCAGACATATTTCCTCAAGAAGAGAGAATGCCGAAAAGGTGGCCTAAATAAAAGAAGCCCCCGTTAAGTGTCAGTGGTGGAATAGCCAGTCTGCCATTAACTTTGTTGAGTTAGTACTAGAATTGTCATTAGTCATCTATTAGAATATATTACCTAGGAATCATCCTCATTTGCATAGTAGTATTACTCTTACTCTACCATACATAGAGATGAATTATTTAGGTCTTTCTATGATTTTTTTTTATCTACTCTTCATTTATAGCGGAATAAGAGTAACTAATACTACAATGATACTTATTCTAGGGGTTGTTTGTCAAAGCTTATTTTTGGCCTTATGAGCTTAGATGACTCAGCTTATATTTCATAAGCCCATTATTTATGGCTTACTTTTTTAGCTTGACGACCTTTCTTTTCCTCTTCCCAAAAAAAAAAGGATATCTTCTTCCATTATTGTTTTTTCTTCCTTTTTTTTGAGCCGTCAACTAAATTAAAATTTTTTTTTTTTTTTTTTTTTTTTTTTTTTTTTTTTTAAGGGTCGATGTTAAAAATAACGGATGATAATGTAATTTCTTTAGGTTGTGTTGGTAAATCTATTCATATATAATGGTTGTGTTCAAATTCCCTTTTAAGTATTGTAGTGTACTGTTTTCGTTTAATGGCCCATTGGAAATCATATAGTGTAATAAAAATAATTATGACAATGATCATAAACTATTGCATCAAAGTTGCGACTGAATTTTAGTATCTATTGTCATTCATGTATATAAGTTTGACGGCACGGGTCTTGAGGCAGCCCAAGTTATATACGAACATTAACATACTACACCATGACAACAACTTAAATTTAACGTATATGACCAACCCTTTTACTCATTGTTTCGAACTTAGCATATTTGTATAACCAAACTAAAGTGTTGAATCCAGCATCAACAAAAAAACTTACCTTAACGCATAACCAAAATTAATACCACGAATTCACCGAGTACGGAACAAACCAAAACTGTGTGCACTGCACTAGATTTAATACTATCACGACAAAACTTACAGTCCATCCCTCAATGTTCAAGACTATAAAACCTAAATACCATTTTGATTGTTTCGTTATTAACCTCGCGTGAAAATATTAACGTTCAAACATATGACCCACGATTTTACTCAACATCCCGATCAAACCGATGTGCGTAGCACGGGTCTGAAATGCATAACATTAACTTTGTTATTAGGCCCACGTGACAATATGAACGTTAAACAGCAATTAGATCAAACCTATGTGCGTAGTACGGGTCGTATAGTCTATAATACAACTATGTATGTTTACTTATGTTGATTTTATAACATAGCTGTATTTATGTTGTATTTTATTACAACTCTAAATGTTAAATTCTATGAGACTAAAGTGTAGTGGTAATTAAAACCATCATCGACATTTTAGCATTCACTCTTTTCACCAAACCCACTGCCAAATATCCGTAGTTATGACCACCAAATCAAACCCGCATACGCACTCACACACATAGATACCTCACAATACAGAAGGTGCTAATGGTAACTCAAAATAAAATTTGGTAGTTGGTCACCAATTTCATCCAAATGAAAATGCGTACGATATGGTATAGTATAAGTCATGTTGTTTGTTTTTACCTAGTAGGAGCAATTATATTTATGCATAGTTGTATACGAAATGGAAAAAATTTGGAATACCTAAAAGGCATTGTGCCTAACTTATGCGTCATTACCTCAATTGATTGTGATGAAGTGGGTCTGGTTGATACACCAATAAATTGTTGTTACACATGTTTAGGCACAAAATTAGACATAACTTTTAAATGTGCCAATCATTTCTTCAAATAAATTTGGATTTTTTTTTTTTTTTTTTTAATAGTGATGAACCCTGTTGAGTCTAAGCTTGCTTTAGCTCTTGAGAAAAAAAAAAAAAAAAAAAAAAAAAAAAAAAAAGTTGCATCAATTTGTTAGTCGTCCCGGTTCATTTGTTTTTTAGACCACACTCAATATTTAAACATAAAAACCAGTTTACAACTCACATGTTTATATACAAACAAGAATAATAGACTCACAAAGTATCTAATTTTATCCTTTACAAGTTCTTTTATCATAAGTTCAAGCAACAACACAAACATTACTTCCCTCTTCCTATAGTTACCTGTTTCTCAGCTTTCAGCACATGCAATAAATTTTTAACATATACCAACCCTCTTACACATTATTAAATAACATTGACCTCTTTTATTATTTTCTCTACTCCTCATTCACTATAAACTCTATAACCCTTACCCTAAAATACCAACCCTAACACTACAAACGCCATCAGCCTCCCTCTTATTCTCCTTCACCAAACCGCACAAAGCAACATCTCTTTTGTGTTGATTTTCGAAAATAAACATCTTGAATCTTGTTTTCATTTTTGTTTTTCTTATATCCGAAACAAAATCACAAAATTTTCAACCCCTCAAAACACAGAAACAAGAACAATATGGTTGATGGAGCCTTTTATGCTCAAAAGTGTTATTATTGGGTAAGCTTGAGTAACAATTGGTTTTTTTCACATGGTTTTTAGCTCTATCGATTCTTATTAGATAACATAACATGATTTGTTTTCAGGTTAGAGACCAAGAGAAAAAAAAGTCAAACGAGCTTGTTGTCAGCGTTGTAATAGACGTTCTCGGAATTTACGACACTAAGGTATAATTTACTTCACATTTGTGGCTAAATTATGCCACAACTTTTTATTTATGGTTTGGTTTGGAAGAATCCATTTTTGGATATATAGTTAATGATACAAATATGTACGTTTATTTATGTTAAATATCTAACTGTTAAATTCTATGAGACTAAGGTGAGTGGTAATCAAACCCACTAACATCTTACCATTCACTCCTTTCGCTAAAACACTACCAAATATCAGTAGTGATGACCACTAAAGTACTAAACCAAAAACATAAACATACCCCACTTAAATGCATGCATACCCACAATAATACAGAAGGGTGTTATGCTAACTCAAAGTTAAATTTGGTAGCTGGTCACGAGTTTCATCCAAATGAAAATGCGTATGATATGGTATAAGTCACGTTGTTTGCTTTTAACTAATAAGAGTAATTTATATTTATGCAAGGTTGTATCTCAAATCCAGATTTTTTATTATGGTGTTAGGGTCCGTACAATAAAGGGTGATGAACCGTATTGACATATTTCAGCACCCTTTGTTTTAGCAAGCTTAATTAATTACGAGTACTTGCCTTTTCATATCCGAGCTTTCTTATTTTTTTAGAAGCCTGGGTTGTTACCACTCTTTTACTAGTTGCTTCCTAAACAATTATCGTGGCAGATACATCACTAGTTTATTATACAATGCCATCTTATATTGTTGATTTTGTTACATTGAGTTCCCATTTATATCCTTAGTAGTTATTTTATTTTGCATTGGCAGTTTGGTGTCAAACTTGAAAGGCTTACTTCCTTTGGAAGAAGCCGAGTTGTCAATGAAGTTGTTCCCTTTAAGAATAAGTACAACAAAGGTATTAAGATTTGGTTCCCTTCCATTCAGTGCTTCATTTAGTGTATTTTGGTATTACTAGTAAAAAACATTGGTGGTTTTTTCGCAGAAGTTAGCATGAGTATCTTTGCTACCCAAGCTGATAGCATGTTTTTTGCTCACCGTAAGTTTTCTATTCATTTTTTCTATCTTTTGGTAATTTCTGCCATGTCTTTAGTAGTGAATTATTTGTAACATCTGATTTTGTTTTTGTTATTTCAGAAATGCCTCAACCAGACCCAGGTCCCCTTTCATTTGACAGAATTGAAAGTATTAGGCAGTTGGGCAGCGTCACTCCGGAAGATTTATTAGGAAGCAAGCGTTATGACTAATAATTTGTAGTTAAATATTTTTGAAAGGAGTATTTTTTTGTTAAAGCTGAAGGTTAAATTTTCGAATTGCACTTTACTTTTGGCGCTGCTCCTTAACCTAGTAATGTTGAAGTTTGTTTTAAGCTAAACTCCTAAGTGATCTGGAATTAGCGAAGTCTCATAAAACATGCTGTTTATGATATCCGAAATGTAAATGGGGCTTGTTACTGCTTGAGTTTGAATCCCTTTTTTATACTTAATAGTTCAGGAGCCAATGCTGCGAGAAAATACATTGTATGTTCCAGGTTGCATTGTTGAATTCTGTGACGATGTGTGCATAGTTCAGGAGCCAGCTGAGTACTTTTTATCCATCTGATTTTACACACTCCCAGCTGATTCTACATTAGAGAAAAACTATGATACATATTGACTTTTAAGCAAAAAGCACTCGGTAACCTGAGCCACATGACACATTATAGCCCTATGGTGCGACCCGGTTTTTAAAGGCGGCCTACGGCAGTGTAAAAGCTTTTCTCGTATGTTATCAAGAAGATCAAGCAGCAAGTGAAATATAAAGACGAGAAAGAAATTCTCTAGAGCAAGCAACAATCAAAATAAAAAAACGTCTAAAACATTTTTTTGTCATCAATCATCTTGAAATCAATTTCAACAACACTTCCCGGGTTCCTTCCCTCTAAATACTTTATGATATGGCTACTAAGATAGCTAAAGTAACTTTCATCACTTGGACATTAGTCTCTGAATCACCATCACCATTTGGTTGTTTCATAACTTCACATTGACCACCGTCATCATTTGGTTCTTTAATATCCTCTTGTTGACCACTGTACGAAAACTAAAATAAAATAAATAAAAACTTGAGTGGCATGAACATATTTGCTACACTAGAATACATGAAAGTATAAAATAGATACCTTTGTTGAGTATTATCTGTTATAAGGCTGATGCTAATGATGACCGTAAGTATTGTGGTCATCCCTTAGCACATCAGCGCCACATCACCTTTCTCTCTCCTAGACTACACACAACTATAATTTGCTAATAAGACGACTACAACCACAACAAAAAACATACCCCACAAAAATGAATAAAATAAAAAACTACACACACAAAACAATTGAAACTTATGGTTGGCTAACAAACTATAACTTTGAAAATGTTGGGGGTGACCGGTCATCAATTCGGTTGAGCTAGTAGGAACGCGGTCACCCATTCGGTTTGGGGGTTAACCAACCGAGCCATTAGCATTGGCCTAAAGTTCTTATCGACACATAAATGGTTACTTCTTTCTCTTGCTCATACATACTAAGCATATAGCCATCAAGTTCAACACATACGTACAATATCCTGCAGGCAAAAGTGTGTTTAGAGTGCATGCCTCAAATGTGACATAATCAAGTGGCTTCTAATAAACAATATACTCCTTGCTTACCACAATCTAATATCTCAAATCTGTTTGGAGTCGCTAAAGTAAAAATTTTCAGATAAATTTAAAAATTCGAAAAATTTATAAAAATTCGAAAAGACTTATAGAAATTCGAAAAATTTATAAAATTCAAAAAAATTTTAAAATCCAAAAAATTTATAAAAACTCGAAAAAACATATAAAAATTCGAAAAACTTATAAAAATTCAAAAAAAATTTATAAATTCAAAAAAAATTTAAAAATTAGAAAAAACTTATAAAAATTCGAAAAATTTATAAAAATTCAAAAAATTATAAAAATTCAAAAAATTTATAAAAATTCGAAAAAATTTATAAGAATTCGAAAAAAATGTAGAAATTCGAAAAAACTTATAAAAATTCTAAAAATTTCTAAAAATTCGAAAAATCTTAAAAATTCGAAAAAACTTATAAAAATTCAAAAAATTTATAAAAATTCAAAAAATTCTAAAAATTCCAAAAATTTATAAAAATTCGAAAAAATTTATAAAAATTCGAAAAATTTATAAAAATTCGAAAAAACTTATAAAAATTCAAAAAATTTATAAAAATTCAAAAAATTTTTAAAATCCAAAAAATTTATAAAAACTCGAAAAAATATATAAAAATTCGAAAAACTTATAAAAATTCGAAAAAATCTTAAAAATTCGAAAAAACTTATAAAAATTCGAAAAATTTCTAAAAATTCGAAAAATAACCTCACACGTTTACCTCACACGTTTCCTCCTTTTTATAAATTTTTTCGAATTTTTATAAATTTTTGGAATTTATAAATTTTTTCGAATTTTTATAAATTTTTGGAATTTTTAAAGTTTTTTGAATTTTTATAAATTTTTCGAATTTTTCTGAGTTTTTTCTAATTTTTAAAATTTTTTCAAATTTTTAAAAATTTTTTGAATTTCTATAAATTTTTTCGAATTCTTATAAATTTTTGGAATTTTTAAATTTTTTTGTATTTTTATAAATTTTTCAAATTCTTATAAGTTTTTTCGAATTTTTATAAATTTTTCGAATTTTTATAAATTTTTTTAATTTTTATAAGTTTTTTCGAATTTTTAAAAAATTTTCGGATTTTTATAAATTTTTTCGAATTTTTAAAATTTTTTGAATTTTTAGAAGTTTTTATAAGTTTTTTTCGAATTTTTAAAAAAATTTCGAATTTTTATAAAATTTTTTGAATTTTTATAAATTTTTTGAATTTTTAAAATTTTTTGAATTTTTATAAATTTTTCGAATTTTTATAAGTTTTTTCGAATTTTTATAAATTTTTCGAATATTTTTCAAAAAAGGACTAACGTTGCAAACGTTGCAAACGGCTGTTAAGGAAAAAGACTAACGTTGCAAACGTTTGTTTGGTTAATGGACTAACGTTGAAACTTGCTAAAGGAATATATAACATCAGTTAGCGATAGGGACCATAGGTGTTATTCTTTTGCTGTCAGAGGGACCATACACGCAACTTTGAAACTCGAGGGACTAAACCAGTGATTTTGGACAAACCACAGGGACGATCCGTGTAATTTACTCTTTAATTATATATATTTTTAGAAAAAAAATGTATAATCTTAAAAAGTATTATATTTTATTACGACCAAGAATCTTCTTTTATCACCTTCTGGTGGACGAGGTCGATGAAAATGTAAGAGATCCATGTTAGTTTTAGAGAGATAAGGTAAAGAGAAGGTGGAAAGTTGAAAACCGGATTTTATTGATATGGATAAGGTTATCACAGCCACACCCCTCAAGTGGAGACTTGAGGGATATTTATATGACTTACAAGACAACTATTCGAATATTACATAATAAGTCCCTGCACTATATGCATATTAGTTGTCTATTCCAATTCACGTAAATATCGCTCAGCTTCATTTCTAACAATCTCCCTCCAGCTGGAGATATATGTGAATTGGTTACAATGATTCCTAACAATTACATAACAATGATGAATTCAATGCTGAGGTAGAGCAGTTTCCTTTGAGGATGACATCACAGCTATTGATCTTCTCGAATCTTTCTCAGCTTGCTTGAATTACTTGTAGAATCACTGTAATGATCTAATTGGGTTATTACTCCCTCCCAATTAGTAAGCCATTTTCTTTTACATGCTCCCTCTCAAATTGACAACCCGTTTGATATAGCCCTGATGCTTGTAGAAGAAGTTTCTCTGAAATCTTGCCAAATTGTCTTCAGTCTCTTGCACAGCGGAAAATGGATTATAGACTGATAACTTGTAACTTCTTCACAGGTTTGTTTTGGGGAGCATCATATCGACATCTTCAGCTCACTTAGAATGCTTCCAGTTCTTCAATAAACAGCCCCGATGTACACATTTCATACATTTCTCCCTCCAGGATGATGACGATCTTTCAGACTCATCCTACATATGTGTACATAGACATATCAACTAGAAGCAACACACAAATCAATACCCCATGAGTGGATGTCGATAACTATTCTCTCTACAGTTCACTTCAGATCAACCTCTTATCAAAAACAACGGCTTTTTGTAGTGACTGCTGATGGAGAAACCCACTATGACGAACTTGAGTCTGAAGTAAAATAACCCAAACTTGTGACTTAAACTTGTACGAACGTGTGACTAAGAACCTATACTGAGCACTACAACGTAACTCCTTAAAGCATAGGTCGTTTCATATACCCATCCATCCTTCCTTAACTGTATATGAACATCTCTTGAATTATCCACATCTTTGTGTGACACTGAGTACTACAACGTATCTCCTTTAAGTGATAGTTAACTAGGTCTTCGTCCATCCACCCCTTGACCTATGAAAACTAGATAACCCAAGACTTAATCACTATTCTATAAATGCTCAAACAAGGATCTCGAAGAATCATGCATCCAACCAACCCCGATATCTTCAAGATACTAAGTACACGCACCCGTGAAATTCCACTTCAACTTCAAGTAAGTAATAATGAATCATCCTTGTAGTCACAGTTGATAATTTAGCCATTGTCATTTGATTGTGATTCTTGATAAGGATCTTTTCGGCTATACGTGATGATGTTGAAGGTGTAGGCCAAAAATATCATTTGTGATTTTGGTGTGAAAAATGCCATAAAATGACATTCTAATGATGCTGGAAAATTTTGAGTTTAAGAAATTTTTACGCCGAAAATTCCCCGAAAAATTCGAATTTTGGCCAAAAAATTTGAATTTTGGGCCAAAATTTTCACTCTTGTACCAGAATTTGAATCTCGCGTAAAAATTGACTGTTAAGTCTCCTGTAAAAATTAAATTTTACTCAAATTTTCCCGCCAAAAAAACTTTTTTTTTTTTTTTTTTTTTTTTTTTTTTTTTTTTTTTTTTTATTGAATTGGATTGTCTGTCCGATATCTGAATTGAGGAAAGATCTCGGACAGAGCTGTGTTTGCTGATTTGCGATAAGACTGCCAAAGAGTCAATTGCGATATTTTTATCGAAAATCAATTGCGATAAAATTGCTGAACATCATTTGCGATAATGATCCTCAGTCTGATTTGCGATAAAGCTCAGTTTTGCAATTTCGACAAAATTGTCAAAATCCAAATTCCGATACCTATCGCAATCTTATACAAGATTGCGATAACTTATGGCGAATTGCGATAATTGCTGCTCTTCTGAATTGCGATAACAGCAGTCTTGTCTTTTAGCCACTTGCCCACTTGTTGTGCCCATGCTTTGTCAAACTTATCACTGCCAACTATCACCAACTCTTGCAATAATTCTTGACCAATAATTGCACTCAAATAACAATTAAAAAATCCAAGAAACAAATCTCACACAATCTTGAATGATTTTTTTTCGATCTAAACTCTTAGAACAACAAAAAAATCCAAACTTAAAGCACCATATTCGACTATAAATCTGTGAGATTTTCGCAAAACCACGCTTTAAATCACGAACAAACACAACCTTAAACCTTTATTTGTGTGTACGATTCTAAGATAAACACAAAACAACCACGTTTTTGAAGATCAAACACGCAACAGTGGGGTTTTTTTTTTTTTTTTTTTTGGGAACAAGAACCGAACACAACAACTTCAAAAAAAACTCGACTGATGAACAGTAACGAGTTAGAACACACCAAAAATCACATATTTTACCTCAAATACACCACGATTCGCCCTCGGTTAGCTCTTGATACCAATTATTACGACCAAGAATCGTCTTTTATCACCTTCTGGTGGACGAGGTTGATGAAAATATAAGAGATCCATGTTAGTTTTAGAGAGATAAGGTAGAGAGAAAGTGGAGAGTTGAAAACCGGATTTTATTGATATGGATAAGGTTATCACAGCCACACCCCTCAAGTGGAGACTTGAGGGGTATTTATATGACTTACAAGACAACTATTCGAATATTACATAATAAGTCCCTGCACTATATGCATATTAGTTGTCTATTTCAATTCACGTAAATATCGCTCAGCTTCATTTCTAACATATTTATATTACGAAAGTGTTTTAATAGTTTTTTTCTTTATATAAAATGACTGCAAACACTTGTTAGCAAAACTGCATAAGTTTACCCAAACACATCAAAAGTCAACAAACCATCTTGATTATATTCCAAGTGTACCTAAAATACCATTTTACACATTCATAACCATCGAATGTCTCTGAAGTTGAACAAAAAGATTCAATAAAGATCAACAACTCAGCATAAAAAATATCACTGCTTGATAGAACAAAAATATAAAGAACCTTACAAAATAAGATTTGCAACATTTAAAAACTTAATTATGAAATCAATATCACTGACTTTTAGGGGTTTACTACCACAGTGTTGGCAGGTGACTGTGATGGTTAGGGTATTGGGTCCGATGAAGAGGCGCTGGTAGTGGTGTAGGTGATGGCGGTTGGTGCTATGGTAGCTAGTTAGGGTTTGGTGGTAGTGTAGATGGAGAGAAAGAATAGTGACTATTACTCCATAATTTTCTTTTAGGCGAGTCAGCGAGGAAACTCGTGTGGAGGCGGTACGGTTTTCGGGAAGAAGCCGCTAATAGTCCCCACAACACCAGCGTGGACCCGGTTCAGACAACATAGTCTGGGTTAGTGGTGGACGAGGGCCTGCCAATGAGGCAGGTGCGACTCCGACCCTTAAATTGAAAGTCGCCTTCCAAAAAAATTTTTTGAAGAGATAAGGATATTAAATCCCGCTTAAAACTTTATAGAGCTTTTTGACATCTAGACAGGTGGAAATGAATATCATCAGTCCGAAAATATAGTCTTTTAGACCTGTTCTATTGGTTGTAACCGGCTGTATTTTTTGTATTTAGACCTGTTGTTTTGATTGTAACCGATACAAATAACTTTTTAGCGGGTTAAAATGCTTTTTCGACGTGTGCCTTTTGTAGTAGTGCAACTATATAATACAACACCTTGAACATGCTTCTAACTAAAACTTGTTTGAGAACCGACTTGATTAAGAAACTTGAAGAGATCAATAAGTTATAAAGAGGCTTGAAGGACCTTGAATAATACCCAACTCAAAACTAAATCCAACTAATAAGTTCAGGAAAAAAAAAAAAAAAAAAAAAAAAAAAAAAAAAAAAAAAAAAAAAAAAAAAAACCCCACTAAGGAAGCGTTTGTTTTGTGGTTTTTGCACAAAAGGAATACAATGAATCACAATTCAAGTTGTTTGGTACATAAAGTTTACTGTCAAATCAAGGATTTAAGCCTCAAAACCCATTCACATTTCAAGTGGTATCTTTTGCTCAAAACCTCTGACGAATTTTGTCTCAATAGTTTCAAATCACACATTTATATCAATTAAATCATAAATTATTTTCATACAATTTAAAGTTTGTTTATAAAATGTTTTCTAAATAACTTATCAATTATTTATTTTCTCTCACTTCATTTTATTCAAAACCAAATTCAAATCCCAATCCAAATCTAATCCAAATCATAATCCTAATCCTAATCCTAAATGTTAGAAATGAAGCTGAGCGATATTTACGTGAATTGGAATAGACAACTAGTATGCATAAAGTGCAGGGACTGTTAATGTAATATTAGGATAGTTGTCTTGTAAGGCATTTAAATACACCACAAGTCTTCACTTGTGGGGTGTGGCTGTGAAACTTATTATCCATATCAATAATATCCAAGTTTTATCACTCCACCTTCTCTTTACACTCTCTCACTAAAACTAACATGGATTCGGTCCATTTTGATCAACCAAGACCTCCAGAAACCGATTTTTGGTCGTTACAATTGGTATCAGAGATAACCAGGTGGCTAACGAGGTGTATTTGAGGTAACAAATGTGATTTTTGGTGTGTTTTAGATCGGATACTGTTCACAGCCAAGTTTTGGTAGTTTTCCATAGAAATAGCGAGCTTATTTGTGTTCGATTTATGTTCATAACGACCCAACAGTTGCGTTTTTGTTTCATGAAAAAGTGAGCTGTTGTGATTGTCTTGGAATCGTTCACGAGTTGGGTTTATTAGTGAGTTAACGACCCAACTTAGTGAGTTAACGACCCAACTTTATGGTTAAAAAGTTGTGTTTATTAGTGAGTTAACGAGTTAGGTTGTGAAGATTTCTTAGTTTTCTAGTCGAATCTTGCATTTAATGGTTGGATTTTTGTGGTGTTCTAAGTTCTTAGATCGACTGGAAATTATTGAAGATTGTCAATGACTTGTTTTTAGATCTTCTTCATTTTTTATTGGTAAAGATTGTCCATGACTTGCGCCGTTCCTTTTCATTCTTATAATGGAATCTCTCCACATCTCGGTTTCTAAAGCCGTAAACGAAGGAATAATTAAAGGCCTTTCGATTCAAGGTTCGGATCCTATATCTCATCTTTTTTACGCTGATGATGCGGTTTTTTTAGGGGAATGGTCCGAAGAAAACTTAGTAAATTTCGTTAGAATTCTTGATTGCTTTTACCTCGCATCAGGTCTAAAGATTAATCTTCATAAAAGTAAAATCTTAGGCGTTGGAGTTCCTAATGAAATTGTTGAGCAAGGCGCTTATCTCATTGGTTGTGAAGTCTTATCTACTCCTTTTACATATCTAGGGGTAACTGTTGGTGATAAAATGAAACGTAGGTCGGCTTGGTTAAGTACTGTTCACAAAATAAAAGTGAGGTTGTCTAAATGGAAAAGTCAAACTCTATCTGTTGGAGGTAGAGTTACTTTGTTAAAGTCGGTTCTTGGTGCTGTCCCGCTATATACTATGTCTCTATACAAAGCTCCTAAGGGAGTTTTGCATGAGATGGAATCTTTACGTAGTAACTTCTTCAATGGCGTTAACCTAAACGACAAAAAGATATCCTGGGTAGCTTGGGACAAGGTCCTTGCGTCTAAGAAACAAGGGGGCCTTGGTATTTCTAGTATGTTCGCTCTGAATCGAGGTTTAATTCTTAAGTGGGTTTGGCGTTTTCTCTCTCAAGATGGTTCCATCTGGTCGCGAGTTATTAAATCTATCTATGGCCCTTATCTAGATTCTCATGTTGATAGCTTTCCTTCAAACTGGTGCTCTATTCTTCGTGAAGTTAAAGTCTTGAGTGCGAAGGGTTTTGATTTTTTCTCGCACTGTAAGAAGAAAGTAGGTAATGGTCGCAATTCTCGGTTTTGGTTGGACACTTGGCTCCTGGATAAGCCTTTCAGGGTGCGTTTCCCTCGGTTGTTTAATCTGGAAATGGACAAAACGAAGTCAGTGGCTGCTAAGTGGGACGACCCTTCTTTTTGTTCTTCATTTCGTCGACCTGTTAGAGATGGAATTGAAAAAGAACAATGGCTGGAAATGTTATCTATGCTTGATACAGTCATGTTATCATCATCAATCGATAGGTGGGTTTGTGACTTAAATGGAGAAGGATATTTTCGCGTAAAAGATGTTCGATCTTCTTTGGACGAGTTATTTCTTCCTTCCATGGACGTCGCTACTAGGTGGGTTAAATTCGTCCCGAAGAAGATTAATGTTTTCGCTTGGAGAGCCCGCCTTGACCGTCTACCGACTAGATCGAATCTTATCAAAAGAGGTATTATTTTGGATTCGGATATTTGTCCCATATGTAATTCGTCTACTGAAGATTCTTCCCATATTTTTTTTCATTGTGACCTGGTAAAAAGCATTCTCCGAAAGATCAGTTATTGGTGGGATATTCCTTGGAGAGATTGTTCTTCTTTTACAGATTGGTACACGTGGTTCGACTCTATAAGAATGACGTCCAAGCTTAAACTTATGTTAGAGGGCGTTTTTTTCGTTGCGTGGTGGCATATATGGGTGTTCCGGAACAGGCTTATTTTTGATACTTCAGTTCCAAGGAGATCGGAGATCCATGACGAGATTATTTCTAAATCTTTTTTTTGGTGTAATAGTAGATGTAATAGGAAACTTTCTTGGGAGTGCTGGTTGAAAACCCCAAATTTACTTTTTTTGTAATGTTCCTTTTCTAGCTCCTTGCTAGTTTAATAAAGTTGCCGTTCAAAAAAAAAAAAAAAAAAAAAAAATTCTTGTATAAGAATATTTAGTCAAAGTTGGTATTCTGACAAGAATGGGCAACTCAGTGGGCAAGTGACAAAAGGACAAAGAGTTGGTGAACTGTCAACTTTCGAAATTGGGCAAGTTTTTGGGAATTGGATTAACTTTCTAAATTGCCATAAACTTTTGAAATTGCACTGGTTGTCGCAATTGCAATCTTTCGAAATTGCCTAAGATTTTCGCAATTGCCAGTTACCGGAATTCATTTCGCAATTGGGCTAAACTTTTGGAATTGGCTTGTCTTTCGCATTTGGTTCAAGTTTTCGCAATTATGTAATTTTTTTTTTTTTTTCATGATGTGTAATTTAATTACAAAGAGATTACGTGAATGTTTTATATAATAAAAATCATTTTGGATTTACAAAAGCATGTATATATTACAAATTCGCTAGAATCCTTTTTTAACTTAGATAGTCTATTTTCTAATTTTGTTGATTTTGATTTTATGAATGATAATAAAATTAAATAAACAGTAACTTTATCATGACAGAGTTGTTTTTTATATTATTTTTTATTTAGAAAATTATTCAAGTTATATATATATATATATATATATATGGAGACTTTCTTGCGAGAACCATTTTATCTGCGAGAACTGACAGAACCACAAAAAACATACATGCACGCCTTTTAAAATAAAATAAAAATGCATGCAAATCATCAATAATCGTAAGTATCCACCTATGTTCTTCAATATCATCATGAACTCATCCTCTTTTTTCACAAAAACCTTACACAAGGCCGCAATATTGTCGTTGCACGCCTTATAAGAACATACATGCACACCTTCAAAGAAAAATTTTGTATTTCCAATTTCTTATCAAATTCTTTAGAACAACCATGTTTTTTTTTTAAAACATATATGTTGTTTTTAGGACATATGTGCAAAAATACAATTATTGAAGGCGTGCATGTATGTTTTTGGTGGTTCTGTCAGTTCTCGCAGATAAGATGGTTCTCGCAAGAAAGTCTCACTATATATATATATATATATATATATATAATATATATATATATATATATATATATATATATATATATATATATATATATATATATATATATTTTAATTTTATTTGCAAGTGTTCTTATTTAATTTTGGGTCTTACTTTTTTTTTTATGGTATCAAATATGGTATGTAAATTATTTCAAGTTTTTTTTGTGTAAAAATGCATTTGTAGCCTTCCTTATATCCGTTGTCAATAAATCCCAGCGTTAAAATAAATGAAACAAGAAAAAATTGTTACAAAACTAGCTGAAAATGCCTAATAATCCAAGACAATGTTTCAAGTAGTAAATTATTACTCAGGCACATAAACGGTTTCAAGGTCAGCTAATCCGATATCACAACTCGAAAAAACTAAATAACACATTTAATAAGTGGCTACTTGAGCTTTCTAAACCAACACTATTAATGTAATTTTTGCACCAACAACTTGAAATTATGTAGAGCTTTCACTAGTTAACTCACTCTAAATTTTGATATCATACATGCAATTGCGTAATAAGAGCCAAATATTAAAATGCACCAAAAAAGTAGTAATAATTATTGAAAAAAGCATATCAATATTGGGTTCGTTTTGTTCTTAATTTAGAGCTCTTCGCAACGGTAGTACGTACGATTTTATAAAATACTTATTTAGGGATGGAGGGAGTATCAAAGATAGTATCAAACTTTAATATTTTTTTATAAAATAGTACGTACGTCAAAAGCATATCAATATTCGGCTCGTTTTGTTCGTAATTTAGAGCTCTTCGCAACTGAATTTTTTATTAACAAATTCGTTTATTTGTTAAATATTTGATAAATAAAGTTTGTTATATAAAAAAGTTGTAAATATTAAAAACTTTAGAGTTGTTTTTGTAAAATATGCTTATTTAAATAAGGACCAAGTTTTTGGTTTTTTGTGTGGTAGCGAAAAGTTATTTTGGTCACGTACGATCCTTCGCGACCTATGAGTTGGATTTTTTTTTTCCCTTCATTTTGGTTGTAGTTTTCTTAAGAATCCGGCACGTGTTGATTTTGTTCGTCTCGACCCAATCTTCGCGACCAACATGTTCCTTTGGGTAAATGGGAAAAAGTGAGTCCTCTGCTAATCACATGGGTTGGACAGAATCCTCACATGTAATTTTCGCTATTAAATATTGTCTTAAACAACACTTCTTCCCCAAATTCATTCGGCAAAACTGAAGTAAATGTAAAATTCTCATTCAATGTCCATTTTACCATTTGAACTCAACATTACTTCATCATAAACCTTGTAACAAAGCATTACTTTTTATTTGTATTTTCTTGCCCTTCAATAAGAAATCTGTTTGATTGTAACTGTGTTAGTCATTGTGGGTATATAAGAAAGTTAAAAGGTTAAAAATGTATATTTTTATTGCGTTGTGGCAAAATATCATGTTAGCGTTATGGTTATAAAGCTCGTATTACGACACCACACCGGTGTTATAATCTTTAGTAAAAAAGTTCGATTTTATGCTTATAAGGCAACACGTATTTGTGTTGTATTGATTGTTGGGTCAATTTCATAATTTTTCATTACCAACATGAACTGCTATTTCCCTTCAAATATGTGTCGAAATTTATGCATCGTAAATTGAGGGACTATTACATTTGAAGTTTATATTTTACATAAATATGGGATTCTAGCATTGGTTCACATAAACTTGGAACCTGGAAGTCAATACATCTTTTAACCAAACACAATTAATTCTCTTTCACCAAACATTACCAACCCTCTTACACATATAATTAACTATTGTCATAAACAACCAATGTGACATAGATGGCAGCCAGTTAGATGGCATGTGACATACAACTTTTCATTCATTAAGACACCAGGTAACAAAGTGTTTCACTTAGTTTCCTTGGTTATCCTGTTTATTAGAGTAAATGATAGTCTCGATTCTCTAGGCAACAAAAACAATCAATAACGACTAACCATTTCTCAATTTTCTGTTACAATCAATACATTATTATTAAAATTATATGATCAGATAACAACAAAGCATCTTCACGTACACTCATGGACACATATCTAGTGAAGTCTATGAGGTCATTCTTTAAGTTGATACTTGCAACAGATGCATGATCTAAGAACATGATATGACTTAATTCTTTCATTATATACTAAAAGATTGGTATATAATCTTAATCTGATTTGTTTTTTCTAAATTTTGTTCAAACAGTTTGCACAAGCCATGTTTTCCAATTCACCGCTCACTAATGTCATTCATCAAGTACCATAGGATGGTAATGAAAATTATAGGATACTCCGCATTTGGCTAAACAAATATGGTCGTGACATTGTACAAATGGGCGGAGAAGGCAACTGCTATTTTCATTCATTTTCTCACCAGTGCTGGAACACTGTAGCATTTCATTTATTTGTGAGATTTGGCACGATTGCATACGTAAGTAACTTTTAATGTTTAATGCGCATACTAAATTGTCTATTTTGTTACGTGTTATTTAATATTTAATCTGTTTTTTGTTTTCTCATTCCTTTTATAGATGAGGGAGAATCCTAACTCGTATCTAGCCCAATTTTCTAAAGGAAAGGATTCCGCTAGTAGTTTCTCGGAATATTTAGATTCCATGGTCACACCCAATGATAAAGGTCATTATCCAGGTGTAAATGAACTTGTGATGAGAGCCTCCTGTGATCTAGTACGTTACCAATTTTAATTACATGTCATTTATTTGTGAATTTTTTCATTATGAGTTTGGGATTGTTAGTGCCAAGGTTGTCAGGATCGCGATCCTGCTCGTAGGATCGTACGATCCTACGATCCTACACACACAAAACGAGCAGGATCGCTACGGGATCGTAATTCAGGTAGGATCGTTACAGGATCGTAGGATCGCTCGTAGGATCGTAGGATCGTGAACGATCCGATCCTGTTGGTAACTTTTTTTCAGGTAGGATCGTTACAGGATCGTAGGATCGCTCGTAGGATCGTAGGATCGTGAACGATCCGATCCTGTTTTTTTTTTACTTTTTTTGAGGAAGGTTTTTAAAAATGGTTTGTATACATATGTAAAGGAAAAGCCAAAAACGATCCTAGGTAAGATCCGATCCTACGATCCTACGATCCCGATCTTGCAAAGCCGAAAACGATCCTAGGTAGGATCCCGATCCTGACAACCTTGGGATTGTTAGTGCTCTAATTGGCCTATCCAAAAAAACCATAATATGTAATATACTTTGCTAAATGGTCATCGTATTCACCAACTCTTCTAGAAATAAGGATGCTTATATCAAAGTTATTCACAACCATTGATAAAACTTTCTCAAATATAAACTGAAATTAACCAATACCTTTTTCATTATCTTTTGGAATCCCATAGTTAATTAAGTACATCTCTGCAACCACCATCTGCATAAATAGATTCCCTGCTTTTGCTTCTCAAGAGTATCTTGAAATCACCTCCTTATGCAACCGGTCGCCAAGTTTACTACTATCTTCAAAAAATATCAACATAACAATATTGGTTCATTTGTTTTTTAGACCACACTCAATATTTAAACATAAAAAACAGTTTACAACTCACATGTTTATATACAAACAAGAATAACAGACTCACAAAGTATCTAATTTTATCCTTTACAAGTTCTTTTGTCATAAGTTCAAGCAACAACACAAACATTACTTCCCTCTTCCTATATTTCCCTGTTTCTCAGCTTTCAGCACATGCAATAAATTTTTAAACATACACCAACCCTCTTACACATGATTAAATAACATTGACCTCTTTTATTATTTTCTCTACTCCTCATTCACTATAAACTCTATAACCCTTACCCTAAAATACCAACCCTAAAACTACAAACGGCATCAGCCTCCCTCTTATTCTCCTTCACCAAACCGCACAAAACATCATCTCTTTTGTGTTGATTTTCGAAAATAAACATCTTGAATCTTGTTTTCATTTTTGTTTTTCTTATATCCGAAACAAAATCACAAAATTTTCAATCCCTCAAAACACAGAAACAAGAACAATATGGTTGATGGAGCCTTTTATGCTCAAAAGTGTTATTATTGGGTAAGCTTGAGTAACAATTGGTTGTTTTTGCATGGTTTTTAGCTCTAGCGATTCTTATTAGATAACATAACATGATTTGTTTTCAGGTTAGAGACCAAGAGAAAAAAAAAAAAAAAAAAAAAAAGTCAAACGAGCTTGTTGTCACCGTTGTAATAGACGTTCTCGGAATTTACGACACTGAGGTATAATTTACTTCACATTTGTGGCTAAATTATGCCACAACTTTTTATTTATGGTTTGGTTTGGAAGAATCCATTTTTGGATATATAGTTAATGATACAAATATGTACGTTTATTTATGTTAAATATCTAACTGTTAAATTCTATGAGACTAAGGTGAGTGGTAATCAAACCCACTAACATCTTACCATTCACTCCTTTCACTAAAATACTACCAAATATCAATAGTGATGACCACTAAAGTACTAAACCAAACATCACTAAATACATGCATAACCACAATACAGAAGGGTGTTATGCTAACTCAAAATTAAATTTGGTTGCTGGTCACGAGTTTCATCCAAATGAAAATGCGTATGATATGGTATAAGTCATGTTGTTTGCTTTTAACTAATAAGAGTAATTTATATTTATGCAAGGTTGTATCTCAAATCCAGATTTTTTATTATGGTGTTAGGGTCCGTACAATAAAGAGTGATGAACCGTATTGACATATTTCAGCACCCTTTGTTTTAGCAAGCTTAATTAATTACTTGCCTTTTCATATCCGAGCTTTCTTATTTTTTTAGAAGCCTGGGTCTGGGTCAAATGTGCTTTACCTAGCTTGTGAAGTCAGTGAGGATATTCTTTAACTTGATACGTGCAACAAATGCATGATCTATACATTTTACTACAATCAAACATGAAAATGATACTAATAGAGAGATTTTGCATTTCTTTTTAAGCATTCCAGATAAGAAATACATTTTTTGTATTTTAGGGTGAGCCGCGTAATGCACTTGTGAATGGTTCCATTTTTTACCATCGCCTTTTACTTATCAATGAATTTTATAATTTTTTAGTCGTTTGAGTACTCATGCAGCCTTGCTCTTTTGCCTTTCTAATTTGTATTTTCATAAAAAATTATAGATGGAGAAGATGTTGCATCTGTGAAGAAAAAATCATTAGTTAAAAACTTTCAGAACTATGGTAGAAGAAACACCAAAACTTTAGGTGAACTGTTTGTGTCATTGTTAATCAAGGTAAAACTAATGACTGGTTTTCATCGTTTCCGGACAATGTTTACTTTATACATTTTGCTTGATTAAGTTTTTTAGTTTAATGTTGTATGCTCTAAATGATTTTTTCAGCTTGCGTCTGTAGAAAAGCTTTGGCCCAGGCACCTTATATTGACTAGATAAGGTTGCAAGCTTTTGTTATACTATAATTCTGTAATCTAAATATGTTCAACTTTATTGTTTTATGAAATTTGACCAAACTTAAGTTGATTTCTATTGGCTCAATTATTTTTTGATGTGAGACATATACATATACAATTATTTATTGATGTGACTTGGCTTTTTTTTATTTTTTATATTTTTTATTTTTTATTTTTTTTTTATTTTGTTCAAAGAGTATTCACAAGCTATGTTTTGCAATTTACAACCCAATGAGATCATTTACGAACGCTTATCGAGTAATGCTAAAAATTCGCATGTGTTTCATTTCTACCCATGTTGATAGCATGTTCTTTGCTAACATTAAGCTTTCTATTCAGGTGTGCCACCCGATTCTCGTCCCATTCTATACAAAGGATGGATGAAATTTGGAAATCGGGCTTCGCCTGTTTTCCAGATCTTATCGGATGTCGGCGCTTTCCTTGTAAGTTAGAAGTTTGAAGTTAAAAAGATTTTTGAAATGAGTAGTTTTTGTTAAAAACTCAAAGGTTGAAGTATTTTGAATTGTACTTAATTTTTAAGCTACTCCTTGTAAGACTGAGTTCTGTTTTGAACAAAACTCCCAAGCAATCTTAGAACTAGAGAAGTCTTGACAAACACGCTGTATATGATATTTGAAAAGTAAATGGGGCTTGTTAGTGCCACAGATTCTGGTCCCATTTCTGTACAAACGATGGATGAAATTAGCAAGTCGGGCTTCGTCTGTTTTCTAGATCTTATCAAATGTCGGCATTTTCCCTGTAAGTTTGAAGTTTGAAGTTAAAAGATTTTTTTGAAAGGAGTAGTGTTTACCTGAAAGGTTGAAGAATTTTGAATTGTACTTTTATTTTTTACACTGCTCCTTGTAAGGCTAAACTTCCAAGCAATCTTAGAACTTGATAAGTCTTGACAAACACGATGTTTATGATATTTGAAAAGTAAATGGGACATGTTATGTTGGTTTTTAATTACATGTCACATCATAAATTAAATACAAATAACATCAAAGTAATGCGGAAGCGTAAGAAATATATAATTGTAATTAACTAACCGAAAAGTAAATAGTATGCGTACCTCTTTTGCAATATTCAACAAGCAATCAAGATGAACCATAATTAGGGTTTATGTGGATTATAAGAATTGTCCCTTACCTTTTTGCAATTCAATCTAAGATACAAACAAAAGTATGTTTGTACCACGTTCTTGTACACACGTACTATTAACGAATTAAAGCTAATGCTAGTTAAAGAAAACACAAAACAATTTTGTTTTAGAAAACAAAATCCGAAAACCCTATGGAATAGGGGTGTTCGGCCGAGCTTCAAAATAAGAGGAAAAAAAACCAAGTTTTGGTTTATTGTGTGTATAAAGAGATACAAATAATGAACCATTGGTTTTGTATTTATAGGATACAAATCTTAGGGAACAAGTTAGGGTTTTGGGTTTGGTTTCCCCACCCTTTTGGCCGATCGGATCTTAAACCTACAAGGTATTTCTAGATCTTTCTTGTTCTCTATATTTTCCATATACAATACTTTCTTTTTAGTTAACAGTCGTTAGTCAATTTTCACAGTAGTTATTCGTTTAGTGTAATTAATAATTAAATATAACCTTTTATATAAAACGAGGCATGGAAAACCCATGCGTTGCACGAATTGTATCTTGATGTTCATTGCGCAATGTTATAATAATTTGTTGACTTGTTAACGTGATGGTGAGTCTAAAATATAGAACAACGTATAGCTTGTATATTCAAAAGCAATGTACTTTGATCAAATATCAAGATTCGATAACATTGTAATTGATGTGACATCTCACGTAAAGGGCATTCCAGTATTTAAGTTATTTTCTTCACATTAAAAGAGTATACGTGAAGAGACTTTTTTCTAATATGTAAATTTATTGACAAACAAAAGTGTATGTCTTTTCAAGTAATTGTACATAAAGTGACATGCATACATGACCCTGTATATGTAACATAAATTATGAATATATAGTGTATGTCGACTAATGATTAAAATATTATAACTATCTATTAGATTATTGAAAAGAGAGTGATCACTTTCGTTTTAATTAGTTCAATTATTTCAATGGCTAGGCAATGGTTTTAAGATTTTTATTTAGTTTTACGATAACCAAATTTTTCGAGTTATAGTTTCGAATTCTCCCATCTTTTATATGGGTATGGGTAAGGTTTTAATGTACGGAACCTTTTTTTTACCAAGTATAAAAGCTATCTCACGAAAAATTGTAAAACACAAAATATAAATAAATATCCCATATGTAATCGAAACACTCAAGCTTCCTTACGCACATGGTTAACAATTTATAACTTCCCTTCGCTAAAAAAAAAACTTTCCACTTCTTTGACTCTTAATAAATATTAATGTAATACTGATAAAATTATCAAAGGCCAAACCTTTTATTTCTCGCAACTAACAACTCGCAAATTCCACTAACAATGTGCAATCAATTTCATAATAAATTCAAGTTATTGATTAATACGTAGTAAAGTAATAATAATGTTTTACGTTATTACTATACCTTCTAAACTTACACTTTAAAGAATTAACTTCATCATTATTAGCTGACAATGAATGTATGCGATAATGGTCAATCATGAAATAAATGGTAACTTCAAAAAAATGAAATACCATTACCCATTTATCACACAACTGCTTGGTTTTGTGCCTTTAGTGACCTTATTTATGTATGAAATAAAAAGCCAATACAGGCATATTTTAAGCCCAAATAAGATACATTACCCTAACATCATTCATTTCATTCAACCCTAGACACACACATTAAAATAACCGCCCCTCCCCCTCCTCCTAATTTCTCTCCCATCATCTTGCAGGCACCAACTCTTTCTCATCTCATCAAACAAAATCGACTACTAATCTTCTTCATCCTTTCCAACTGAAAATGCAGTAGTCATCTCTTGCATACATCATCTCCATATCATAATACCTACAAACCAAAACCCATATGCAATGAATCTTACACCATTCGTGTTTCTTTAATTGCAACCCGAAGAACAAATGAAGAACAAAGAGAGTGTTGGCTTTAAGATCCTCTCACGGGTCTCGTGTAGGTTGCAAGTTTTGTTTTGTTTGATCTAAACTTTCGACACATATTACATTCGAGCAAAAAAAAAAAAAAAAACGAACCCTTTGGAAATTTCTTTTTCCGTAACAACTTATGTTCGTTTCTTGCAATCCATTGGTTTTGGCTTCAAAATCTTGAATAATCAAGGTCGCGGGTAGGTTACTCTTTCTTTCTTATGTTGTTGTCGCCATTTGTCTCGTACGAATTAGAGGAAGAGATGATAACGTTGTTATTGTTTCTTTCTTTTGATTTCGGATATTAAAAAGAAGTGTGTCTTCTAAAAAATCTGTGATGATTGATGTTCAAACTAAAAAAATCTTTAAAAGATTTATGAAAAGTTGAACAATCTGAGATCTTATGTTCTTGTTCTTGTTTTAATTCGAGTCTTGTGGCTATGAAATTCGAATTGTGACGGTGGTGGAAATGGCTAGGATAGATGTGGATTTGTTTGGTTATTTATAATCTTAAAAAACCGAGTGAAAAGTCACATTTAAAGATTAAAATTAATTTTTGTAAATGTTTACCATAAATTTACACCCCTTTCATATTCATCTTCATGTTTTTCTAGATTTAATACCTTCACAATTAAATTTAAGCAATAAACGGATTTATGAGTTGTGTAACTCAAGGATTGTTTTACTAATTCGTGAATTTATTTGCTAAAATACTAATTCGGTATATATTTTTTGGGATTAATTTTCAAGCTTAAGCATGTTGTACCATACAACTTTTTATGCACATTTACTCTTCCACATTAAATGTAGGAAAAGTGAATCTTTATATATATTAGATTATTAATCTTTAATTCTCATACGTAAAGTGTGCAATCCTGTGGTCTCGAGTTCGATCCTAACATACGTCTATTAATTTATGTCAATAAAACTAACATGTTAGTATTTGAGTTTGAATCACTTTTGTACACGTATAGTTCCAGAGCCAATGCTACGTGAAAATATATTGTATGTTCCCTGCTAAACAGCAGGCACATTAACATGTGCAAATATTTTGATTTAGAAGTTGATTATCTGTATTTTTTGCTAGATGATGCTACACAAGAGAAAATTTGTTATTCAGTTTGACTTATGAGGTCAAACTTGAATTTAACCATTGATGTGTATAGTCACATAAGCATCTAAATAATTAACCTTTGACTCTTCACGTCAAACTTGAACGTAACCGCTGATGTGTTCTATTTAAGACGGTCACATAAACATTCTAAATGTTTACAGAGTTGAAATAAAGCAATGTAGATTTGAACGATGCCATTTGACAATATAGTGCTTGTCTAGTTTTATTGATCTTAACAGATCTGTATCAATCCTAAAAGATTCGGAGTTGATTAAAAGTCGAACCAAATTCTAATTTATGACAGGACCGATTTGGATGGTTAGGCCTCCAAAGACAAACTGACTAAAGTAAAAATGCGCCACTTGTTCGATCAAAATGGTTCCAGCTAGAACTGAAAGAACAGCAACAACACAGGTAAATGTAGTGGTGTTTGTAACACACAACTTGATCCTGCTCAACACGAAGCTTACATTAGAAAAAATAAATAATCAATTCTAGAGTCATTTTGTTACAAATTTCACGATATCAGGTCACCAGCATTGGTGACTGATAGATCCAGACGCGACACTTCTACAAAAAAAGCCTTAGATTACCTGTGACTTGATTGACCATATATGGTCCTGTTACAAAGTGTTGATACTCATGACTTCATAAAAGAGTACAGAAATAATGTAGCCGAGATACCAATGATCGTGCTTACTCCTCTGCCTGTTGGAGTTGTGGATAAATATTAATAGTCGTATGTCTAGTATCGAACCCGAGACCTCGGGATTGTACACATTACAAATGAGTATTAAGGAATAATAATAAATGTATTTTATATATTTATTATTAACACAAGAACTTAACGACCGTTAGTGTTTTCCGTTAAATGACTAACGACCGTTAAACGCAAATAAGGAAAGAAGTGTTTGTGTAAAATTAGGAAACAAGGAAAAGATCTAGAACCCTCCTTTGGGTTATGGATCGACCGGCCATGGGTTGGATCGATCCAACCCTTTGTTTTTTCTCCAAGTTTCTAAACTAGTATATATACAAACACAAGGGGTCTTGGTTTTCATAACTCTTGAACACACATTAAACCCTAAAAGTTTTCTTCTCCTTTTTCTTGGTATTGCCGATCGTACATCCCTTCTCCAAGGGTTGTTGGATCGAATTTTGTGTATCAAAAATAATCTTGTGTTTTACTTGCATAACCTTAATACGGTTTAATTTGTGTGTACAAGAACGAGGTAATTACTCACTATAGTAATTATCAAGGGATCGATTAACAAAACGGTAAGGGGTTAATCATTGATCCATATAAACCCTTATTAGGGTTCTTCACATTATTCAAGACAATTGCTTTTGATTCTTGTTCGGGCTAGAATCAATAAGGTACGTTCTTATTATGTTTATGTTAATCCTTTACGTGTTATAATTGTTCCTACGCTTCCGCATATGTGACTACTTGATTTACTTAATAATATGATAGTCTTGATTATTAAATTCTAACACTGGTATCACGAGCTTGCTATAACATGTAATTGATTACATAAAACACATAAAAATCGGATCTTTAATGTTTTAGATACATGTTAAGATTGTTTTAAGATCTAGGGCTTGATATTTTTTTTTGAAACCCTTAATTTTGGGGGGGGAATCGATCCCTCCTTTTCCAAATTAGGGTTTGTGGATTCAATATTAATTGGATTAGTAACCCTAGGTTGTTAACAAGATTTATGTGTTAATTGAACGTATCTTGTGACCTAAATTATTAAATTGTTTAGATATACATGTTTTGTTTCTAGGGTTTGTGGTTTAATTTTTTTTTTTAATTAATTGAATAAGAAACCCTAGGTTTGCAACGTGTTTATGTGAACTATGTGGTAATTGTTATGCATGAATCCATGACAAAACATGCATGTTAGTCATGGATTGGATTAAATTGTTTAATTGTTAGAACTTGTTTTACACATGTTGAGATAAATCTAAATATTAGGGAAGACCTAATATATTAAATTAATGAATCGGTTATGTGCAACGTGGTATATTATTATTAAAACTTACGCGGCCAATTGTTGGCGACTGTGGTCCATTGGGTACAATGAGCTCGAAAACCAATGGGAGTTTTATTAATTCTATACATAATAATTCACATATAGATTATTAATAGGTTTTATTTAAAAGGATGCATGTGGCTAGATGTTTCACTAACAATTAATTGTTTATCTTATTAGTTGATTGTTGTTTTCTTTTTAATTACTTGTTTATTGTTTTTTTTATATGTGATATGTTAAAGTAAGCAATAAAAGGGTAATTTTCAAAGAAAAATTAAATTGGACTAATAACGGTGAAACATAAAGTGATAAAGTATCGATCTTGCGGTGTCTTATGTGCCGACAGTGGTTCGCTTCGCACGGTAATTTGCTCCCAGGCGAGACTAGCAAGATCTAAACTTTGTTACTTATTTTTTAAGATTAAGATCATAAACTTTTGCTTGATTGATGTTTTTGTACAATAGTGTGTGAAAGGCGGACCAAAGTTGACAAACTGTGTGGTGGGTTTATCTGGAGAGGGGTTTTTTAAGAGATTCGCTCCTACCGGCTCTCCGGGCCCGCTTGTGCGTCAACTGCGACTTACCTATATCACTATTTACGTACACTATCATCTTAAGGGTGATTTACCTCAATTCCACGCGCCACTTTTGTGGCAAATATCCGAATAACATGTAAGAGTAGGATATGTGGGCGATAATTGTTGGTACTTCTTTAATTGGTGAACCCAATACCTCAAGTACATAGTTTTGGTTTACTCTTAACTAATTGGTTAATAAAAATTGTTTTGAAAACTAATGATACAAAGATGAGTGCATGCGTCTTTGTACATGTTTTTGTCACACCAAAAACTAAATACCCCATAATTTAAGTTACATGCCATCTGACTATAAGGAACACTTGAAGTTAATTTTGGGTATGCGTGAGACCTGGACCAAAATTAATGACAAGGTAAATTTCCGAGTGTGCGTGAGACCACACATGGATGAATTTACAGTTTCTAAGTTAGACAACTTAATTAAGCTGATGCGTGAGACCTAGAGCTTAAGGCATGAGATGGGATGAAACATGCTTACATGACATATTGATGAATCAATATGATGTAAATCCCATAATGATCTAGGAATTAGAAATTGTTTGCCAATTATTGTTCGACAATTACCTAGTTGAATACTGTCATTACTAGCAGATCAACTGATGTAATTGTACTATGACAATTAGGATCCTAGCTTTAAGAAAATACTATGGTTGATATGAATATTTACCAATGGGTATTTTATTTTCTTAAAGAGCAATTATCGAAAATACTAAACTGAATTTTGTAAATTCTTTTAATTGTATTAATGCAACGATAAACCGTAAACAAGGGTTATTCTTTATTAGTAAATTGATCTACACCCGTAGGGGTTTTGGTTAGAGTCAATTTCATTAAAAGAATAAACCAAGTCTCCTTTCATATGAGAAGCGTGAGACTAAATCCTATTCCTTTTCATGAATGAGAAAGGTATGATGGGAAAAATTAGAATTGTCTAAATTCTAAATACATAACTCATAGCAAGTTTTAAACGTTAAGGTTATTGCGAATTTATAAGTTATTAAATTAGAAGCTAGGCTAATTACCGCAAGATGGTAAAAGACAAACTAGTAGATTTTATCTAGTTGTTTTGTTTTGACCATTTGAAGGTACTACATACAATTGTTGGAATTGTAGACCTAATATGGAAGAAATTGCATGCCAATTTTCAAGTTAATAGTAAGAAATGTGATGAATCACATTTGATGTAAATGTGGATAGTCCATCAATTACATAGTAGAATACAATCTTTTAGAACCTAAGTAATTGTTACGAATAGGTTTTGTCAAAGATGTAGGAAAGTAACAAGGACACTCTTTCCTTTCACTGGTTTATGAAACACCTATTATGGTGTCGAATTCAGTGGGAGTAATGTGTTCTTAGAACTGAATAAGGGATTATTGTAAGTTCTCTAATTCAGTGGGAGTTGCAAGATTTATGTGTCTTGATTGTAACTCAGATTATCTTTTGAATGCCTCAAGATAATTACTTTCCAAATATAGATACTAATATTTTCAAGGATAGTCATGTGCGTTTCCTTGATTGATTGAGTAATTTTATATCTACTAGTTATGCGAATGACACAAATCATATTGATCACATTAAACAAACGCTTGTAGTGTTGTCTATGTGGTACATGATGTTGTTCCATGCACAAGTGGGAGAAATCTTTATTGTGTGCAAGGTACAACATATAAGAATATGATTTAGTAGATTCTCTTAACTGCAAGGTAAGAGATTCTTGTTCTAATATGATTGTACATATCTATTCTTAAAAACACTTGGAGTTAATTTTGGGTATGCGTGAGACCTGGACCAAAATTAATGACAAGGTAAATTTCCAAGTGTGCGTGAGACCACACATGGAAAAAATTTACAGTTTCTAAATTAGATACTTATTAGAACTTGTGTCAATGTGATAACAAGATTACTTCAACTTTAATATTTATGTATTATTGGAATGACATAAATGCATGAAGTAATATAATACTACTTCAATTATTATGTATTCTTTGAATGACATAAATAAATGAAGTAATAAGTTAACTTGAAAATACTAATGAAACCTAATTATGGTGTTCATGATTACCTTAGTTATAAATATTTATACTTTAATGTAAAGTTATAAATGAAGTCTTTTAAGACTTAGTATAATCTAAAGTAAGACGTTAACTTGTTATGTCTTCTTTATTAAAAGACATATACAAGAAGTCATTGAGTTGATTAATGATTTATAACGTGTAGTGGGATTATAACAGTTTATGTCTTCTTAATTGAAACATGAACATGAAGTGACTTATTTAATAAGTACTTGAGTTATAAGGCATGCAAGAGGCTTGAAATTCTATTTCATCATTAAGATGACTTGGTTGGGAAATAGGTAAGCCAATAGGAATACAAAGTTATCTTTCATATTGTTAGATTATCTCACAATATGAGTTCTAATGAAATACCACATATTTGTGGTGTGTTCAGTTAGGAAAATCAAACTTTATTTGTATTGTTTGGTTAAAGATAACTATAACTTCTTTTCTTCCAAAAGTTATCAAGGTTAGGAAATTGAGTATGGATTGAATATACTCAATTAGACTCCTAGAAGATTTATAAGACATTATTTATTATGGAATGTGATGAATCACATTAAGTCTTAAAATGAAGTTCTGAATTTGTTAAACTTCTGATGAAGCTAGATATTAACAAACGAATGTCAGGAACTATCATGTATATTTGTAATATCCCAAAAGAGAACAATATGGTGTTGCTTTAATTGCTAATTATTTATAGATAGTCTATAAATTACAAAAGGCAAGTGGGAGTTTTATCTTGTAGAGATAAAGTTACAAGATACATAATCTTCTAAAATACACTAGCAAATATCATGATGAGATTAGACATGTAAATGTTAGATCTCAAGATGATGGAATTCTCATTCATAGATCCGCAAGGATACCTTGGATATCTGATTAATATGCTAAGGATTATGAGTTACAGGATTATGGTAAGCCTGTTAATCATTATGATGAAGTATTACCAAATAATGAATTGGGTAAATTACTGATGCTATGAATGTTATAGATGTTGTTCATAAAGATATTCAAATTTTACAAATTTGGTTTATCTTAATTCTTAATAGTTAGAGAATGATGATGAGTTTATTTAAAGATAGAAAACCCTAGTGGTTTAAATCTTTATGTAGAAATCATATGGACAATATTGTACACATATTAAATGTATGTATTGTGACAAGATTATTAATCATACTTAAGTAATTAACTATGATTGAATACTCTTTCATAAGCACATTAAATATATAAAGATAATAATTGTCATATCTATTTTCATTTATATGAAGGATGGCAATGGAATATCAAAACTCTTTCTTGAGTGATTACTTGAGCGAGGACGGTAAGTAATCGAAAGGATGTTTGAATTCATAATTATTTTGGAAGTGTACAAAGTGTAAAAATCCATGAATGGATTTATGCATGCATCAATGAAATATTCTTATGTTTAATTATTAAATCCGTTGTTTGATTTATAATTGAAATAAGACAATTTCTAAGTATTCCTAAAAGCTAGTGGGAGTATTGTGTTTAATTTCTTAAATAATGTATGTTGTATAACATATGGGAAGTAACATTCCATGTAAGTTAAAATGTTAAGTCTTAACTTGGAATGAAACTTTACTTGAAGAATTTAAGAAGTAAAACATACAACCTTGAGATATATGTTTATCATTATAAACATATGTGGTAATTAAATCTAATAAGACATAACATATCATTTAGAAAGTCTAAATGAAAATATATCTTTTGATAAGTTAGAACATGAATAAAATCTATGATTGATTCTAGGATTTGCATGTATATCATTGTTGTATCATGTTTGAATGTAAAATGATTTGACAACATTTGATATCTAATAAAAGATATTTGATAAATTGTGTAATGGATATTCTAATCGAATATGTTTGGACTTAGAATAATGATCCTCAACCTGGAATTGCTCCTAAATTCTAAGTATAAACAATATGGCAAGTTGTTGCGTAATTGTTATAGCCAACAAATCTTGAAAGATTATATGGCATCCAAATTACACAATTAATATTAAGTTTACGGAATAGTTAAAAAGGCATATTGTAGTATTATACAATAGTGCTTGTTCAATTGAGATGACACTCAATACTAGTCATGGTAGGATTTTATTCTTGATAATGGCCATGTAAACTAGTTATGCTTGACTAAGAAGCATAGTTGCATTATACATTAAAGAGTTAGAATACTTTAAACTTTAAAGTGTTTGAAAGTTTGAATATTATAAATTGGTGATTGAGGATGTCACACCATTTATGAAACATATGTGGCAGTATCAATATAGTTGATTGCACACATACAAGAATTTCAATAATTCTTGAAATAAGTATTCTCAAAATTTTATAGATCAAAGTTAGTTGATTTATGCCTTGTCAACAAGTATGATAGACATGACTTGAGGCATAATTCATTAACAAGTAATATCATGCATTGATCTATTTAGTGTTTGGATAAAGGACATTAAGCAATTATTATTTATAATGAATTAAAGTACTAGGTACGTTTGTTTTCATTAATAATAAATTGTGTCCTATATTTGCATGTTTAAATCCGTGAATAACTTATGTTATTCTAAATTGTCCATTGTCAATTAATGATATGGGAATATCATTGAACTAAGACAAATCTGAGTATTGGTTAGAATATACTTGAAAGTATATTGATGCGTTGACATACCAATTTCACATGATATTCAATGAATTGAATATAGGACTTATCCCAACTACATGGTATTACTTATGGATCTTGTCATCAAATAATTCATGAAATAGTTATCCTCAGACTTGAGATACCAGATAAGAGTCATGGATGTAGTGCATTTTTGTAAAGCAATCTACCGCTTACCGTAACTGGAAGTTATAAGGATTGTTTTCAGAAGTGTTGCAAAGTTCATGGGTTATTCTTGTAGTCAAGAAAGAATTTGTTCCTTCAAATTTGTTTTGAAGTTTAATACTGTTGGGCCCCTCGTAGGGTTGACAAGGTGTTTGCGTGCGCACGCCCAAAGTCTATCTGGAATACGTTCAGATGTTTTGGTAATCTTGTTCAATCATAAACAACGAGAAACAGAATTGTTAATTAAAGAATGACTGAGATCCATATCTTTATTAACGTGGTATTAGTAACAAAAGGATAATAATAATGATGAATCATTAAAGGTTTTTTCCAGGAAACCTAGCTCGAGTCGAACTAGGGGCATTGGAGTGTTGCAAGACGCCAACCAATGTCATTACGCTATTAATAGATATCCAAGTGGGAGCTGTTGGAGTTGTGGATAAATATTAATAGTCGTATGTCTAGTATCGAACCCGAGACCTCGGGATTGCACACATTACAAATGAGTATTAAGGAATAATAATAAATGTATTTTATATATTTATTATTAACACAAGAACTTAACGACCGTTAGTGTTTTCCGTTAAATGACTAACGACCGTTAAACGCAAATAAGGAAAGAAGTGTTTGTGTAAAATTAGGAAACAAGGAAAAGATCTAGAACCCTCCTTTGGGTTATGGATCGACCGGCCATGGGTTGGATCGACCCAACCCTTTGCTTTTTCTCCAAGTTTCTAAACTAGTATATATACAAACACAAGGGGTCTTGGTTTTCATAACTCTTGAACACACATTAAACCCTAAAAGTTTTCTTCTCCTTTTTCTTGGTATTGCCGATCGTACATCCCTTCTCCAAGGGTTGTTGGATCGAATTTTGTGTATCAAAAATAATCTTGTGTTTTACTTGCATAACCTTAATACGGTTTAATTTGTGTGTACAAGAACGAGGTAATTACTCACTATAGTAATTATCAAGGGATCGATTAACAAAACGGTAAGGGGTTAATCATTGATCCATATAAACCCTTATTAGGGTTCTTCACATTATTCAAGACAATTGCTTTTGATTCTTGTTCGGGCTAGAATCAATAAGGTACGTTCTTATTATGTTTATGTTAATCATTTACGTGTTATAATTGTTCCTACGCTTCCGCATATGTGACTACTTGATTTACTTAATAATATGATAGTCTTGATTATTAAATTCTAACACTTACTCCTCTGCCTGTTCCAATTATGTACACCGGTATTCCATCCCATTGCAATGTAGCAGTCATCAAAGTCCCAAAACCATCACGATAACAATACTAAATAAACAAACCATTATTCTTTCAGAAACACAATGTTGATTTCGTACTTCTACAATCTAGGTTGCTAGTATGGCACCTGAGGACTGTTAAAAAGAGTAAAGCAGGTAAAACGACATCTTGTTGAAGGTACACGTGGCAAGCATGAACAAACATACTGTCATATACCCTATTGACCAATTTTCTAACCATCGAGCTACCTGAAGATACACCTTCAGTATATTTTTCGTGATGTCTGCTACATTTTTCCCGAGATGTAGAAGGGGCTTGTTTTTGATCAATTAGTATGGTGATTTTGGGCCTCATTTTTTGCTACTTTCTGATAGAGCTGGGATCCCTTTGTATACGGAGTGTAAGTGTCAATCCAGCTAAAAGAACTGGATCAATCTTGCGTCAGGGCAAAGACACACTTATGATTTGTTCAACACATACGTACAATATCCTGCAGGCAAAATTAAAGCGTGTTTAGAGTGCATGCCTCAAATGTGACATAATCAAGTGGCTTCTAATAAACAATATACTCCTTGCTTACCAAAATCTAATATCTCAAATCTGCTTGGAGTCGCTAAAGTATAAATTTTCAGATAAAAAGGAACTATATATGCTTTGTAGCTAATGGCACAAACATGTCATGGAACCTAAGTCCAAACAAGGCTCCAAAATCTAGTGGCACAAAGATTATTGTGACCATCACATCTAGCCTAATGTCGATTCACCATATTTGATGTTAGACAATTTTCGTATGCATAAAAAGATAAAAGTAAATATAGTAATGAAAAATAAACTACCTAGAATCCAAGTGTTACGATCTAGAATCCAACCATCTTTCATTTGTTCAATTGCATTTGTGGCATTTTTTCTATCTGCATATTTGAGAAAGTTATTAAAACATTTTTAAGGCAAGTTTTGAGTATTTCCGGTAATATTTAGAGGTTTTCGGCAAATTTGACCATCGTTGATCACCGTTGACCGCCATTGACCATAGTTGACCAATTTGTTTGACCGATTTACACAAATTAGGGCTGAGCAAACCACCCGAACGGACCGGACCGACCACATCCAAATAACTTTTTAGCGGGCTAAAATGCTTTTTAGACGTGTGCCTTTTGTAGTAGGTGTTTATAAGGAGGTCTAAAAGCCCTTTTTTGTAGTAGTGCAGCTATATAACACAACACCTTGAACATGCTTCTAACTAAAACTTGTTTGAGAACCGACTTGATTAAGAAACTTGAAGAGATCAATAAGTTAGAAAGAGGCTTGAAGGACCTTGAATAATACCCAACTCAAAACTAAATCCAACCAATAAGTTCAGAAAAAAAAAAAAAACACCAAGGAAGCATTTGTTTTGTGGTTTTTGCACAAAAGGAATACAATGAATCACAATTCAAGTTGTTTGGTACATAAAGTTTACTCCCAAATCAAGGATTTAAGCCTCAAAACCCATTCACGTTTCAAGTGGTATCTTTTGCTCAAAACCTCTGACGAATTTTGTCTCAATAGTTTCAAATCACACATTTATATCAATTAAATCATAAATTATTTTCATACAATTTAAAGTTTGTTTATAAAATGTTTTCTAAATAACTTATCAATTATTTATTTTCTCTCACTTCATTTAATTCAAAACCAAATTCAAATTCCAATCCAAATCTAATTCCAAATCCTAATCCTAAACCCATCTAGAAACCAAATGGGCCCTAAAACCCAGTTAGCATAACGCATTTATGTCGCTTTAACCACTATCAAGTTTTTTAGACACCCTATACTACTACTTTCTTTGTCATAAACAAAAACCAAACATTACCAACCCTCTTATACATATTAAATAGTGAAGATTACATAGGAGGACTATGTCCAACCCATGTGATAATCAGAGGACTGACTTTTTCCCATTTACCCAAAAGGTCATGTTGGTCGTGAAGAATTGGGTCGAGACCAACCAAATCAGTACGTGTTGGCATCTTAAGAAAACTAAAACTAAAAAAAAAAAAAAAAAAAAAAAAAAAAATTCCAACTCATAGGTAGCGATGGATTGTACATGACCAAATAACTTTTCGCTACCAAAAAACAACCAACAATTTGGTCCTTATTTAAATAAGCATATTTTACAAAAACAACCCTAAACTTTTTAATATTTATAACTTTTTTATATAAGAAACTTTATTCATTAAATATTTAACAAATATCTAGCGAATTCGTTAATGAAAAAATATACCATTGCGAAGACTCTAAATTACGAACAAAACGAGACTAATATTGATATGCTTTTAACGTATGTACGATTTTATAAAAAATATTAAAGTTTCATTTCCATTTAGTAGTGTAAATTTTAAAGTTTCATTTCCATTATTTTTGGTCGAAAATGTGAGAAATGAGACTATTATGTTATTTTTTTTTTCTTTCTTCATGATGTGTAATTTAATTACAAAGAGATTTCGTGAATGTTTTATATAATAAAAATCATTTTGGATTTACAAAAGCATGTATATATTACAAATTCGCTAGAATCCTTTTTTAACTTAGATAGTCTATTTTCTAATTTTGTTGATTTTGATTTTATGAATGATAATAAAGTTAAATAAAACAGTAACTTTATCATGACAGAGTTGTTTTTTATATTATTTTTTATTTAGAAAATTATTCAAGTTATATATATATATATATATATATATATATATATATATATATATATATATATATATATATATATATATATATATATATATATATATATATATATATATATTAATTTTATTTGCAAGTGTTCTTATTTAATTTTGGGTCTTACTTTTTTTTATGGTATCAAATATGGTATGTAAATTATTTCAAGTTTTTTTCGTGTAAAAATGCATTTGTAGCCTTCCTTATATCCGTTGTCAATAAATCCCAGCGTTAAAATAAATGAAACAAGAAAAAATTGTTACAAAACTAGCTGAAAATGCCTAATAATCCAAGACAATGTTTCAAGTAGTAAATTATTACTCAGGCACATAAATGGTTTCAAGGTCAGCTAATCCAATATCACAACTCGAAAAAACTAAATAACACATTCAATAAGTGGCTACTTGAGCTTTCTAAACCAACACTATTAATGTAATTTTTGCACCAACAACTTGAAAGTTTGTAGAGCTTTCACTAGTTAACTCACTCTAAGTTTTGATATCATACATGCAATTGCGTAATAAGAGCCAAATATTAAAATGCACCAAAAAAGTAGTAATAATTATTGACAAAAGCATATCAATATTGGGTTCGTTTTGTTCTTAATTTAGAGCTCTTCGCAACAGTAGTACGTACGATTTTATAAAATATCAAAGATTGTATCAAACTTTAATATTTTTTTATAAAATCGTACGTACGTCAAAAGCATATCAATATTCGGCTCGTTTTGTTCGTAATTTAGAGCTCTTCGCAACTGTATTTTTTATTAACAAATTCGTTAGATATTTGTTAAATATTTGATAAATAAAGTTTGTTATATAAAAAAGTTGTAAATATTAAAAAGTTTAGGGTTGTTTTTGTAAAATATGCTTATTTAAATAAGGACCAAGTTTTTGGTTTTTTGTGTGGTAGCGAAAAGTTATTTTGGTGGTGGCGGATGGATATGTGGTGGTAGCCAGACGGAGTAGTGACGGTAGGTTAAGATGGTGATGGTGAGCGAGGGGTGGCCAGTGGTGGGGTTATGCACTTCACAAAACATGTATTCGTGTGTTCCAGCACATATTATAAAATTGATAATGTATTATTTTATAAAATTATATATGGATTTAATATTAAATTAATTATAAATTGTAGCTAAGATAATTGGATTAGATGTGGCTCACATTTTTCTAAGAGCATTCATAATGGCTCAAGCTATTAAAAGCTTTTCACTATTCAAAAAAGTTGAAGGTGTTTTTGGCATTGCATCAAATGCTTTTTGAAAAACTTTTTAACAAAGACTTGGGAAACTTCAAGTTTTTCCTCCAAGCTTTCTTCACTGAATGTATTATGCATTGTAGATGCTCTAAGTTATGTCAGAAAAGATACGTATGAGGGTGAATTTTGTGTATAGTATAGTTTAGAGGTTTCAAAGTTAAATCTTAATCCTATGGTGTCATAACAAACAAGTGTTTTCAGGCTATGTTTGGCGCGTAGCTTTTTGGAGTTTTTTTTGGCGATGAGTTGTGAGCAATGACTTTTTTTTATTTTTATTGTTTGTTTGGCAAAGGAGCGGTGAGGTTTGCTATTTTTTAGGAATGCTTATTTTTTCAATGCTTCTTTAAGAAGCTGTGAGCGGTGAGCTGTGAGCTCTGGCTACTGCTCACAGCTCACTATTACTTTTACCAAACACACCCTCAGTCACATCATATTCCATAGAATCAAAACCCACAAAGCAAACACCACCTTAGACTTTATGGTATGGCCACCGTGTTCCTGAGTATATGACTCCGCAAAATAGAGATCCCAAGAAAGGTATAAAAAGATTGTTTCATTTGCTTTAATATTTACTAGCAGGGTATCCACGCGATGAAGCGCCGAGTATTCTGTGACTAAATTTTCCGGCGAACAAATGTTATTTTATTTTGGGATGCTGGATTTTAGATTTATGTTTTGAAAGCTTAATTAGATTATATATTGTGGTTAAATAGTTGTATATTATGATGAATAAATTTGATATATAAATGACAAGAACATAATCTAATGGTCAAGTTTCTTTACACCTAGAAAGTTATGTTACGGTCTTTGCAAGTCATATTATTCATCTTTCGCTTCGATATATATTGGATACTAATTTATCTAATCCATGAAAGTCAAAGTCAAACACGAAAAGTCAAATATATGTATGGCAGTTATTTTCGGTTAGGAAAAAACGGTTAGAATAGGTTATACCGATTAATGAATCGGTGTGTTGTTTTAGTTGTGTCGATTGGGAATGTATAAATACCCATGTTAACTACTTTGTAAACCCAACGATTGTTTATCAAATAAAAACTAGTGTGATTATTGTATACGATTGTTCACAAAGAGATAGGAAATTAACAACAGTGGCATCAGAGCCAAAGGTTCGAACCAGAGATAGAGAACCAACGATTCAGGGAATCGTTTTTTTTAGAAAAGAAAGACTAGCGATTCAGGGAATCGTTCAAGAAAAAGAAGAAATTGATTCAGGGAATCAATCAAGAGAGAAAACCGATTAAGTGAAGTTCGAATCAGAGAAAGAGAGAAAAAACATACCGGTTGTGTAAAGGAGAAACCGCCGCCGTGTGTTTGCCGGAGAAGACACAGAAGAACAGTAACCATCATTACTAGAGAAGAAGAGAAGGCACCGATTAACCACCACCATAGTTCGATTAGAAGAACAGAAGAAAGAAGAAGAAAAAAAGAAGGGCTGTTGAAGTAAGTGTTGTACAGAAGGAAGAAGGAGAGTTTTGCCCTAATTGAGTGAAGGAAGAAGAAGCTATTTGGGGATTAAAAAAAAAAAAAAGAACGGTTCTTTTTTGTTTAGGGAAAGAGGCCCACAAGAAATAAAGCCCAAAGAAATTAACAGGTTTTATATTTCCAACAGCACTTGTTATTTTTTTTTATTAGGAGAATAGATTCAATATTAGAATTTTGCCATTACAATTCGCGTTAGAAAAGGTTAGAATTGTTAGAAAATTATTGTGGTTAGACAGAAAGTTAAGTTCGACTATTGTTAGAGTTATATTGGTTTTAGTAGAAACTAAAAGTGAAGATCATTAGGAAAGAGAATATGTCGGGAGATAAAAACGGAAATATTGTTTTCGCCTCATCATTATCATCATATCAATGTCCAGTTCTAAACAATACGAACTATACATTATGGGCATTAAGAATGAAAAAGATACTATTGGCAAATGGAGTATGGGGTTTAGTAGAAGGAACAAGTACATCAAAAGAGATTGATGTAAAAAAGGATAGTTCTGCATCACCAGAAGATTTGCAAATGCAAGTTGCGGGATGTGAAACAGCAAAAGAAATTTGGGATTCTTTAAAGGCCAGATTCGTTGGGACAGAAGACGTCCAACAGGCACACTCGCAACAATTGAAATCAGAATTTGAGAGACTCGTGATGAAAGAAGATGAATCAATAGATTCATTTTCAGGGAAGTTGATGAGTATTATTACAAAGGCCGCTACATGTGGATTGATGTTTGATGAACAAACAAAAGTACGGAAATTACTTAATGCAGTGCCAGATAAGTTTGTACCAGTAGTAGCAACCATTGAAATGGTTGTTGATTTTAAGACTGTAAAGTTGGAGGAAATTATTGGGAAACTTAAGACTTATGAAGAAAGGCTTAAGTTTAGAAAAGGAAGTGATGAAGATAACAATGAGAAGTTATTGTTCACACGTCAAGGGAATGACAGAAATTATGAACGCAACTATGGAAGTTATAGAAGAGGAGGTGGTAATCAGACACGAGGAAGAGGCCAAGGAAGATTCATAAGAGATAATAGGAATGAAGATAGTTATAATAGAGGGGGGAGAAGCCCTAGAGATCAAAATTATCCAAGAAGAGATCTTAGAGAAATACAATGTTATAATTGTCAAGAGTTTGGACACTTTGCTGCAAATTGTCCAAAACCAAACCGTAGAGAAGAAAAAGTAAACCTTGTGGTCGAAGATGATGAACCAGCGCTATTGATGGTTACTAGTAAAGATGAAAAAGAGATAACATCCTTAAAGGAAGAATCAAGAAAGAAAGGAATTGTCATTGAGAAGGATGAAATTCCAAAAGAAAATTTAGAAGACATGAGATCAGAGATAGAAACTGACTTGAAGTGTAAATTAGAGTTTTGGAAGTTCGAAATGTTTCAAGAGTTAGAGATGGAGAAACAAGAGTTTGAGAAGAAAATGAGAAATAGAGAAATGTCATTTGAGAAACAAATGCAGAGAGAGTTATAGAACCTCAAAAGATGAAAGATTGCACAAGCAAAGAGATGAAAGAGTTAAAGACAAAAGGAGAACAGTTTAAGAAAGAGAACCATGAAGTTGTTTCAGATAAAAAACTCCTAGGAGAAGAACCAAGAGTTGACAAGGGCGAATGCAAGAAGCATCAAGAGACGCCATCAAGATTTCAGAAGGAAAGCCAGAATGAGAAAGACATCAAGTCAAGCAACAAGAAATTTGAACCAGAAGATTGTGATACAAGTACTAAAAGAAACATATTATTGGAGATGAAAGATTATGAAATGATACAAGAGAAGAAAGATGGTGACAAAGGTAACAAAGATGATCGAGATGAAATTGAAGACAAGGAAGAAAGAAGTCAAACCAAGAAGAAAGTTCAAGACATAGTTCGTGTTAAAGATCAAGACAAAGGAAGTGGAAACAAGCCAAAGTTCAAAGATAAAGATGATGGAGCTTGAAGATATCGAAGACATGGATTAATAAATTAGGGGGGAGTATTGGATACTAATTTATCTAATCCATGAAAGTCAAACATGAAAGTCAAAGTCAAACACGAAAAGTCAAATATATGTATGGCAGTTATTTTCGGTTAGGAAAAAACGGTTAGAATAGGTTTTACCGATTAATGAATCGGTGTGTTGTTTAGTTGTGTCGATTGGGAATGTATAAATACCCATGTAAACCCAACGATTGTTTATCAAATAAAAACTAGTGTGATTATTGTATTCGATTGTTCACAAAGAGATAGGAAATTAACAACAATATATACATCACGACATCACGTGCATTTAGTTGTTAAACTTGGGTAAGCGTGGTTGTCCCTATAACAAGACTACTTTTAAGGCACAACATATCGTCCTCGGAGTTCCACATTGATCATTGTACAACCTACATGCTAAACTGACAGCAGATGCAATCATTGACACAAAACTGATGATGAATTCAGGGATGACAGACACAAATCGCTTGCTTATTAGATCCAATCTCCGTATTCTGGAATTCATTATTGTTAAAAAGTTTGAAGAATGCCCTTCTGATATCACCACAATCCTGTCAAGATATAGAATCTATTTGAGTAGATAAAAGGTAGAAGATCGTTCGAGTTTGACTTTTGAGGCCAAAGACAACATCTAACTGGTCAACGGGTTTCTAGATTAGGGTCTTCATGTAAACATTCTAGATCTAAACAGAACTACAGGTTGAGCTATATAGGTTTGAATAGGACGGTTTGACCTTATTAGTCACACTTGTAATTGGGCTATGCTTTACAACCTAAAGTATAGATCAGGGATGAGCTCGGTACCAATCCCGTACCGAACCCGTACCAAATTGTTTGTACCATTTTTTCCCAAACATGAAATGGGTGTACCGGTACCGTACCGAACGTGATACCGGGATCGGTACCGGTACCGGTACCCGGTATCAGGAAATCGGTACCGTACCATTTTGTTCCCGTTTTTTTTTAAACCAGATATATCTATGTTGCAATGTCACCTCATGTATATACATGTTAAAGTCCTTATGATATGTTTTTGTTTTCAGTATCGGAGTTCAGTTCTACCCTCACATGTGTCACTCACTAATGCGTTACATTTCCAACTATTCTTATACCTGTTAACAACAACAAACAAAACTGGCCATATTAATATGTATATTTGTAACGTGTTCAAGAGATTTTAACCATGAACCTTTCCATTCATTCATTAATAACAATCACTGATTCAATAGACACAGATATGAAACAGACAGGAACCATCACCATGCTTGAACATTAGTTTCACTTAAATCACAGATAAAACAGTACTGCAGAAGCCATAAGAGTAACCAAAATTTCAAACAAAATCGATGAGAGGTTCAAACTAGTGAACTTAACAAAGCTCTATTTCAACTATGGGGGAAGCTTGGTGGAGTTTTAACAACTTGCCAGCCATCTTCCAAGCAATATCACATCTTTCAGACCCAGCATGCCTCGTCAAAAAGTACTGATCAACACTAATTACAATCTTCTTTAACAAAGGGGAACATGCAAGTATAAGCTTTATCAAACATAATTCATTCGCTAAGCCTCTAAATGATGAAAACACCACACTCCGAAGCTGTAGCTGCTTCATTGTGTTGCAGCCTAAATCTAAAGAACAAACTGATGATGGTGCTTCATTGTTATCTGGTAAACTTAACTTTGATATTCCGGTACTAGATTCGGTATTTCCCGTTTTGATCCCGCACAGTATTCTGTGGTACCCTATTTTTTTCCCACCATTTTCGTAGTACCGGTACCGTACCGGGTATAAAAACCGGTACCGGTACGGTTCCGGTACCATACCCTTTTTGCGGTGCTGCTCATCCCTAGTGTAGATAGACTTTGACTTTTTGGTGAAAAACTAAATTTTATATTAACGTATTTCTAGAACTAGTTTAATCTATGAAGATTGGAACCAGAAGATTGACCTCAAAAGTCAAACTAACTATAGTCACAAATACAGCAGTTTGACTTAAAAGGTCAAACACCAAAGTTAACTGCTGATATTATTTTAGATCACTGCTTTTCGAAAAGAGCTATACTAATCTTTAACGGTCTGAATTGAATGGTCTGACCTCAAAAGTCAACCCAAATAAAATGGTCCTCTTATAGCAAACTAGATTACGAAGTTCCCATTCTCTTTCAATCAATATTGTTCCAGCAAAAGTTGAAAGAACAAAGATAGCTCCGGATAGGTTGGTCAGCACAATAAGGAAAGCAACAGCTCTAGATAGATTGGTCAGCACAACAGGTAAAGTGAATGTAGTGGTGTTTGTAACATGCAAGTCCGGAAACTTGAGAGCACGAGTGTATAAACCATAAATAAGAACTTTTTACTTAACAGTCAAACTCTAAAGCCTAGGGGCTCAGCAAACTATTTCTGCATGGACAGACACCAGATTCTTTAAACAGACAACAATTTGTGGACGCGAAATGCGTGGTCCAATGTCAAATGATCGATTAGATGAACAAATCCATGAGCTTGCAAAATAAACTAAAGACAGACAAGTTTAGCATCATGAACAGATATGCTCTATACCTGCCAGATTTACCAAATGAATCAACTTTCTAACACATGCCAGAATAAAACTATGTCCAGCTTTGATATATAAATGACAAGAACATACTTGGGAGTTTGCTAAAGTTCAAATTTTCAGATAAATAGGAACTATATATGCTTTGTAGCTAATCGCACAGAGCCTTTGCTAATTATATTCTCTTGAATAAAACTGTTTGTTGCTGTTTATTAAGCTGCAACCAAGTATGCGGTTACTCATCTCTTTGCATTTCGGTAATAATTACACAAACGTAGAATATAAACCGGAATTTGATGAATTTCAGTATGATGTAAATAAGCCTATGAGCTCAACAGCCAGACCAATGGCATTTGTTTTTTCGCTTATGCATATCATATTTCATATATATCGAGTTTACAAAAAACGTTGTACATAAGATACTATCCTTACATGTCACGCCACGCCTAGAGTCTACTGTCTTGATCTATTTCGTAACGAAGTGGTCACGACTCACGCCTTAGCACCGGCATGGCGCGCCTTTTAGAACAATGACTATGACTTTACTTGGTTACTGTTAGGTGATTTAAAGAAAGACAGTCCTGTAGAACCCATGTTGCAAATTGACCACCATTGTCGTGAAAAAGAGAGAAAATATCAAATGGGTAAATAAGGATTAGCAAAAATGGAAAGGGTTCAAATGTGTTGAAAGTCAACCTAGAATCAGCTGGCTCCTGAACTATGCAGACGTCACAGGATTCAACAATGTACCTGGTACATGCAATATATTTTTTTCAAACGGCAGTGGCAGACACTACTCTTCCTATCTATATTGATACCCCAGATCTTATTCGGGTATTTATTCATTTTCCTTTATAAATTTACTATAAGTTAGCATATAATCTTACTGATATCTTTGTTTTTTATATTTGTTTATCATCCGTTAGCACAAGGAATGTTTTCCGATTTCACATCAGTTGATGTAGAGTATCAAACTGATTCAGATGAACATAATTATAATAAGTTACTCCATCCTCGGCTAGTAAAATATGGACGTAATATTGCATTTATGAAAGGAGATGGAAGCTGATACCGGAGATCATTTTCTCATCAATGTTGTAATTCTCAAGAATATCATTTGTTTCCAAGATATGCAACAGCAGCTTACGTATTATTATTATTATCTATGGACTATATTATTATTACATCTCCTATTTGTTTTCTCAAAGATGAGGGCAAATATTCCATCGTATTTACCTAAGATGTATGAAACGGAACCCGGTATCCAGATCACTCTACATTTGGATAAAATGGATAAAATCATTACTCAAGGTCCCGACAAAAGCAAATATCCAGGCGCCTTAGAAATTGAACAGAAAGCCTCGTGTGATCTAGTAGGTTACCAATTTCAGTTATAATTCATTTATTATTTAGGTCACCAATTTTATATTTGACCCGTATATGTTTTAATTTTAATTAGCTCTAGTTACAAGTCATTTAATTTTAAATGGTTGCCGGTTCAGTCCTACTTCGGATATTCAATCTCACATTGTCCGAAGTAGGGCTTGAACCCGCAACCATTTAAAATTAAATGACTTGTAACTAGAGCTAATTAAAATTAAAACATATACGGGTCAAATATAAAATTGGTGACCTAACAATCCCAAACTTAGACTAAAAAAATAATAAATGAATTATAACTGAAATTGGTAACCTACTAGATCACACGAGGCTTTCTGTTCAATTTCTAAGGCGCCTGGATATTTGCCTTTGTCGGGACCTTCAGTAATGATTTTATCCAAATATCCAGTGATCTGGATACCGGGTTCCGTTTCATACATCTTAGGTAAATACGATGGAATATTTGCCCTCATCTGTAATAAAAAAAATAAAAATGAGAAAACAAATAGCAGATGTAATAATAATAATAATATAGTCCATAGATAATAAGAATAATACGTAAGCTCCTGTTGCATATCTTGGAAACAAATGATATTCTTGAGAATTCCAACATTGATGAGAAAATTATCTCCGGTATCAACTTCCATCTCCTTTCATAAATGCAATATTACATCCATATTTTACTAGCCGAGGATGGAGTAACTTATTATAATTATGTTCATCTGAATCAGTTTGATACTCTACATCAACTGATGTGGAATCGAAAACATTCCTTGTGCTAACCGATGATAAACAAATATAAAAAACAAAGATATCAGTAAGATTATATGCTAACTTATAGTAAATTTATAAAGGAAAATGAATAAATACCCAAATAAGATTTGGGATATCAATATAGATAGGAAGAGTAGTGTCTGCCACTGCCATTTGAAAAAAAAGTAAGAAAATAGCAAATACTAGTAAGAAAGAAATAAGTGTTTTGAAGGAAGAAGGCAGCTATTAGGGTTTTTGAAAGTAAAGGAACTAGTAGGTTTCTGTGGTTGTGTACAACAATGGGCTAATAAACGCAACAAGCCCAATAATGAAAAAAACAGATTAGCCCAAAACAAATTTAGCCCACAGTCCAAATAGGCTATTTTACAAAAATAACATTAACATATAAAATTCAAAAACAAGAAACACACCTTATTAAAAAAGTGAATCTGACACTAGGTGATATCGAATTTTTCATATGTACCTTCCATTTGCAATAGTAAGTGTGTTTTGAAAGAAGAAGCAGCAAGTAATCAGGGTTTTTGAATGAAGGGTTTTTGTGATTGTGATCAAGAATGGGCTAGTAAACAAAATGAGTCCAATAATAAAAAGACACATTAGCCCAAAACAAATTTAGCGCATAGTCCAAATGGGCTATTTTATAAAAATAACATTAACTATAAAATTTGGAAAAAAAAAATAATAATAATAATAAAAAAAAATAAAATAAACAAACCTTATTAAAAAAGTGAATCTGACACTCGGTGATATCGAATTTTTCATATGCACATGTTTTGTTGTTGCACATAATTTTTTTTTAAGGGTGTCTTGGTGGTAAATGGTTTTTTTTTTTTTTTTTTTTTGGCTGGACATGATTATTCTTGATTTGCACACATCATATTACAAGCAAGCATCATGTACAACTAGCATAAGCATAAGATGTTGTGTGCAAATCAAAACAATTATCTCGTTTTTTTATGGGCATCTTTGGGTGATGGATGGGAATGATGTCACAGAGAAGTAGATCTCTACAGATTGCTAATATAGTCCATAGATAATAAGAATAATACGTAAGCTCCTGTTGCATATCTTGGAAACAAATGATGTTGTGTGCAAATCAAAACAATTATCTCTTTTTTTTATGGGCATCTTTGGGTGATGGATGGGAATGATGTCAAAGAGAAGTAGATCTCTAAACAAAGTACAAAAGTGACGATGGAAGTAGATCTCAATCCTTAGGCTAAAGGGAGTGAGGCTACCCAGGAGAGGGGCGACTCGTGCCACGTGGCGCTGAGTCAGCAAGTTGGGTAGCCTCAAAAAATAGTGGGGGTGGTGTAGCAGGGCAACTCACGACACGTGGCAGACAATGAGTGGAGTAATATAAACCTTGTACACGTGGCAAAGAATAATTGGATAACAGTAATTTACCAAGCGATCCAAATATATCGCCTAGCATCCAAATCGCCTGAGAGGGGCGGTGTTTGGGGCGATACACAGGCGAACCAAGGGTGGATCGCCCCTTGGAACGCCCCATTCCGTTTAGCCTTATCATATATAACACAAAAAGCCAAAACTAAATAAAATATATTTTTTCTCTTTAGTCCCTCTCACAAACCCTTTTTACAACTTCGACCCATAATTTATTTTTTTCAACCCCTTTTTACTAACTTGGCATTTTCTCAACACTTATCGCTTTTAAGCTAAAACCACTCGGTAACCTAAGCCACATGACATGTTATAGCCCTATGGTGAGACCAGGGTCTTAAAATGCGCCACACAGCAGTGCAAAGATACCGTTAAAGTGTGATGCGTGACCTCCACGTTATGAAATTGACCAAAATGTCGACTCTAGGCGCGACGTAAGATGAGGCGTGAAAAGACGCGATAAAGCGTGAGGAGCGACGCCTTTTTTGAATTTAAGTCAGATGAAAAAGTTCTTTTTTAAATAACTAAAAAAGAATAAGTCGGATGAAAAACTTCGTATTCACCCAAATTCTACAAGCAAAACATAAATCAAGATATGTTTAGGTACAATTATAAGTAATACAATTATAACTTAATTTACGTACCTTAGAGATACTTTTGAGATAACTCTTATCCATAGGAACTAATGTGCCATTCAATTTTCTAGCAATCCTCCTTTTCTTATCAAGTCGCTTCAAAAGCTTTTATCGTATGTTATCAAGAAGATCAAGAAGCAAGTGAAATATAAGGACGACAACCAGCAATAAATCTTCTTAAGCAAGCAGCAAGATAAATAAAAAACGTTTAAAACATTTTTTTGTCGTTAATCGTCTCGAAATCAATTTTAACAACACTTCCCAGGTTCCTGTTGTTCAGTTCATCTCTAAAATCATTCATCCGTAAAAAAAGTCATCCCACCTAATCCCACCTACCATACATATCACTATACCCTTATTCATTCCCTCTAACAACCCGTTTGTTTTATGCCTTTTGGTTTGAGGGAAATAATTCATTTAAAAAAAAAAAAAGTCATTTGGTTCACTACTTTCAATCTATTGAATGAAACAAAAGTCATATACTCATTCCCTATCTAAATGGTATCTTTCAACCCATTTCACGTCAGACTTTTTGTAAGCATTTAATGAATTGCCAAACTTTATTTTTTTTCGTCACATATGCGCCACACGTTTTATATTAAAATAATATATTTATATTTTTATAATATATTTTCTTTTTTAATAATATATTTAAGTGGGCTCTCTTTTTTATATAATAAAATTAAATAAAAGCCCATTCTCAATTACATTTTATAAAATAAACAACATTAATACTATCATTCAATTTTTATTTCTTTCGATCCATACCAAATTCGATAGCCATTGTAATTTCTAGCAATAAACCAAACGGCTCCTAAATACTTTATGATATGGCTACTAAGATAGCTAAAGTAACTTTCATCACTCATACAATAGTCTGAATCACATTGACCACCGTCATCATTTGGTTCTTTAATATCTTCTTGTTGACCACTGTACAAAAAAATACTTAAGTGGCATGAACATGGGATGAGTTATTCAAGCCCCCTATAGGGGGGTGTTGACTTTTCATGTGCTGCCGCCACTTGTACTGTGTGTTTTAAAATTTGTACATGTTGACCAGAATAGGCGGAGCCCACATAGTAGGGGGGCTTGTATAGTATAACCCCATGAACATATGTGGTACACTAGAATACATGAAAATAAAAATTAGATACCTTTGTTGAGTATTATCTGTTCCAAAATTCTTATGAGTCGACATATAAATGGCTACTTCTTTCTCTTGCTCATACGTAACTGTGTTATTGAGTTTTGTTATTAAAGAAAAGTAAAGAAATGTAGAGTAAACACTTTCCCTCTAAAATTAGAAGGAAATACTTTACTTTAATAATCAACAAAATAACACTAACTTTTATTCCATTTCCTTTTCTTTTCCTTCTTAAGTCCTACTCGATAACACAACTTCTTATGTTTCCTTTTTATTTTCTTTCTTTTTCTTCCTTAAGCGCTACTCGAGAACATAGCGCAAGCATAGCCATGAAGTTCTCATCACAATTAAGCTCAATAAAAGAATGCGATGTGGCGTACTTGTCAACAAAAACGATTGAGAAAACTGTTGGAATTATATAATCATGACATACATATAAATATAAAAGCATCAAAGAACACATATGCGGAAGCGTAGGAAACATAACACATAATTAATTAACCGAATTTAAAAGTAAGCGTACCTTGATAATTCTAGCAAAACAAGAATCAATCCAAGCAATATAAGTGATAAACCCTAATTAGGGTTTAAACGGATTACACGAATTGCACTTTACCTTTTTTGCAATTCAATCCAAGATACTTATAATAGTGTGTAAGTATCACGTTCTTGTACACACGTACTAATACCAAGTAAACGATTATGCAAGTAATTAACACAAAACAATTTTTGCTTTTCAAAAACAAAAGTCGAAACCCTTTTAGGGGTGTTCGGCCGATCATAGAACAAAAGAAAGAAAACACGTAGTTAGGGTATTAGTATGTTTACAAGAGATGTCCAAAACTAAAAACCCTTAATGTGTTTATATAGTATAGTTAACTTGGAGCCCAAGTTGGATTTGGGTTGGGTTTCCCCACCCCAAAACCGATCGGCCATGATTCTATAAAGGAATCCGGAAGCTTCTTGACATACCAATTATAAACTCGTAATTCTTTCCTTATATTCGTCTAACGGTCGTTAGTCATTATCCGTTAAATACTAACGGTCGTTATGTGTTTTGTGTATATAATAATTAAATATAACTTTTTATAAATAATTATTATTCATTTACTCTTCATACGTAAAGTGTGCAATCCCGTTATCTCGAGTTCGATCCTAACATACGACTACTAAAATAATGTCTATAAAACTAACAAAAACTAGATCGTTATGTGATGAAAAATGCCTCAATACTTCTTCATTTAGTTGGTTCAAGTCGAATGAGCATGTATCTATATATATACATCTTTGTGAGCCAAAACAATATTTCTCCTATTTGAGTTCTTCGACCTTTCTAAAGAAGCCTTTGTATCTCAATTTCAACTTAAACTTGGAAGAATCTAACCCAAAAGCAAAATCAATTACAAATAATGTTACGAACCAACAAGAGTTAAAAAGTATTACTCTAAGAAAATCACATATACATACTCGAGTATTGGCGACTCAACCGTCTTCGGTGTCAACGAATCTTGTATACAGTGGCTAGAGCGGGCAATTTTCGACACGGACCTGTTAACACGACACGACACGACCTGGTCTTAACAGGTTTCGTGTTTGGCCTTAACAGGTTTCGTGTCTTAACAGGTCCGGATCTGTTAAGACACGAATTCGTGTCTTAACAGATCCGGACCTGTTAAGACATGATAAGACACGAATATACATATGTACTAAATGAAACCTGCTAAGAAACCTGTTAGAAACCTAGTAAGAGACCTGTTAACAAGTCTTAACATCTCTTATCGTGTCTTAACAGGTTTCGTGTCTTTAACATGTTCCTTAGCAGGTTTCTTAGTAGGTTCCTTAACAGGTTTGCTGGTTTAAATTTATGATTTTTGTTAACAGGTCTCTTACCAAGTTTCTTATCGTGTAACCTGTTAAATTTCGTGTCGTGTTCGTGTTTGGAAAAATTGACACGATTAGTTATCGTGTTGTGTTCGTGTTTGGCCTTAACAGGTTCGTGTCTTATTGTGTTCGTGTCGTGTCGTGTCATGTCGGACCTGTTATGCCAGCTCTAACAGTGGCGGAGCTAGAAATTTTTTGTGCGAGGGCCGAAACAAAAAGTTTTTCGGAAAAACATTAAATGGGATGGCCGAGATGAAAAAGATTTTTTTTTATACATGAAATCGCAAATAAATAAATAATGATTTAAGATCATTTGAGGACAAAACTTTATTTACATACCAAGGGATCAATCCACACCCTCCGACTTCATTTAATCTAATGGTTGAGATTAAAATCATACTTTACACTGCAAGGACATTTTTGTCCATATAAAAGCCATAATTTAATAACCAATCCTTCAAAACACACATAGTAAGTGTGTGTTTCTCTATTTTCTCTCGAGGAAATCGTTCTTCTTCAATAAACAACTTACTGAAGGCGTCGCAACGTCTAAGACGAATACACCAATCTCGACATTCCGGCAAACTCAATCGATGTCGCCGTGATGTTTCATCTCGTTATCGATCTCCTAGGGTTTATTCTCTTTATGCATCAACAGATCCCCTCGTAAGTTCCATTAACACCTTATTAATATATAAGTTCATTCAATTTGTTGATTATATATTTGATCTAGGGCTTGATAGAGTAATTTTCAACTCGATTTACATAAGTAGTATTTAGGTTTATGATGAAAGTGATAGTTATTTTTAGGTTAGTTATGACCCTTAATGAGTGTTAATTGTGTTATGATGTTAGAAAGGATATAATTTGAGACCTGGATTAGCGATCGAAGCTCATTTAGGTGGTGTTTGGGATCACGTTATTAAAATTATGCGTTTCGATTCATGATTTAGGTAGTTTGAAGACTTAAAGGGAGTTTTGTTAATGTGTGATCTAGGGAGTTTTAAGACTTAAAGGCCGTGATGATACTACAGGTATTTACGACTCAACTTTCTGAGCCAGCAGCATGACTTCGTTTTGAACTTCCCATATTTCCCACCAAAGCCTTCCATTAAGGATTATGATATATCTGGAACCAGTGGCTTTAACATACTCGAAATGTATATTGCGAATATGGGTTCGCCATCTACTTTACAAACTTCTTCGTCAAATATCTTGGATTCCAGCTCACTTGGTTTGTATCATCAAGATATGTCGAAAAAAGCATACTCTTCCAGTTCAGGTACAATTTTTACTGAATTTTTTGATGTTTGAGTGCTAGAATCAGTTGAAATTTTTACACACATGGTTTAATTTTATACTTGCCAAGATTTGTGTATCGTTCGAGTTTCATAATGGGTCAAGTCAAGTTACTTTTTAGTATGGGCTGAAACGAGCCGGTTTGACCCGCATACATGTTTTTGTCTATCTAAGTCATTCCTATAAATAATCAATGCTTAAATTATGATTGAAAAAGCAAGATGATTACACTTGGTCGACTTCCAATCCGTTTGACCTGTACACCTTTTAGCTAAACTTTTATTTTGACTCATCCATGTTGAGAAATAAAAAGAGTTTGCTGGCGTGGACTATATAGTTGTACACATACTTTTTCTATGTCTGTATCAGTCAATTTATCTCTATTTGGTGTTTCTTTATCAGGTATATCTATGGATATTGACGGGCAGAAAGATACTGAACAGGAAATGATTTCTGATCTTGTTAACTACGTCGATAACAATTTTTCTGAGCAAAATATATCCGGGAACCTACCATATTCTGGCAAATCAGCTGGCCACAATAGCGCGAGATTTGTGTTAGATAATATTTCATAGCTCCTATTTGGTGACAGCCAATTGACGTCAGCTTCAGATGAGCCAACTCTTATGTCAAGAGTCGATTCTTTTTGCAACCTTCTTGGTCAGCAAGATGGAACGTGCGTTCTACCCCACAAAACAGAATTGATCAATCTGCCTATGATTCTTTCCTACTGCCCCAAACTATGACTCAGAAAAACGGAAATGACAGTTCTACTCCTAGTTCAAGTCAGATGCCACCACAAGATGGAAATGACAATTCTACATCTGAAAACGAGACTCAAAATGACTCGTATGCTGATCTGGTGCATCATCTGCCGCGTATCGCGTCTTTTCCACGATTTTTGTTTGACATTTCTGAAAATGGCGAGATTTTGAAGTGACAGTCCCTTGTTTTACAGGGATTTGGAAGTGTTGATATGAGCATTCATGAAAAGTCCCAAGACCTTTTGCGTGAACATGAACATCTTTTATGTGATTAGACGAGTAAGAGTTATGATGCTTATAGGTTGGTCGTTGTTTAAGAAGTTTGCTTATGTTTATCAACTACATAGTATGTTTAATATGATATGTAAAACTATATATGCAACTATATTACAGTTTCTAATATCATACAATAGTTATCGTTATTGATCATCTATTCCTGTTTATCATTTGTTTATTGATGATCGCTGAGCTGAGTGAGTTTGGATGTGTATTTGAAAGCATTATTATACTGAATAATGGTAATCATATCCATCTTTAAGAAAACCGGGATGCACAAAAAAGTGTTGAAATGCTTTTTTTTTTTTTTTTTTTTTTTTTTTTTTTTTTTTTCTGTCTAAAATTGCAGCAGTTTTGAAAATGATCATAGATGGTTAAACCTTTAGAGCATCCGCACCACACCCACGCTGGCTGTCAATGCGGGCTACGAGTGTCACATCTGCATCACATCAATTTTCCTTTTCAACCAAAAAGGTAATCTTAAAAATATGTTTTCGTCCTTTTTCATACGTATTCGTCCGTTTTCTTATATTTTCGTTCGTTTTTATACGTTTTTGAATATCACAACTGATATTCGGAATATCACTTGTAATTTTCTGAATATCACTTGTTATTTTCTGAATATCTATCACTTGTGATTTTCTGAATATCACTTGTGATATTCTGAATATCACTTGTGATTTTCATGTTACAAAACATTAGTTGAAAATCACTTGTGATATTCAGAATATCACTGAATATCACAAAATATCACTTATGGTATTCAGAATATCATTTTTGGTACTCAGAATATCACTTGTGATATTCAGAAAATCACAGAATATCACATGTGATATTCAGAAAATCACTTGTGATATTCAGAATATCACTTTTGATAATATCACTTGTGATATTCTGAATATCACAGAATATCACTTGTAGTATTCAGAAACGTATGAAAACGTCTGAAAACGGCCAAAAACATTTAAAAACGGATGAAAACGAAAGAAAACGGACGAATATGTATGAAAACGAACGAAAACGTATGAAAGTTCCCCCAAGGCGACCACAACCTGTAAAACATTGAAAATTGAATATCAAAATATCCAGAAAATATATCTTGCAAACTAAAAAACTTTTTGAGAGATACATCTATTCCTAAATACGTTATAAGATATGCACAAGATAGAGGTAGGTACGCCAAATATATGATTACCAGTATAATACTATTTAACAATAACCAAACTTATTGAATCAAATAATTTTGATGGTTCTATGCATAATGCAATAAAATTACACTTTAGGTAACTTTCATCCATTTGACCCGAAACATTTCAGTGATCATGCAAACTAAAAAAAACTTTTTGAGAGATGCATCTATTCCTAAATACGTTATAAGATATGCACAAGATAGAGGTAGGTACGCCAAATATATGATTACCAGCATAATACTATTTAACAATAACCAAACTTACTGAATCAAATAATTTTGATGGTTCTATGCATAATGCAATAAAATTACACTTTAGGTAACTTTCATCCATTTGACCCGAAACATTTCAGTGATCATGACCATAGTGTAGTTTCCCAACATAACAGGACTCATGAGTATGACTATCAATCTATTATGACTGACTCATAGCAAGTGTCTATAAAAGCTTAGTAATTCGGACAAAAAGTGTTTTGGGTGATTGGGTCAACCCACGCTGATTTGAGCCGTATTAGAACAACTACTGATTTTGAACCTGCACTCAACTGTGCTGGCTCACTCATTTTGGCACCTCTATCTTGTGCATATCTTATAACGTATTTAAGAATAGATGCATCTCTCAAAAAGTTTTTTAGTTTGCAAGATATATTTTCTGGATATTTTGATATTCAATTTTCAATGTTTTATAGGTTGTGGTCGCCTTGGGGGAACTTTCATACATATTCGTCCGTTTTTAAATGTTTTTGGCCGTTTTCAGACGTTTTCATATGTTTCTGAATATCACAAGTGATATTCTGTGATATTCAGAATATCACGATATTCTGAATATCACAAGTGATTTTCTGAATATCACATGTGATATTCCGTGATTTTTTGAATATCACAAGTGATATTCTAAGTACCACAAGTGATATTCTGAGTACCACAAATGATATTCTGAATACCATAAGTGATATTCTGTGATATTTAGAATATCACAAGTGATTTTCTGAATATCACAAGTGATTTTCAATTAATGTTTTGTAACATGAAAATACAAGTGATATTCAGAATATCACAAGTGATATTCAGAATATCACAAGTGATATTCAGAAAATCACAAGTGATAGATATTCAGAATATCACCAGTGATATTCAGAAAATCACAAGTGATATTCCGAATATCAGTTGTGATATTCAAAAATGTATAAAAACGGACGAAAACATAAGAAAACGGACGAAAACGTAAGAAAACGGACGAATACGTATGAAAACGGACGAAAGCATAAGAAAATAACAAGTGATATTCAGAATATCACAAGTGATATTCTAAATATCACAAGTGATATTCTGAATATCACCAATATTCATAAATAATCAATACATGATCACATGTGATATAATAAATATTACCACATAAACAAAAAGAGAAAATTCGAAGACGCATGTTATATCATATGTGAAAAATCACATGTGATTTTTTACTAGTTTTGGTAATAAGAAATAATCATTGCATGATCACATATGATATAAAAAAATATTGCCAGACAAATGTGATTTTCAAAAAAATCACATGTGATTTTTTGCTAATTTTTGTAATAAGAAAAAGGGCATAGATATGTAATTTCTTTCATAATAAATAACATGTGATTTGAAAGAACAGGAAAATAAAATGACATTCAAGCTATCATAACTACACTAGGTAAATTTTAGGCTGTGCGTTAACTAGTACATGCATTGTTTCAAACATGGGATATGAACAATAACAAACACAACGTAACTAAGACATGGGATATGAACAATAACAAACACATCGTAACTAAAACATGATACAACCGAGCAATTTGAAGCTATAGAATAACATTAATTGGCCATGTGAAAACCATTTTTTTTCCATAAACATTAAAGAGATCTATCGAGAATTCCTATTAACAATTGAATATGTACATGTTTCTTTGATGATTTATTCCCCTAATGTTTGCAGAACTCGTTTTACAGAAAGAAATGTAGCCTCTTGGGTTTTCTCTTGATATGTTGGGCATAAAATATATATTACTTCACCCCTCTCATCCTGCAATGGAGAAAAGAGAATGTAATTACTATTAGCAGAAATAGCAGAATAGCACCACTGCCATTGTGTACAGCGGCCCCATCAAGCTCAGCTTTAGATGAGTCCGGAAAAACGACGATTATAAGACCAGAGAATATGAAAAAGACGATTAGAAGACCAGAGAATATGCAAAACCATTTCTCAGCCACTGGATCAGTGTTCAGTTTTTTTTCTTTTTAATTAGAATGTAATTAGAGATATGCTTTGATACATGGGAGTAATTCACAACATTATAAAGAAAAATGACCTCATCCTTGATTCCATTTTTGTAATATGGCTTCTTCTATACCAGGAAAACTTGATTGAAATGTTGACCATTCTTTAGGGTTCAAGGTAATTCCTGAAAATAACACGGAAGGTAGACCAAGACGAATCATTTTCAAGAAATATTAACAGAACACAAGTACTTAAGTCGCAGGTAACAGAAACAAACATGAGCACCATGGAATGTAATATACACACACTTGAATAGTTTAACAACATAAAAGTTCCAGCAACTTTAAATATATATAGCTAACAAAAATGGGTCAAAATGTTTAAAACCCGCTTAAAATATATTCAAGTACTGACAATATTTTCAAATTTATTACCTTCTTGTCCACAAGCCAAACCTTATTGCGAGTCTCTTCTAATGATGTGCTTGTCTGGATAATCGTATAACCAAAAACTTGCGTATAAATCAAATTTTTTAAGCAAAAGTTGGCGTTTTTGTGGCAAATAAAAACGCCAACTTTTAACTTTGATCAAAAAAACCGAACACAAAACTCTCCTAAATCGATGTTTGGCTATATGATACCACTTGTTATGACACGATCTGTCATCTATCACACATATATATGACTCATTAAAGCACAAATGGTTACTTGATATGAGTGTGTGTCGTATGAAATAGAGAGACTAGAGAGATGAAGAGAGAAAACTTATATAAAACACACACACTTCACATACAAGCACACCTTTCAAATAAGGTGTAGAGTGAGTATTTATAGTACACTAGGTGACGCCCTAGTGGGCTTTGTGTGGGCTTGGTTGGGCTTTGTGTTGGACTTGGACATTTAAACAATACATGGACTTTAACTAATAACATACTAGCTTACTCCAACACCAAGAGCCCTTTTTCTATTCTATCTTAAATTAACTCGACACAATACAAAGTTGTTGATTAGAAATGACCATCACTTTAAATTAATGCTAACAGGCTTGTTACTGCTTGAGTTTGAATCCCTTTTTTATACTTAATAGTTCAGGAGCCAATGCTGCGTGAAATACATTGTATGTTCCAGATTGCATTGTTGAATTCTGTGACGACGTGTGCATAGTTCAGGAGCTAGCTGAGTACTTTTTATCCATCTGATTTCACACACTCCCAGCTGACTCTACATTCGAGAAAAACTATGATACATATTGACTTTTAAGCTAAAAGCACTCGGTAACCTGTGCCACATGACACATTATAGCCCTATGGAGCGACCGGGGTTTTTAAAGGCGGCCTACGGCAGTGTAAAAGCTTTTCTCGTATGTTATCAAGAAGATCAAGCAGCAAGTGAAATATAAAGACGAGCAAGAAATTCTCTAGAGCAAGCGACAATCAAAATAAAAAAAAACGTTTAAAACATTTTTTTGTCATCAGTCATGTTGAAATCAATTTCAACAACACTTCCCGGGTTCCTGTCGTTTAGTTCCTCTCTAAAATCATTCATCTATACGCTTGTTCCTTCCCTCTAAATACTTTATGATATGGCTACTACTAAGATGGCTAAAGTAACTTTCATCACTTGGACAGTAGTCTCTGAATCACCATCACCATTTGTTTGTTCCATAACTTCACATTGACCACCGTCATCATTTGGTTCTTTAATATCTTCTTGTTGACCACTGTACGAAAAATAAAATAAAATAAATAAAAACTTGAGTGGCATGAACATATTTGCTACACTAGAATAAATGTTGATGTAAATAATGTTCTAAAAATGTTATTTAAATCTTTCGATAACTTCTCGTTTTGAGGATGACAAAATGTGAAAACACGTTACGTTAAAATTAACGTAAACAAGTTTTTAATTGAAAGTTCCCGTTTCTACGCAAATCACTCTAGGTATGCACAAACAAATTTACTACTTGACAAATGATCAAAGAAGTGAATTTGTGTTTAAGACATCACATTTTTAATGTGACAAAACATTTCCTTCAAAAATATACTTTACGAATTATTTTTGAATAATTAAGAAATGTTTTAATGAAAAAATAAGTTCAAAAATCATAACAGCTATTTCCCCCCCCCCCCCCCCCAAATCAGCTCCAAACTTCCCCAAATAAGTTTTCACCAGAAAAGACAAAAAGATGAGTGTTTTTGTCTGGCACGGTACCCCGGTACCACTAAATTTAGTGGTACCGTGTGTGATTTAGTGGAGTTGTGCCTTCATAACGGCCAAATTTTTTCTGCCTATAAATACCAGCACACTTCACAGTTTTTGGGCATCCTTTTTCACACAGAACTTTCTGAGTTTAATACTCTCACCACATCTTTTCTTCTTGATCATTTAGTCTAGTTTTCTTTTGTTTAAAGAGTGATCCAATCATCCAACCAAGTGATCACCTTCATCCCTCTTCTAGTGCAAGAGAAGAACTCAAGGTATCCAAGAAGATACAAGAGTTGTAGTTGTAGTTAGAGCACTTGTAACATTTGTTACACACTTGTTGTATCCTTGTATACATCAAGATCATTTTTCTTTTGAGAGTGTGTGAGAGAAGATCATTGTGATCTTATAGAGATATTGAATATCTCTTGTAGTTTGTGAGCTAGTGTGTTGATCAAGATTGATCAAGGGTAGATCGAGTCTAGTGTGTTGATAGTGTGAAGTAGAAAGGATCAAGTGGATCGTGGTAGATTGGTGCTAGCTAAGATTAGCACTCGACATCTAGCTTAGTGTCGGAAATAGGATAAGCGACGTGTACGGTTTTCTCCGCCTAAAGGGAGGTTGTTGACATAGTGCTTGAAACTCTCGAGTGTGGTACTCGGGGAGTGGAGTAGGGCGAAGAAGAGCTTCGTAGCCGAACCACTATAAATCCCTTTGTCCCGGTTTGATCTTTCCATCTCTTCCCTTTACTTTTATTTAGTTACATTAGATAGTTTAGTTTAATTGTTCATATTGGTGTTGATTGATTACACATAAGATTCGAATCAAAGTTTTTCAAAGCAAAGTTTTTAAGAAGATTTAAAAACCGGTAAAACTATTCAACCCCCCCTTCTAGTTTTCCACAATACATGAAAGTATAAAATAGATACCTTTGTTGAGTATTATCTGTTATAAGGCTGATGCTAATGATGACCGTAAATATTGTGGTCATCCCTTGGCACATCAGCGCCACATCAGCTTTCTCTCTCCAAGACTACATACAACCATAATTTGCTAATAAGACGACTACAACCCTAACAAAAAACATACCCCACAAAAACAAAAAATAAAAATAAAAAACTACGCACACAAAACAATTGAAACTTATGGTTGGCTGACAAACTATAACTTTGAAAATGTTGGGGGTGACCGGTTATCAATTCGGTTGAGCTAGTAGGAACGTGGTCACCCATTCGGTTTGGGGGTTAACCAACCGAGCCATTAGCATTGGCCTAAAGTTCTTATCGACACATAAATGGTTACTTCTTTCTCTTGCTCATACATACTAAGCATAGCCATCAAGTTCTCATCACAATTAACCTCAATAAAAGATTGCGATGTGGCGTACTTGTCAACAAAAACGATTGAGAAAACTAGAGCGTTATGTGATGGATAATGCCTCAATACTTCTTCATTTAGTTGGTTCAAGTCGAATGAGCATGTGTCCATATATATATACTAGTTATAAGGCCCGCGCACGCGCGGGTTTCATATTAAGTGTATTTCTAAGAATTGATATTTAACTAATTAATATATTTTATTTTATATTTTTTTCAAATTGTTAATCCAAACACTATGGCAGTCATCATATTGCGATGTTCCATGGTGATCCCGGCGGTGGTTAGGTGATTTCGGTGGGTGGTTAGGAGAGAGAAAATAGATCTAGGTTTTTTTATGAGAAAGAAAGTGATGTATTAAATGAGACGGGTAAAATTACTAATGTGCCATTGTTTGTAATTTTTGGCTTCCATATTAACCATTGGATTGAAGGTGAATGGATGGATGAGATATTCCTATTTGTTTTTTAGATACTATAATAATGTGAGAGATCTCACCTCCAACATAAATTATGGGAATAAACATAGATATGATGATTTGGGGTTAGGTTGTTGGTGATTGTCGTGTGTTTTTTCTTTGTTGTATAGGGCACATCGAGCAAGAAATTGGGGAAGTCACAAAAACGAATTTATAACTTTATTTGGCAAATATGGGAATAAACATAGATATGATGATTTTGAGGCACTGAAGTTTCAAAAATTACATCCGCCTTTTTTAAACTTTTTTTATTTTGATTTTTGATACATATAGCTTTTATGTGTTTTTCTTATCATGAGTACACAAAAACGAATTTGTAACTTTATTTGGCAAATCGGGAAATATATAAGCTTTTGTATCTAATATTTTTTAAAAATAAAAATAATATTTAATTTAATTATTACCTAATAAGGAATGATTTGATTATTTTGAAATGAAAAAGTCCCCATTAGGGGTTTTGTTTTATTATATAAAAGATATATACAATTTTGTGAGCCAAAACAATATTTTCTCCTATTTGAGTTCTTGACCATTATAAAGAAGCCTTTGTATCTCAATTTCAACTTAAACTTGAAAGAATCGCCTAAAATCAAAATCAAATACAAATAATGTTACGAACCAACAAGAGTTAAAAAGTACAGTATTACTCTTAGAAAATCACATATACATACTCGAGTATTGTCGACTCAACCGTCTTCGATGTCGACGAATCTTGTATAGCAATATCAACAACACCATCCATGTGTACTTCTATATATATAGATCAAATGATATAAGATAATACTAAACGTGGACTTCCACATAATCTATAATTTAATAAATTCAAGCATTAACTTTTTATACACATATCATACGCTAGTAATGTTAGCATTTAAAATTGTATAACACGCTAGTAAGGTTGTCGCAAATCAAGGTTGTCGCAATTCAAGGTTGTCGCATTTCACAAAGACTGTCGCAATTCAACTTGAACTTAGTTTCTTCGAGATCAAACGAGAACTCAGTATTCCCATGCTTGTATAAGTGTGTGGAATACTTCGACAAAGGAAAACATCTTCTAATTTGTACAAATTTGATAGATTTCATCGGAATTGCAAATTCATCTAAATTGCATGTTTCTATCGAAATTCAAATTTTGTCGAAATTGTATAATTTTGTCGAAATTGAGATTTCCATCGAAATTGTGATTTTGTCGGAATTGTATTTTTGTAATTTTGTCAAAATTTTGATCATTTGATTTTTTTGGAATTGTGAGCTTGTCGGAATTGGACCTTTGTCGAAATTATACAATTTCCAAACGTGCCCTAATCCATCTAAATTGCAAGTAGCTCATCGGAATTCACCATAACTTATCGGAATTCACTGCTGCTTGATTTTTAAAGACTAAACTTCAAACGATCATAAGCTTAAGACTAGAACTTCACTATAACAACTGAACTTAACCTACCAATCACAACTCTTATTGCGTTGCACCGATCCAAGATCAACTTTATCATACCAAACTTCATCAATGGCAACTCAGCAAGACATTCATGCAGCCGGTGCAGAAAACCGTCCTCCTATGCTTGAAAAAGGTGGATATCTTTCATGGACGAGCCGTATGCTTCGCTACATCAAAACTAAACCTGATGGTAAACTCCTGCTCAAATCCATCCATAATGCATCATTCAAGCCTCGTCAAGTTCAAGACCCTGGAGAACCAAATGGAACACCTCCTGTCCTACCGTTCTTTCGTGAACAATCAAAAGCAGAATACACAGAAGAAGACTGGAAGCAAATAGCAGCTGAGGATATGGCAATGCACTTAATCTAACTAGGATTACCAAGAGAAATCTTTGCTGCTGTTGACAGTTGTGAAACTGCCTATGATATGTGGGAACGAGTTAGAAGACTTTGTCATGGCACATAAATTAGGCAACAAGATGTTGAAAACAAGCTTCTAACTGAATGGGAAAAGTTCACATCCACTCCAGGAGAACCCATTGAATCATACTATACCAGGTTTTGCACTCTAATGAACGAGCTCATCAGAAACAAGTTAACACCAAGACAAATCGTAAGCAACATCAAGTTCATCAACAATCTTCTAGAAGAATGGGGACGATTTGTCACTATTGTCAACCAAACCAAGGACCTACACCAGGTGAACTATGATCAGCTCTATGATTTTTTGAAGCAAAACCAGGCTGAGGCAAATGAAGTCAGGAAAGAGAAATTAGCAAAGCAACATGATCCTCTTGCATTAATTACTCAAACACCAACACTTGTACTAGTGAATACACAACCATCATCATCTTCCACCCAGAACTATATGCAACAACAATATGTTCCACAAACTACTGTCATACCATAACAACAATTCTACCCACAACAACAACAAGTTATTCCACAACAACCATATCCGCAATTCCAAGAACCAGAGTTCACTGACAATGATGAGTCCACTGCTGCTTTGACACAAGCATTTTCTTTTCTGACTAAGGCATTCCAAGGACGCTATTCCACACCAACTAACAACAACCAAAGGATTTCATCGAACACTCGCAACAGGCAGATTGCACAGCCGAGTTTCAATATGGGTCAACAAGGACAAATGGTTGGAGTTATCGGGAATCAGCAAGGATATGCTACTAGGTTTCAGATGGGTAATACAGGGCAGTATGCAGGAAATCAGATGGGTTAGTATGCAGGAAATTAGATGGGTCAAGTTGTTGGAAATCAGAGGGTCAGAATGTTGGTAATCAGATTGGTAATGTTGCTGCTCCAGTTGCTGGGAATTTTGGAAATATGAATCAGGGTAATCCAGTAAAGTGTTTCAACTGTCAGGGTGTCGGTCACATGGCAAGGAACTGTCCCACCAAGCCGAAAAAGAAAGATCTAGCTTATCTACAGAAAGCAGTGCTGTTGGCACAAAAGGAATCGGCAGGGTTTCAGTTGAATGCAGAAGAAAATGACTTTAAGGAACTCATGGATGATATGGAAGACATTGATGCAAACTGCATATTCATGGCAAATCTTCAGGAGGCTAAGTATGACACGGATTCTGAGACACCTCCTGTCTATGACACCAATGCAGCCTCTGAGGTACCATCATTCACTACATGTCACAATAATGAAATATTTGATATGTCTCCTCATGAGGAACAACATCGTGAGATTCTATCACCCAATTATGATACATACATGGACACGCCAAGCAGTAGCAATATTGATTTAGCAACTCCAGATATGAATCCTAATGGAGGCTTAGAATCACAGTATCCTGAGAATGATGAGGAAACACGTGCTCTATTTGAATCATTATTGAACAATTGTAGTATTGAGATTGAGAAAGTTAAAAAGGTCAATCGCGATGTTAAGGCCGCGAATGAGAAAATGACCGCTGAGCTTGAGAGGTATAAGGAAAATGAAAAAGCTTTTGAATTTCATAAAACACGACAGTCAGAATTAGAAACTGGTTATAAAAACTCCGTTTTAAGAGAAAAACAATTGCAAATCAAGTTTGACACACTTGATGTTAACTTAAACATGAAAATAAAATCCTTAAACGCGGAAATTTCAGATTTAAAAAACCAACTTTCTAAACAAAAATCAACTTGTTCTGATCTTGAAAAAGAAAAGAAACAGTTGAAAGCAGATTTTTCAAAACGAGAAAATGATCTTCTTGATGAAATCATTGAGAAACAAGAAATAATTAAAAAGTTGGAAGATTTGCTTGTCAAAACGGGTCATTCTGCTCAAACAATTCATATGCTAATTAAAGATCCAAACCCGTTGTGAAAACCCTTATACACTCAAGAAAGCTCAGAAAGAACAGAATGTTTTGTACAATGGTAATGTGATATATGCTAAACATGATCCTCCCGCTGTTCGGGATTCTGATGAAACAATTGAGCTTGCTGAAGAGAGTAGAATCAAAATGAAACAAAAGAACCCAGAAATAAAACCAATTGATTATAACAAACTTAACATACTTTCTGGAGTAAATTTTGTTCAACAAAAACAAACACCAAAGGTTTCCAAAAAACCAGTTGTTTCAACAAAACAAAAAGTTGTTTCTAAAAATCTTTCAAACTTGGAACAAATGTCCTCAAGCAATCCTTTTAACACAAGTGATGCTAGAAGATATTTGGATGATCTTAAAAATAGAATTGAAACACTTCAAAGTATTGTTGCATCCAAAACAAATATTAGTATCAACAACTGGCATTCAAGTTTTCATGCTGAAATGAAAAAGGTGTTTGAAACAGAAATTACTACTCCACTCAATAACATTCATGCGAGAGTAATTCGTGTTGAACAAGCAATTTTGAAAGAAACAACAGACTTTGTCAAGGACCACAAATCCCCGGTGAAGGAAGCTAATGAAAACATTGAACATATCAAAGTTTTGGAAAACCACAATGATTCTCTCTTCAAAGCAGCTTTGTCGACTGATATTATGTCCATCATTTTACAAACATATTCTATTGAAGACGATGAAAGACTCCTAGTTGAGACTTCTGCAATTGTTTTAAAATATGAAAATGCTCCTGTTAAACTTGAAAAAGAAAATGTATCATATTTTAAACAACTGGATCGAAAAACGGAGGAATGCAAGTATGACAAATTGTCATATGAGCGTGCCTACAAGGACATGAAAGAGCAAAACGATCTTTTGAGGTCTTAGCTGGAAAGTCAAAAAGGGAAGGGTGTGGAAACTAAGTTTGCAAAACCATCAACTTCGGACAAACCGGGTGTTAAACCAAAAATGTCAATTTCTCAATCAGTTCCAAAATTGATTTGAAAAATAATTTGACAAAACCAGTCACTCTAACACCCTTGCCCAAATCAAATGATAAAGAAAAAGGAAAAGCAGTTTTCGAAACATCAAATGTGATAGCACTAGGTCTTTATAGGATTAGTCCCACTACTGCGTCTGCCTCAACATCTCAAACATATAGGGCAATAGACAAGAGTGTTAAAAATAATCCAAAAGAGACTAGGACTGCTAAAACAACTTCAAAGGACAACAATATAAATCCTAATGTGTGTGCCTTACCTTCTACAGGAATAGAAAGCACCCCTAAGAGCAGCATACTACAGCCTAGGAGCAATACAAGGAACAATAGAGTCTCGCCTGTCTCTGAGAGTAGATGCCAGAATAAAAATGAAGAAGTAGAAGAACACCCTATGAATTTTATCGCTTTCTAATAAGAAACATATGTCATCTGGATGTAATGTTAAAAGTGTTATTTCGAGTGCATGTAATGACTTTGTTTGTTTAATGTGCAAGAAATCGTTATCTAATAATGTTTGTGATGATAATGTTTCTAAGAATATGAATGTGAATGATATGCTTGAACAGAAAGATGTTCCTCAAGGAACTATTGCTAGATCTAGATATGTTAAAAGACTAATTGCAGGATGTAGGTCAACCACTAGTAGTCAATTGCCTAGGAACTATCTTAAGTTGTGCGTATGGAAACCAACGGGTAGAGAATTCATACTCGTGAATGGCAAATTAAAAGCGGTTCCAAAAGAACCAGTAGAAACCTTCTATGAGTGTGATTCAGATGATACCTCTAACCCCAAGGAACCAAATGTTAAACGGTTTCCAAATGCAAAATCTTCTGTTCTTCGCAGGTTATCGAAATATGTCTTTGGATCGTCGACTCGGGTTGCTCCAAGCACATGACCGGGAATCTAAAGCTGCTGATCAACTTCGTATGGAAGTTCATGGGAACTGTACGCTTTGGAAATGATCATGTAGCAGCTATTCTGGGTTATGGAGATCTTCAGTTTGGGAATTACTTAATCACTCGAGTTTACTACATCGAAGGGTTGGGACACAACTTGTTTTCAGTCGAACAGTTTTGTGATGCAAATTTAAAGGTTGCATTTAGGAGAAACACTTGCTTCGTTATAAATTTGATTGAAGATGATCTCTTAACTGGGAATCATGGCACCAATCTATATGCTATCGACATAAACCAAATGGCCTCTTAATCACCAATTTGTCTTATGACAAGAGCATGCAAAACAAAGTCCTGACTGTGGCATAGAAGATTATCCCATCTCAACTTTGACACCATTAACAAGCTAGCCAAATACAACATCGTCAACGGACTTCCTAAGTTCAAATACACCAAAGATTACTTATGTCCATCATGCGAACAAGGTAAAAGCAAAAGGGCAACATATAAACCTAAAACCGTACCCAGTTCGGTAGATAAGTTACATCTATTATACATGGACTTATGTGGCCCAATGAGAGCTGAAAGTATTAATGGGAAGAAGTATATTCTTGTTATCGTCGATGATTATTCAAGATATACATGGGTAAAGTTTCTGAGATCTACTCCAGCAACTCCAGTAATTGAAATTGTACTACCAAGAGTTGATGAGCAAAACCACAATACACCAATTCAAGAAGAGCAACACCAAAACGATGATGCGTTAGAAGAAGAAGTGTTCGAAAACCCGTTCGCAACGGACTCTGCTGAATCTTCTTCAAGGTTACAAGAACCATCTAACACATATACGTTAAATCCAAGGTACCCTTCTACACTACAGTAGACAAAATACCATCCAATAGAACAAGTAATTGGTGAACCTTCACGGCCAGTTTAGACGAGAAAACAACTCACCACTGACCCCGACATGTGCATCTACGTTTGCTCAGTTAGCCTAAAAGAACTAAAGAACATTCGGGAGGCAATGGCTGATAATGCATGGATTGAAGCGATGTAGGAAGAACTTCTTCAGTATCAGTTACATGACACATGGGAATTAGTTCCAAGACCAATTGACGTAAAACCCAAAATTCAACATAATCTAAAATGACAAAAATGCCCTCAAATTTAAATTTTAAGAACTTATGAAAAATTATGTAAGTAACATCAATTTTCGTTAACCTAAGATAATTTTGTCCTAAATTACCTAACGACTTAAGCTAACTAATAAACCTTACATTATAATTTGAAAGTAACAAAAACAATGCTCCCTAATTTAAAAGCCTAAGTAGGCGTTTTTTTTCTTTCCTCTAATGGGTCTTATGTACAAATTTCAACTTGTCCAAAATAAAAGAGAGATTATGTTTTATTTGTAAATGATCAAGCCCATAATGTAATTGATATTATCCCCTAAAATCTTGGACCTATCCCCATTTAACCTAAATTAAAGTTTCGGTATATATGGATTCCCCTAGGACCGAATTTCACAAAAACCCTAATCCTCTCCATCTCAAAAAAAATTGGTTCCCCTTTTTCTTCTACAAAAATTCGATCCAAGCTAGGGCAAAAAGGAAGAGATCTTGTTCTTGTTCTTCGTTGGTCTTCAAGGGTATTGTGTATCATCCTTTTTCTTGATTAATCTTAATATGTTCAATCTATTCTTGATGCTTTTGGTAGAATTTTGAGCACATAAAGTAATAGATACAAATCTCATAAAATCATAAGTTGTTTACATAAGATAATGAAAACCCTAATATGTATAAATTGATTTATGAACATGAATCTGAATTTAAGTATTATGAATATGTTAAGATCATGTAAAAATCAATTATAATTGTTTTGTATCAAAAGAATAATCATTGGCATGAAAAACCCTAAAAGAGTACATGATATATGAACACTGCTACTGATCAGGAAATTAGTCCGACTTTAATCGATTGAATCTTGATGATAACTAAGTGTATTTTGGTGTTTTTGAGTCTAGAAGTAAATTCAATGAAAGAGCTTTCTGTATAAATTAACCTTGTAATTTTTAGAGGCCTGGAAGACCACTTTTTGATTTTTAGAAAATTAAGTGTCAAATCGAATTCGTATGTCTGGAAAAATAGTCCGTGTTTTTGATTTTTCATTTGCAAAACAAAAAGAATTAGGAGGTGTCCTTTGAACGGGTAATATTTGATAAGTCTACTAGTTACTGGAATTTTTTTAGAATTTTATAAATTTTCTAGATAGGGCTGAGAATTAATTACTTTTCTGGTGTTTCATCAGATACGATTTTGGAACATGTTAGGGAAATGGATTTTTCATTCGTACCTATACTAGTTAATAAAATCTGGAAAAATTACATAAAATACTTAAGACATTGAGGTATCTCTGGGAATTTTTGGGGATTTTATTTCTGAGATATTATATGGTTCATAAATTATACAAAACATGATAAATTCGTATAGATAAAAACTGTTAAGGGTTAAAAGGGATTTAAAAGGTGCAATGTGTTTATTTTTCAAACTAAAGGGTTTAATTGGTCATTTTTCTGAAACTTAAAGGACTTAATTTGTAAAAACATGTAACTTGGTAATATTTACATTTTACACCCTAATCTTATCTTAATGACACTATAACCCCTAAACTTGTGATAATTGCATAATGAACCCTAAAATTATGAAAACCACATTATAAACCCTAAACTTATGTAAATGATATTATGAACCTTAAACTACGAATATGGTCACCTTAAATACTTTAAAATTGATAACGGGAATGTTGATAACTAAAGTTACTAAAAATGGAAAGTTCTAAAAATAGAAAGAAACCCCAAATGAGTAATCTGATTTAAATGAGCTTATAAGTAATAAGACGACCATGTGTTCGTGTAGATTCGCTGAAGATGGAGTTTGTTTCCGATCTTGGTATTTCTAGATGTATCTTCACTTACGGTATAAGGTACAGATATTCTGCCCTTCTTGTAAGGAGCCTTCGTTTCTCTTGACTTCTGATTTTGATTCGTTTAGGATTCCCCAAGCCATTGCTATGTTCCCCTTGTATTGTGTACCTTGACTTGAACCTTTGCTTTGAACTCTTGTCTTGATCATTTGTTTCGAACCCTGCCTTGGACCCTGTTATGTTTCCTTGATACTTGACATGACCTGTTCATAACCTGGTAACCTGAATATTTAGGACCCTGGGATACTTAAAGGTTCATAGGATTTTATAACTACTTTTTTAAATTACATATGAAGAGGTTTTGAAAATTGCTTTTAAAGACTTTCATCATGAAAACTGACTTAAAGACCACTTTATTTTTAAAACCATTTTAAAAGGATTTCTTTTTAATAAATTGACATGAACCTTCTGGTATTTGACTTTCTGATATTGACCTCCTGATAGTGAACCCCTGCATTGATCTCCTGTCTTGAATCCAGATATGAACCCTGATATGAAATCTGATATGAAACTTGATATAAAACCTGACACTTGATACCTGATACTTGACACCTGAGACTTGATACTTGACCTTGACCCACAATTTGAGACTACGAGCCACCCACTAGGCATGAGGGTTTCATGTCCATGTCATTGATGCACCGGTGGCATGACTCTAGGGCAGGAGAGTGATGACCTGTCCCGTCCCTGACCTGATTTATACTTGTTACGTAGAGGAAGACCCTGTGGCCTACTGGGGCGTATGGATGCATCCTAGACCTGACCTGATTTGTTTGTATTACTTGTTATATCTGGTGACTGATGAGTGTGTGCGATACACGTCTTTCACAATCCTGGGAGCCCGCGACTCCAACCCCTGGAGGTATCCCCTCACCCTGTACCTGGTATGCTGAGGTCACCCCTCCATACACCCTGATATGTGATTTGATATGATATGTACTGTTTCTGGGCTCGTGGTGGATTACTGTTTATGTTACCCTATGACTTGATACTGGACTTGACCTGTTTCGACTTGGGCTGGTGGTGGGTTATGGTTTCCTTTACACTGAGCCATTGTAACCATTTCTTGATAACCTTTTCCATTGTCCTTTCTACTCTTGTTACACCTTGTGCCATTTCATTATTTCACCATCCCTTATTACTGCTTTGTATCGTTATATCTGTTCACTGAGCTTTCGTAGCTCAGCCGCGTTTCTTTTTCCCGCGGCAGGTTTTAGTTTGGAAGCTGGGTATGAGTGGAGAGTACCATGGATATAGAAGGCCCGACTAGCTATGGAAGAGTATTAGAAGAACTTATAGTTAGACTTAGAAACTTTTGTATTGTAACCTTGTAGTTCATATTTCCTTTGTAACCATTGAATTCTATTGTATTATTAATGTCAAATGCTTGTGTTTGTTCTGATATGGAACCATCGTTGTGACATCTTTACCCTTGTCGGGTCGGGGTGTTACAAATTGACAAACTTGTCACTGATCTAAAGTGGTTATGGAAGAACAAAAAGGATGAAGAAATGATTGTTATTCGCAACAAAGCTCGTCTCGTGGCTAAAGGATTCAGACAGGAAGAAGGGATAGATTTCAAAGAATCATTCATGCCAGTAGCAAGACTTGAGGCAGTCAGGATATTCTTAGCCTATGCAACTCAAAAAACATCACAGTCTATCATATGGACATCAAGACAGCATTCTTGAATGGAACTCTGAATGAAGAAGCGTATGTGAGTCAACCAAAAGGATTCATTGACAAAGAACATCCAGACTACGTCTACAAGCTAAAGAAATCCATTTATGGTTTAAAACAAGCTCCAAGGGCGTGGTATGACGAACTATCATCTTTCCTAATCTAAAACAATTTCACCAAAGGAACAGTTGATTCTACCTTGTTTATAAGAAAATTCAAAGATGACATTTTGATTGTTCAGATTTACGTGGACGACATAATCTTTGGGTCCACTAATCCAAAACATTCAAAACATTTTGAAAATCTCATGAAATTGAAATGTCCATGATAGGGGAACTAAAATTCTTTCTTGGTTTACAAATACACCAATCCCCTCGTGGTATTTTTATTAATCAAGCTAAATATACAACTGAGATTTTGAAAAAACATGGTATGGATAATTGTGACTCTGTTGGTACTCCAATGGTCACTTCACCAAAAATAGGTGCTGATTTATTTGGGAAACCCATCGATCCAAAGAAATATCAGAGCATGATTGGTTCTCTCATGTACCTTACTGCTAGTCGACCCGATATTCATTTTGATGTTTGCTTATTAGCACGGTTTCAGGCAAGGCCTACCGAACTTCACCTCCAAGAGGTCAAACGGATCTTTCGGTACCTACGAAGAACCATTAACATGGGACTTTGGTACCCGAAGGATTCTGAGTTTAAACTAATAGCATTTTCAGATGCCGACCATGCAGGTTGCCAAGTTACAGCAAAAAGTACATCAGGTGGAGCACAATTTTTGGGGGAAAAGCTAGTAGGCTGGTCAACAAGGAAACAAGATTGTACTACACTATCAACCACAAAAGCCACATATGTGTCTTTATCTGCGTATTGTGCCCAAGTTCTTTGTATGAGGACACAACTCACATATTATGGCTTCACTTTCGACAGAATACCTTTGTATTGTGATTCAAAAAGTGCTATAGCCATCTCGTGCAATCCAGTACAACACTCGAAGACCAAGCATATTAGAGTCTGCTATCACTTCATCAAAGAACACGTAGAAGAGGGTACTGTTGAACTATTTTTCGTGAAGACTGAATACCAACTCGCCGATCTATTTACAAAAGCCCTTCGAAAAGAAAGGTTTGACAATCTAGTTTGACGAATTGGCAAGTGAAGCCTAACTCCTGAGGAGCTAGAGAGTCTTCTCGAATCTTCTTAAAAATGATTTCAAAATAGCTTCGTATAAATAATTTTTGAAAAACAAGATACAAAATTTGAAAAACCAACAAAAGCAAAATACAAAATTTGAAAAACCATCAAAAACAAAATATAAAAATAGAAAAATTTCAAAAATACAAAAACAATATAAAATCAAAAGACCAAAAATATTCTTCTCACGACATGTCTCTCGTATAATCGATATTCTGTACGTATCTAGAAATGTCATTCAACAATGATACGGACATGTAAAGATGCTTGAGCGAGAGTTCATTAAAATATTTTCTAAAACATGTCGTCTCTCAAAAAAAAATTCACTATGGCTTTCGTATACTTCAGTACGAAACCCGTGCTACAATGATGACATCTGATTATTTCAGATCAGGACGCATAATTTCAAAGACAATATAAAGAATCCTTAAGCACATGATCAAGATTTTTCAAAAGATTTTTCAAAATCTTTCAAATTATTCTGTGCTCAAGATAACTCCCTCCAAACCCGATAAAACATGCTTTATTTAAGGGGGAGTATAAAAAATGAAAAACAAAAATGTTCCGATATCATGCAAAATCAAATCCGTCTATCTCTCCAAAAAGCTTTCTTTTAATCAGTTGATATAAAAAATATCACAACATGCTATTTTTGAGGGGGAGAAGACATGATTATAATGTGATCAAAATGTTTAAAGATCGTGGATTGAATCTCAAAAGTGCTCGACTCAGAATTAACCCTAGAATTGACAAAAATTAAATGTCATTTATCGAAAAGACTTGTCCGGGACGGGTAATAATTTCAAGCTGGTTTATCGAGTGATGTAAACGTGTCTCGCAAAGGACTTGTCTGAGTAGAATGTACCAATTCGAGAGATTATCTTTGAATATGACCGGGACGGGTAATAATTTCAAGCTAGTCTAACTAGTGATGTAAACGTGTCTCGCAATGGTCATGTTCACTGAAAATCGTTCATTTCAAACGTGCGAACTCTACCCAACATGTGCAAACCTATCTTGAAATACATAAGCACATGTGTAGGGGGAGTATTTCAGAAAATGCAAAACTCTCGAAGTGTTAACAAAAATGTGTTTTCTTCATAAACACTTTGAGAGATTTTCACAAAAGGTTTTATGGCAAGTGATCAATGAATCTAATATAATCATGGAGTAATAAGGTGATTATGATTAGGTTTATGTCCTATGATCCGCCAGATCCAGAGGGATCTACCCAAGGACAATTTCAATAGATTAGAATTAGAAGTCCTTAGGTACGATTGAAAAAATGAGTAAATGAGAAAGGAGAAAGAAGGGGTTGAAGAATGAAAAAGAAAAGTTTATGACAGGGTGAAAAGAAATAGCCCTCCATGAAAACTTAGGGCAGAAACCGGGTCAATACATCTGCTATCGGTATTCACAAAGTTGATACTGATATTGAAGACAAGACGTCATGGACCCAGTGACGCGCTGCACAACCCCTCCTAGCCACTCATATATCTCTTAAAAGATATTTGTTTCATTTTTCACGGAGAACCTTACATGATCTATCGGCCTCTCATTCCGAGATGTGTTGATATTGAAAAGGAGGCACTCTGCTCCATGCCTCCGTCTACTAAAACCAAAACGCACATTATCGAGTTTAGAGCCATGAGATTCATCAAGGATCTCTTAGGATACACATCCAATATAATACACCTGTGTTCGCCAAAAAGGACACAAGGTGTACAAGAGTCTTAATGAAAATCTACGGAACTTGTCTTATATATTATGATGGTTATTTGCTTTAAACGGTCTATAGACGTGAAGTGATATTCCGGTATACTTCAGCGGCTCACCTGAATCGTTGATACACTTCTGTGTATCTGAGTTAGCTCTCTCGAGGGCATCCGGTTCAGAACGGCCTTGGTAAGGATCAGAGAAAGTTTTCACACTATACTGTTAATAATCTCAAAGTCTGAACCTGTAAGTGCTGGACGATTTATTACTAACAGTTTCATGCAGGTAATGAGAAAAGTCCAACAACCATCATCATATAGCTCAACATCCATAACTCCTCATACTCATACTTATGAAGATCATCCTCAACAGAGCTCAAGTGAAAAAGTTCAAGATAAAATGTCAAGTTAAAGACAAAGTGTTGCAACAAAGTCAATAAGCTAATCAAGATGCCAGCAACAAGTTCATGTATCAAGTGAGGATGACATAAGTATGAAGAACAAAGGAATATCAAGAAGTATGAGTATGATGGAAGAGACAACAATGCAAAAGTATAGAAGATGTTGATAAAAGGCAAGAAGGACCGAAAAACGATACTTTGAAGATCGCAAAGCATGAAGGAACAAAGAACCAAGACTATTCTACAACGACACACAAAGTTCAAGAACAGGAAGACAAAAGACCCAATCACCTAGAGCATCATTTGAATGAACATCCCTTAAGGGGAGATTGTTAGCATTTAAAATTGTATAATGAAGTGATGGTCATTCGTATAGATAGAACTTTGTGTCGTATGTTAATACTTTGTAATAGTCTAGGTAAGTGGGCTCTTGGTTTAAGCTAATATGTTAAAATTTAAGTTAGCTAGTAATCCAATCCATTTACCAAAGTCCACGAGCCCATTGAAAGCCTTTTAAGGCATCAACCTTGTACTATATATTACACTCCACACCTCATTTAGAAGGTGATCGAGTGTGTGTGTTTTAATATAGTTTCTTTCCATCTCTTATTCTCTCTATATACATACACACGGCATACATATCATATACATATATGATCCATATTACTTGTGCTTATACGATATATATTAGTGTGTGATAGAGTTGAGACCTTGTGTTTTACAAGTAACAAGATGGGTTTTTGCAGGTACCATTATAGTTCACAAATAGAATTCACTAGATCAAGTAAAAGCAAGAACAATAAAGAAGAAACATGTTACGGCCTAAATCTAACCTTATCTAACAACCCCAATCAATGTGAGGCACTTTGGTGAAGTGTGGTGCAAGATTTCTAGTGAGAGAAACTAGAGTGAGATAAAACACATATAAACACACACCTCCAACCTCTGGAAATGAGAGGGTTGGAGGCTTTTATAGTCTTACACTTTGGGTTGGGCTTGGGCTTGGGCTTTTACTTGGGCCTAGAGTGGACTAGAATAAAACTAATACTACTAGCCCACTACTTTGACTACATATTACTTTAGCTCAAGCCCAATGACTATTCTTTTAACTAAACAACACCACTTTTACAAAATTAATAAAACACAAATGACCATCACTTTTTATAAAAGCTAACAATCTCCCCCTAAGGGATGGTCATTCAAATGATGCTCCATGTGATTAGGTCTTGTGTCTTCATTGTCTTGAGCTTAGAGTGTTGTTTTAGAGTAGTCTTGCTTCTTTGTTCCTTCATGCTTTGTGATCTTCAAAGTATCGTCTTTTGGTCGGTCTTGCCTTGATCTACTTCTTCTGTCCAGATTCGTCGTCGTTGTAGATGATGATGGTCAATGGACTTTCGTCAGTACCTGCATAAAACAGTTAGCAATAAATCGTCCAGCGCTTATAGGTTCAGATTTCGAGATCGTTATCAGCATAGTGTGAAAACTTTCTCTAATCTTTACCAAGGCCGTTAAGAGCCTCTGAAGTATACCGAGGTATCACTTCAAGACTGTAGACCGTTTGAAGCGAGTAACCATCATGACATAAGGCAAGATCCTTAGATCTCATTCAGACTCATACAACTTGTATCCTTTTTGATGAATACAAGTGTATTTCATTGGAAGTGTTCCTAAGAGATCTTTGATGAATCTCATGTCTCTAGACTCAATAATGTGTGTTTTAGTTTTAGTCGTCGGAGGCATGGAGCAGAGTGCCACCTTTTCAATATCAACACATCTCGGAGTGAGAGGTCGATAGATTATGTAGTGTTCTCCGTGAGAAATGAAACAAATATCTTTTAAGAGATATCTGAGTGGATAGGAGGGGTGGTGCAAATGCGTCACTAGGTCCATGACGTCTTGTCTTCAATACCAGTATCACCTTAGTGAGTACCGATAGCAGATGTATTGACCCGGTTTCTGACCTAAGTTTTCATGGAGGGCTATTTCTTTTCACCCTTACAAAAACTTTTCTTTTTCATTCTTCAACCCCTTCTTTCTCCTTTCTCATTATACTCCTTTTTTCAATCTTACCTAAGGACTTCTAATGCTAAGCTATTGGAATTGTCCTTGGGTAGATCCCTCCGGTTCTGGCGGATCATTAATAACCTAACCATAATCACCTTATTACTCCATGATTATCCTAGATTATTTTTCACGTGCCATTAAACCTTGTGAAAATCTCTCAATATGTTTATGAGAAAAACACATTTAATTAACACATTGAGAGTTTTGCATTTTTGAAACACTCCCCCTTCACATGTGCTCATGCATTTTTGAAATAAAATGCACATGTTGGGTAGAGTTCGCACATTTGAAATGATCGATTTTCAATGAACATAACCTTCGCGAGACACGCTTACATCACTAGTTACACTAGCTTGAAATTATTACCCGTCCCGGTCATATTCAATGATCATCTCTCGAATTGGTACATTCTACTCAGACAAGTCCTTTGCGAGACACGCTTACATCAATGGGTAACCATCTTGAAATTATTACCCGTCCTGGACTAGTCTTTTCGATTACTAACATTTAAGCTTCGTCAATTCGATGGTATTTTATGAGTCTTTCTGATGAGCTCCTTTGAGATTCGAACCACGATCACATATTAATCCCATTTCTCCCCCTCAAAAATAGCATTTCGATGGTATTTTTGATACCGTTTGATTAAAATCATTGTTTTTTGAAAGCTAATGGGGAGAAACGATGTTGCATGAACTTTTTGGAACAAATTTCTTTTTTGAATACTCCCCCTCAAAACTTGCATTGGTTTTGACATTTTTGAAAACTTTGGAGCAAGTGGGGTGTAACGATTTGAAAAATCTTAAGCAAAATTTTTGAAAAGTTTTGAAAAACCTTTTGATAAATTTTGAATAAAATTTTGCTTAAGATTAAGAAGTTTGGTTTGATAAACTTTGCATGAAAACTTCTTATCATTTAGGATTGTTGCAATAAAGTGTACAACAGGGTCCTTTCTTTGAAAAACGGGTTATACACTGTTATGTGTGCATAAACCAAAACGTTGAAGCTCGGGTTGTAAGCTGAAATACTTACAAGCCATTGATTTTTTAGGATAAGTGCTCGAAATTTTTGATGAAGCACTTTCCTTTCTTTGAAGCTCGGGTCCGAAACTGAGATGTTCTGAAGCCATCAAGTTAAGCTCGGGTTTCGTACTGAAGTATACGAAAGCCATCAAATTAAGCGCGGGTTCCGTACTGAAATGCACGAAAGCCATTAATGAAGCGCGGGTTTTGAACTATATTGAACAAAAGCCATTTTGACCAGATTAGACAACAACTTTTGGAACCCATTTGAGCACTACACCAACAGGTTTAGCATGTTTTGCAATCCATTTGTAAGTTGTGTCAATCTGATTCAGAGAAGTTGAATTCCAACGTAGACTGAGAACAGGTGTTTCATTTGGAAATAACACTCGCGGAATCAACGGTGATTTAAAATTCTTTTTCACAACAGAGTCCTTGTGTTGCAGCGGAAGTTTTTCAGAGTTTGAAGGACTTTGCTTTGGTCTCCACACTTTCCTTACTCGTGTAAAGCTAGATTGTGGAGTTTGAAATTTTGAAGTCTCTTCATGAGACATGTTTGACCTTGAAAGCTTTTGAGGAGTGAGTGTTTCAGAAAATCTTGGTTTCTTGGAAAACTTCCTTCCTTTTTGCAAAGAATAGGTGGTAAACTGGGAAACCTTTTTCGAAAATGGTTTTGAAGATTCACCCGTGTAAACCTTCTTTGAAACACTCACTTTTGGTGTTGAAAGAGGAGATTTTCCTTTTGAACGGTTAAGATCATCAAACTTTGTTTTTAAGGCATTGTATGATGTTCGCAAATCACTGTATTCTTTTTGAAGAGAAAGATGATCTTGAGATGCCAATTTAGATTCCAAAGAGGCAATTTGTTTCAAAAAATGATCTTTTTCAGCTTTTGAATCATCTATTTTACGAGCCAATTTTCGTTCGAAAACAATATTTTCTTTTTCAAGTTTTTCAAAATATGTTTCGAATTTGTTCGTTTTGTTGAAAAGATCAGTTTTTGCATCATCAAGATCGTTTGTGCGTTGAGCTAAAAGCGTTTCAAGCTCAAGCACTTTTGTTTGAAGCACATGATTTGCGTTTTCCATTTCAAAATATGAAGAATTAGAATCAAACAGAGGATTTGGATAGGAAACTTGCGTGATTTGAGGCTTCAGAACTTCAGACTCTTTTTGTTTCGTGTTTGATTTTTGATTCATGACACGTGAACGTTTGATTGAATCAAACAGGTTTTTGTAATTCTGTTTCAAATGCTCATTTTCTTTTTGTAATGATGCCACAGCATGTTCCAATTCAATATTTTTTGTATCAAGTTCATCCAAATCAAACTTGATATTGGCATCATCACAATTTTCTTCAAAAATCTTTTCCTTTTCAGAAGAAGCAATTCTTTTTGACAATTCTTCTTTGACTTTAGCTACTTCATTTGAAAGTTCAGTGATTTTCCTTTTGAAACAAAGATTTTCAGACTTCAAAAAATATGTATGGTCAGAATCCACATTCTCATACTCAAGGCTGACAAACACCGATTTGAATGACTCAATTTGATTTGTGAAAAATGCTTTTTGGATATCAAGATTTAAGCATTTTACATCAAATTCATCTTCAAGAGAATGGATGTACTTTAAATCTTCTCTCATTTCAGTGACAAGAGATTTTTCAAAGTGTTCAAAACTGAAATTGATATTTTTCACAAGAGGTTCAATCTCATCTTTTAGTAACTTACAGACTTCACTTTTTAGCCAAGAGTCTGATAACATGAGACGACTGTAGTCACGATCGGTGTATTGTTGTTTCGACCAAATGACCTTTAACGTGTGCTCAATGTGATTTTTAAGATTACAAAACTGTTTCCTTGCTTTATTTTGCCATAAGTTAGCATCATAAGTGGCAAGTTGAACTTCTTTGAAAAATCTTTTCACATTTGTGTCTTTTCTTTTGAAAGGTGGTTTTGGTATTTCTGACAATTGTATACAACCATACACAAAGCCTTGGTACGAGAGTGGGCTTTTTCCTTTTTTGGCTTTTAAGCGTTTTTCCTCTACCAAATTTTCATCTTCTTCTGACATGAATAGAGCATCAGTCGGCAAAAATTTATGTTGCACCTGATCTGTATTTTCAAAACCAATTCCTGATTTTCCCTTATGAACTTTCTCAGCTTTAGGAATCATCATTTGAAGAGTTTGAGCACTTTGGTCTGTTTGTCGAAGTTTTACATCAAGATTGGTTGCTTGTTTCGAAAACTCTTGATTTTCTTTTTTCAAGTTTTGTATTAACAATCTTAAGATTTGAAGTGTTTTCCTGAAGCATTAAGTACCTCATTTTTAATTCAACGTTCTCTTTTAAAAGCTCTTGGACCTTTCTGTTGGCGGGGCCCAAATTTTCATCCAGTTGTTGAATGGAACGTTTTTCACGTGAAAGAGCTTTGCTTAACTCAACTTCAAGTTCTTTGTTTCGTTTTAAAATTGGCGAGAGAACATCTTCGTTAATTTCAAATTTCTGAGCTTGGGATTTAAGGTTTGAGAATTGAATGTCTTTTCTTTGTTTTAATTTTTCAAAATCTTTTTCCATTTCTTTAAATCCCTCAAGCTCTTTGGACAAGAAGACATTCGCTTGCTTAGCTTTGCGATTGTCCTCTTTTCATTTTTCAATTTCACTTTTGAAATTATCGATTAAAGAAGAAAATATGGCATGATCTTGATCATGAGAAGATCCATCCAGGGCAGGCTCACCTCCATTAGGATCCATATCTGGGGTTGTGGGAGTGATATTACTATCAAACCGTTGCTCCACATATGTGTCACTGATGGACTCAGGATGCGCAGGATGTGTCTTGTCATGAACAAACATATTCTCGAACAAATCAACATTATCATGATCGTTTGAATGTTGTACCGTAGCCACTATTGCAATGTCGGATGAAAGTCTGATGTGGTCAGCTTCAGTATCCCAAACAGCTTCATTCCTGTGTGAACCCTCAGCTTCCGAATCGTATCTTGGAGTGCTGCATTCAACATGTTGTTCTGAAGATGTGTCTGTTTCCGTGAAGACCAAGCTAGCATCAGATGTTGTACCCTCATCGACTGTTTCTTCATCTTTGTTTGCCTCTTTCTCATTCACCTCTGTTTCCTTTAATAGCACTTCTTTTTCAATCTGCTCTCTTTCCTGTTTCTGCTTTTCAATCTCACTCTGCTCAACTTCTTCTTCAGCAAGTGATTTTTCGAGTTCACTCATGTACTCGATGCATTGAGTTTGGAAGTCTTTGAAGTCTAGCCGATATTTTCGGGAAAATGCATTGAGAAACCCTGACAGGGTTAATATCCCAGGTTGCAGGATAATCTGAAGTTGAGATCTGATCACTTCAAGAGCTTCCTTGCAGTTGTGCGTATACAGTTCTTTTCATTCAGTATCTTCTCATATTGATTCAGGCTTTGTTGAAGTGGAGGGGTGAAATAATGAAATTGGCATCTTATGTAGTATTCAAATGCCTGATCGAAACTTGAGTCATATCCTGAAGAAATGATGACATTCTCAATATGAGTCTTGAACACAGTAAACGCTTTCCTTGATTTTCTCTCTTTCATTTTCATTTCCTTTTCCATTTAGCTCCAATGTGTGATAAAGTTGATGTTGGATCGGTTCAAAGAAATAGGAGTTGTGTTTGATGTTAGTATTGTCCTTTCTCGAGTTTTGCTTACGTGATGGAGTTCTAAGTTTAAGGCTTCCTAAGTTGAGGTATTCCTAAGTAGGAGAAAAACTTCTTACACTAAAAATATGTTCCTAACTCGAAAAAGTATCCTAGCTCGGAAAATATTTGCTCGAAAAGAGTTGCTCGGAACAATTTTTTCTTTAATCGGAAGTTTTGATATCTCACTTACTCGGAAATTATTGCTCGAAAGAAAACTTTGCTCGGAACAAAACTTTGCTTGGAACAAAACTTGCTCGGAAGTCCTATCTCGGAAGTCCTTACTCGGAAGAATTAGACTTGCTCGGAAGACTTTACTCGGAGAAAACTTTGCTCGGAACAAAACTTGCTCGGAAGTCCTATCTCGGAAGTCCTTACTCGGAAGAATTAGACTTACTCGGAAGATTTGGGTCTAACTCGGAAGAATTTCCTCTTACTCGGAAGATTTTGAGCTAACTCGGAAGAAAATTCCACTTACTCGGAAGATTTGTGCTTACTCTGAACTCCTTACTCGGAGGTTTCTGCGCAACTCGGAAAAATTTCAACTTACTCGGAAATTTTTTGTTTTTTACTCGGAAATTTTTGGATTTACTCGGAGAAAAATTTCCTTACTCGGAAATATCGCTAAGAACAGCTCCGAAAATCAAAAATTAAACCCCTAGATCAATGTTTGGCTGTTGATACCACTTGTTATGGCCTAAATCTAACCTTATCTAACAACCCCAATCAATGTGAGGCACTTTGGTGAAGTGTGGTGCAAGATTTCTAGTGAGAGAAACTAGAGAGAGAAAAAACACATATAAACACACACCTCCAACCTCTGGAAATGAGAGGGTTGGAGGCTTTTATAGTCTTACACTTTGGGTTGGGCTTGAGCTTTTACTTGGGCCTAGAGTGGACTATAATAAAACTAATACTACTAGCCCACTACTTTGACTACATATTACTTTAGCTCAAGCCCAATGACTATTCTTTTAACTAAACAACACCACTTTTACAAAATTAATAAAACACAAATGACCATCACTTTTTATAAAAGCTAACACTTTGTATGCAAACATTATATAGAAAAGTTAATACAATTAAAACAATTATATTTTACCATATCAAATTTAGGGTTTTATGTTATAGAGAAGCTTGTGTGAGGAAATTGAAGAGTCAAGGTATATGTGATAAGAGTGAATGATCGGTTTAAGTTTTTGATAAGAGAAGGGTATAATCATCATTCTATATATCAATTATAATTATCATACATTTTTTTCCTATTAAATATATGTAAAATAATCATTTGGGTATATTTGCCAATTTTAAGGCTTTAGAAGGATATATATGCAATTATAATTCTTTGAAGGGATATATGACCTGATTTGAAGCAAAGACAAATCCGACTATCTCAAAAAACCTCTCTCTAATAACCGTTTTTTCCCGCGAAAACTCACCATGAAAAAAACTAAAAAAAAAGCTCTAAATTCATCAAAAAATCCAAAAAATTCCAATTTCAATTCATACAATCAATTCCATAGAATAATCACATACTTTCATTTGTTCAAAATTTTAATTTCTGTGAGTTTTTCGGTTTTTAAGCCCTAATTTTGTAATTGTTGATTCATTTCTAATTGCGATGCCAATTCGATCATCTAAGAGACAATTGAAGGTTTCGTCAAAGTTCGTCAATCATGTTATGAGCAATTCGAGTCAATTAAATGGATCGGAGGAGGGGGAGACGGTTACTACTGATGTCACGGTTACTGCTGGGGTAGTGGAGAAGACAATTGAGGGAAATAAGCAGAGGAAGGAGAAGGAGACGAATAGTGAGAGTAAGGATGGGTATCAATCCACTGATGAAATCAATATAAGTAACAATACAAATATTGATGAAATTAGTGTGAATTCTGCTAGTAGTGAAGTTGTAAGTAAAAGTGAGAAGACAATTGGGGGAAATAAGCAGAGGAAGGAGAAGGAGATGAATAGTGGGAGAAAGGATGGAAATCAATCCACTGATGAAATCAATGTAAGTAATTGTTAATACAAATAGCATCTCAAAAACGTTATTTATATTCTTTGATCTTTCATTAGTTTTGTTAATGACAAATAAAAGGAATATCTTTTAGCAAATAATAAATACTAGCTTAAGTCTCTTAAGTACACATTTTACACTTCACATAATAACCAAGAATTACAAGTTTAGTAACTTGTTTCCTTAAAAGGAAACTTTAATTCTTAAACCATTCCATGACATCATTGCATGCATCACATACAATATCTTTGATATATCTTGGTTAGATTTGCAAGATACATAGTTGACATTTGAGGATCTTGGATGATTTGGTAAGATACAACTAAGATATGGTAAGAGACAACTAAACCTTAGCTGTCACATCCCACGGATCCAAATCATATGAAGGACGGATCCCTTGTGAGGGATCCGTGGGATCCGTGAGCTGAAGATCAACTTGCCTATAAATAGGAAGCTGATCATTTGGCTCTCTCATCACTCATATAGCTTTAACACACATATTCATTCAGTACATATCTTACTAACATCATTCTTAGTTGCATTTCACTTTGATCTTTCATTTTGTAGAAAAGAGATCAAGCATTCAAGGATCTACAGAACCGTAATCCTTTAGTTGCATTACTGTGTGATATTGTAGTTTGTTTCACACATCATATCTATCATTTGTAATCAGTGAGTGTGGTTAGTACTTTAGTCCTTAAAGCACAAAGAGTGTAGGGAGTGGTTGTACCCGTGTAAAGAACTCGACATCTAGCTTAGTGTCGGTAAAGTAAATAGGCGACGTCAGGTTGGTTCTACCTTGTGAAAGAACCCGGTGTTTAGCTTAGTACCGGAAAAGGAAGTAAGCGACGTGTAAAGGTTTTCTCTGCCTAGAAAAGGAGTTTGTTTCTTAGTGAAAGATAAACTCTCGAGTAAGAAACTCGGGGAGTGGAGTAGGGCAAGGAAGAGAGTCCTTGTAGCCGAACCACTATAAACAACAGTGTCGTGTGGTTTGATCTTTCCTCTCTTTATCTTTTATTTACATTGTGTGATTATTTATTTGTGATTGTTTCCTTTGAAATTAACATATAGTAACAAAGCAAATAAAACTTGAAAAACGGTAAAAACTATTCAACCCCCCTTCTAGTTTTCCACAATTGGCATCAAGAGCTACGTTACTTAAGATCTTTAAAATATATTTTATTTTAAAACTTAAAACGATCCATGGATTTTGAAAACTTTAAAGAAGGGCAATCTATGCAGAGACCACCTCTATTTGAACCAAATTGTTTTATTTATTGGAAAAATCGCTTTGAGACTTATGTAAAGTCAAAGGACATAGATCTATGGTATATTATAGTTGATGGTGATTACAAACCTATTAGTAATAATATTTCGGGTGGTCGGGATGAAGGAGCTTCTCTTACTCGTCACAGTGATGAGCAAAAGAAACTAATTGCCAAAAATAATGAAGCCAAAATGATGCTTTATAATGCCTTACCTAAGAAAGAATATGATAGAGTTTTTATGTGTAAAACGGCTAAGGATATTTGGCAATCTCTTATTATCACACATCAAGGGAACTCACAAGTAAAAGATAACAAAATTGATCTTCTTGTCCAACAATACGAACAATTTGTTATCTCTGAAGATGAGACCATTGATAGTGCGTTTGCTAAGTTCAATACTATTATTACATCACTTAAAGCACTTGATGAATCTTTTTCTAGTAAGAATTTTGTCAGGAAATTTCTAAGAGCACTCCATCCGAAATGGAGAGCAAAGGTGACAGCTATTGAAGAATCTAAAGATCTCTCAAGCATGACACTGGATGAGCTCATAGGAAACCTTAAAGTTCACGAAATGATTATGGAAAAAGACTCGGAAATTGTCAAAGGCAAAAAGGAGAAGATTAAGTCTATTGCCTTGAAAGCCAAAGTCGAGTCAAGTGATGATGATGAGTCTTATTCAAACAGTGATGATGAAGAGTATGCCATGGCCGTGAGGGATTTCAAGAAATTCTTCAGGAGACGAGGAAAGTTTGTAAAACCACCTCGTGATGAAAAGAAATCCTCTCGGAAAGATAGTGACGATAAGAAAAGTAAGGTTGATAGGAAATGCTATAGGTGTGGTGACTCCAGTCACTTAATAGGAGAATGTCCAAAGCCTCCAAAGACCAAGTCTCAAAGAGCCTTCGTTAGTGGAGCTTGGAGCGACAGTGAAGGAGATGATGATGATGAGCCTAAGAACAACGAAATGGCACTTATGGCTAATGACACAGAAGAGGTACATTCTGATTCATACTCCTCTATAGATGACGAAACCTTAGAAGTAGAATATAACAAACTGTGTGACATTACTTTAAAAATCATAAACAAAAACAAGTTTTTGAAAACAAAGACAACACTTTTAGAAAATGAAGTATTTTGGCTTAAAGAAAAAGCAATACGAATTGAAAAAGGTAAAGATAGTAAAGAAACGTGTGTGTCTTGTCAAGAACTAAAACTTGAATTAGAAACCTTAAGAACCACACAGGAAGATTTGATCAAACAAAATTCAAAGTTTAAAAGGTTTGATAAAAACATAAGTTGTGCAGATGAAATAATGAAAATGCAAAAACTACCTCATGATAAAACAGGACTAGGCTTTATGAAACTAGGAACCTTAAGTGATTATAAGGAACAGACTGTGAATAAAACTGATTCAACCAAGTTGGACACTCACGGATCCGACGGATCCAAAAATTTGGATCCGCCAAGTGTATCCAAAGGATCCGCGAGTACTGAAGTTGAACAGAAGGTTCACAAAGTCGACCGTTCCGAGTTTGTTAAAGTTACTAAGAAACCTAACAGTAGTATAACCAATAATAAACATAAACCAGCAGTATCTTTAGGAAGAGGACAAGCTAGAAATGAATATAGAGTTAAAACGGATCAACAGAGACCTCAAATGAGTTTTCCCAAACACCCCTTTCCAAAGAGTATAGTTAATCCACAACATACTTATCAAAATAATTGGAACCAAAACATACCTAGAAACTTTCATGGTCCTAGTTATATGTCATGGAACAATTGTCCACCATTTACATACATAAACCACGATAATGTCATGTTTAACCCAAACGGACCCATGAGATATTGGGGACCAAATGCTTGAGTCTTTTATGAACTTAGGTATGCTTGAAAGTTGATCTTGAACCTGATGAGTGGATCAAAGATAGTGGGTGCTCAAGACACATGACGGGAAACAAAAATCTTTTCTCAACCTATCAAGTGTATGACGGAGGTAATGTCACATTCGGTAGCAAGCTTAAAAGTAAAATCATCGGAAAAGGTACAATCTCTCATGACTCTCTATCTATTGATGATGTTGCTCATGTAGATAATTTAGGATTTAATTTACTTAGTATAAGTCAATTATGCCGCAAAAAGTATAACGTCCTTTTCAGTGAAAATGGAAGTAAAATACTTAAAGATGGCATAACCGTAGGAAAAGGTGTTTTAAAGAATAATGTCTATGTTATGAAATTAGATAAAACACCTAAAGATAAGTTATGTCTTACCTCCTTGGACGAAAACTTAACTCTATGGCATCGACGCTTAAGTCATGCTAATATGAGGCTTATTCAATCTTTGTCATCCAAAGAACTCGTTAGGAACCTACCCAAGTTGAAATATGACCAACACTTTTGTGATGCTTGCAAAATTGGGAAACAAGTACATAATAGCCATAAGGCTAAAAACATGGTATCTACATCTAGATGCCTAGAATTATTACATATGGATTTGTTTGGCCCGTCGGCTATACAAAGTTATGGAGGAAATTTTTACACTTTAGTCATAGTAGATGATTACTCTAGATATACATGGACAAAGTTTTTGAAAACTAAAAATGAGGCATTCGACAAATTTGAAATTCTAAGCAAGAAAATTCAAAATCAAATAGGAAGTAATATAGTATCTATTAGAACTGACCATGGTCGAGAATTTGACAATGAAATTCAATTTGGAAATTTTTGTGATAATAATGGAATAACTCATAATTTCTTGGCTCCTCGTACGCCTCAATCTAATGGTGTAGTAGAACGTAAAAATAGAACAATTCAAGAAATGAGTAGAACTATGTTAAATGAACAAAACATACCACAAAAGTTTTGGTGTCACGCTGTAGATACTTCTACATATATCCTAAATAGAGTTTTAATTAGACAATTTTTAAATAAAACTCCTTATGAAATTTATCGAGGCAAAAAGCCTACATTAGGATATTTTAGAGTTTTTGGAAGCAAGTGCTTCATTTTAAACACAAAGGATTATCTCACTAAGTTCGACCCAAAGTCGTTTGAAGGTGTATTTCTTGGGTACTCACAAAACAGTAAAGCATACATTGTATCAAATAAGGAAACATCAAGAGTCAAGGAATCGTTGAACGTAACATTCAACGAAAGTACACCTCCCTCTAAGACATCACATTTGGTAGATGATGACTTAGTTGAAAGTCAAATGGTTAATGATATAGAAAACATTGAAAATGACAATGAACCCGTAAAAGGAGAAATAGTCAATATTAAAGAAACTAAAAGTCATCCATTAGAAAACGTCATAGGAAAACTTAATGAAAGAACATTAAGATCCAAAGCTAAAAATGAAAGTAATTATTTTTGTTTTATTTCAACCATTGAACCTAAAAATATAGACGAGGCAATAAAAGATGAATCTTGGGTAATTGCTATGCAAGACGAACTTAATCAATTTATTAGAAATGATGTTTGGACATTGGTCCCTCTACCTAAAAACCAAACCATAATAGGCACCAAATGGGTCTTTAGAAATAAAATGGATGAAAAGGGTATCATATCTAGAAATAAAGCTAGGCTAGTAGCTCAAGGTTACAATCAACAAGAAGGTATAGATTACGATGAAACCTTTGCACCCGTAGCTAGACTTGAGTCTATTAGAATATTACTTGCATATGCATGTGCACATGATTTTAAGTTATTTCAAATGGATGTCAAAAGTGCTTTCTTAAATGGTCTTATAAATGAAGAAGTATATGTTGCACAACCTCCCGGCTTTGCCGACTTTGAAAAACCAAATTATGTTTTCAAACTTAAGAAAGCTTTATACGGACTTAAGCAAGCACCAAAGGCTTGGTATGATCGACTTAAGACTTTCCTAGTTGACCATAAGTATACCATGGGCCTAGTTGATAATACTCTCTTCACCAAGAAAAAGGGATCACATATTATCATAGTCCAAATATATGTGGATGACATTATATTCGGTTCAACTTGTCAAGAGTTATGCGACGATTTCTCAAAAATCATGCATGACGAGTTTGAAATGAGTATGATGGGGGAACTAAACTTTTTCTTAGGTCTCCAAATTAAACAATTAGAAGATGGGATATTTTTCAACCAATCAAAGTATATCAAAGATATGCTTAAGAAGTTTGGTCTTGAAGACTCAAAACCCATGAAAACACCCATGTCCTCCGAAACCAAACTTACTAAGGATGAAGAAAATGAATCCGTAGATAGCACTAAATATAGAGGAATGATTGGTAGTTTACTATATCTTACGGCTAGTAGGCCTGACATTATGTTTAGTGTTTGTCTATGTGCACGTTTTCAAGAAGATCCAAAAACGTCCCATCTTGAAGCCGTTAAAAGAATATTTAGGTACATCAAAGGTACTACACACTTAGGATTATGATATCCCAAAGGAACGGGTGTAGAAACCATAGTGTATACTGACTCAGATCACGCAGGTGATTATGTTGATAGGAAAAGTACTAGCGGTATTTGTACTTTTGTAGGATATTGTCTAACATCATGGTTCGCTAAGAAACAAATTGCCCTCGCAATCTCAACAACAGAGGCAGAGTATGTGTCTGCAGGAAAGGCGTGTCAACAAGCACTGTGGATGAAACAAGCTCTCGTCGACTATGGAATTGAACTCAACAACATTCCCATTCTTTGCGACAACAAAGGTGCTATCGATCTAAGCAAAAATCCAGTCCAACACGCTAGAAACAAACATATTGAAATACGCCATCACTTCCTTCGCGACAATGTACAGAAGGGAATCATCTCAATTGAGAAAGTTTCCTCAGAGGACAACATTGCCGATATTCTCACAAAACCGCTTAAACGAGAACCTTTCAACTATCTTAGACTTGGATTAGGATTAATGGAACCTAGTGATTAGGTGAAACATAAGTACGAACAATACTTTAGCCACACACGACACTAAACCAAAACATGTGTTCTGATCCGCGGATCCAATCGACAACAAGGACGGATCCTTTGTTTTGGATCCGCCGGATCCGTCGCATGCTAAGTTCAGTTTATTATTAAATAAACAAGAACAACTACTATTCATTCCTCACTCCAAAACATATCACCTTACTATACTCGACACACACTTAATCTCCATCACAATTTAGACCATTTTCTTCCACAAATTTGTGCTTCTAACATCACTGTAAGTATTCTTATCATATTTATACTTCTGATCTGCGTCTAGGATTTCCATTTCATGCACAAAACATAAACTTGGGGTATATGCATAATTCTTGAAAAATCATGAAGCATATTTACTGCATTATACTTAAAAACATGTTTTTCTTAGTTAGGAATTGCATCTCATAGCACATTGTCTTAATTTAACAAAAACCCCATGAAAATTTTTCACTAAAATCTTCTAACAACTAGGTAAAATGATTTTTTCTTACATTGTTCATACAAATGCAAAAACGTTATCTTTTAGACTTCACTTGCATAATGTCTCTTGAATGCTAAAGGGAATACATAATTAATATGTATTTTCGGGTACATTCAACCGTAGCTACATTGAAATAGGAGCGTTTGGGTTATCTCTCGTTTGTAAACAAAACTTGCATAAACTAATTTTTCTTGCATCAAAAGGAGTCGAGATAACCGCACCTCCACATTGTCCCCATGTAGGCACACACTAGGAATTTTACACTTCCTTTGATCATCTTAACTAAAACTATGTAACTTTTGTATTTAGGGAAATCATGCCTCCCGCAACCAACTACGATCACAAAAGAACCGTTAACTACTTACCCAATGTCCACAAAACCAAAGGTCTAACCAATGCCCAAATCGAAATTTTCAAAGCCTTAGAGAAAAAGTATGTCCATGAGGGTAGAGTCGTAGATTCATCGTTCTATGAAGGAACTCAACTTAGGGAACAATTAGCCGCAATTCGATTTGATTCTCTTTTAGACATAGATGAACCAATCATTCCTAGGTTCATACTTGAGTTCTATGCTAGTGTAGGTCTTAGTTCAAGTGACCAAGGTTACTTAAGTCTTCATTTCACTCTAAATGGAAATCTTGTCAACATCCCTCTTGATCAATTTGGTGAGGTCTTAGGAATTCCAAACCAAGGGACATGTATTTACTCGGACAAATGGTCCTTAACAATCTTAGACTCCAATCTCGATAGGACGGCACCATATGTCTCTCCTCTCGAATCAAAAGAAGTGATTAGGGAACATCTCTTCATTCCTAAGAACAACCCCACAAGAATGTATCGTGGTCGTGAAGTTGCTAGAGATCCATTTGCAATGGAGCTTAATGAACTCAAACCCGAGTTCAAGAAAATGGAAGATGTCTTAAGGGCTAATGTGACGTGCACCATAGGAAACCGTGATTACATCAATGCTTGTTTGTGTCATATGATGTACAACATCTCTACTCATCAACCCTTCAATCTTGCTTATTATGTTGCCAAAAGAATGTGTGACATTCCGGTTCAAAGCAAGATGGCAATGCCTTATGGTATGCTCTTAACCCGACTCTATAGAGCCTTTGCACCCGCTCGTCCAAACCATTTAGGCTTTGTTTCGGATTACAATGAAATTGAACATACCTTCGTTTCTTTGAGCGACTTTAGAGTTAGTGTTGATAAGGGCAAACGTCCTCGTGTACCAACATCATCCTCATCATCTTCAATGAGTGAAGATGATGGATTGCCAAATTCTAGAATTCCTCCACCCGAATACTTGAGCCATCTTCCTTCAATTCAAAATGAATCTGCTGAGTATCGAAACATCAAAGGAATGGTGAAGAATCTTGGTCGTTGGATGATGAAATTGCACAAGGGGATGAAGAAGTTGAAGAAAAAGCTTACATGATGGAGTGTTTGGTTTTGAACAATGTTGGATGTTGTGATGTTAAACTTCTATGTGTCTAGAATTTATCTGATAATACTTATTGTGTATGTGTAATAACTAACATTTGCAGGTAGATAACCATCACGGTTATCAATTTTCCGGGTTATAGCCTATGTTTGGCATAACACCTAAAACGGTAAGTTTCTAAGAACGAATTAAACTATGTGCAATCGTGTGTTAATGTTATCATATTTAATTGTTTTGCTATGCATATTAGATGTTAAGTAAGGTCTAGGTGAATTTTCGGGTTTTCGTCGAAAAACGCGAAATATGACATATGTTCTGTTTAGTTTCTTTAGTTTTAGGCATACGGATCCGGCGGATCCCTAACCTGGGCTCCGCCAAGGCTTATCGTTGGATCCGCCATCCGCCAACCTGCGGATTTGGCGGATCCCTGAATAAGGTTCCGCCTTTGATTCAACTTGGATCTGCAGGTTTCCCAGTAAAATTCTAAAACTTTTTCGACTTATCCCGATTCTTAAATCTTAAGTGTTTAGTATCATTTAGGATTCATTCACTGATCATAATTCCTCTTAGAATCATTTAGGAATTCTTAGAAACTTAGGAACAAAAATTACCACCAAAATTTAAATTTTTGAATTTTAGGTGTGAGTTACCAAACTAATACAAAGAAGGAACCCTTTTTCGGGATCCGTCAAATCCGTGGAAATATCAAATCATCAGATTTTCCACTATCTTCTTGTATTAACTGCAAATCCACAACATATTACTCAACCAAAGCTCAATGGATTGACTTCCTTGATATGACCTGCACAAATTTTTGTTCCAAATCATTAGTAACCAACATTCTCTATTGGATTCACATCAAATCCAAACACACAGACTCACAAACCTTCTGTCTATAAATTAGCACTTTAGGATCTTCAATTCACATCACAACCATCTCTTCTCCTGTACATTTTAGCTATCACCTAAAAGTCTCAATGACAAAATCACACAACTCCTCCACATCCAAGCCACTAAAACGAACAGCCCGTATGAGTGTGAAACCTTGTTGTTTTATCAACATTCACAACTCATCCTCTGAAGAATCATCACCACTAAACATATCCTCACCCATTGCTAGTGAAAACTTCCTTACTTTATCCACTCCAACTCCCTCACATGTAGTTATAAAAACACCACCTCCTACCATTACTCCTGTAGCAACCACACCACCACCCGCTCCTGCTCCCGCTCCATCACAGTCTGAGAAGTCTGCCTCATCACCATCCTCACCAAAACTCCAACCCATGGAACTATTTAGAACACCACCAACATCTCCACAACCATATCTTGAAGAGTTAGAAGATCTTCCACCTACATCCACCAATCCTCCACCAATAAGTCTTGAAAACTTAGAACCTATGCTATTTCATCCTCTCCATCCGGAGATTCATGGTCCTCTATACCGTGAAGCACCACAACCTCGTCCACAAATACCACCACTATCACCAACTTCAACACTCATTTCCATTGATGAAGCAATGTGGAGCAACATTCCTCAAACACAAGAGGAGATAAGTGCGGAGTTAAACCAACTCTATACTCTCTCGGGTATGGTTGACCATCGCCTTCATGAAGCAATGGACATTTAAAACATTCTTATGAACTCCCTCCAAACACCACAACAACCATCAAACAACAACAACAACAACAACCAACCACCATCACCACCACCACCATCACAAAACTTGGAGCCTAGTCTTCCTCCCGGCTTCTCAAGTCATGATTGCGCACATTGTGAGAGAACGGCTCACTTGGCCCAAAGGACCAACATCTTGGTCCATGATCTTCAAAATGAGATGAGGTTCATCTTGAACCATGTTCTTGAACGATTAAACGCCATCTCTCATCCTCCTCAATAGGAGCTTTCTAGACTATTTGTTAGGACCTTTTAAATTGTTGTTTTAGGACTTTTTTCTTTCTAGGATGTCTTTTTATTGTATTGTAACATCATTTCATACTTGTGACTTTTGTCACAAAATTTTCAATATCTATGAATGTGATGTTTTATGCTTATGAGTGATCAACATATTGCATATTATCATTATCATTGTGAACTAACATTCTTATATAGCATATATTCTACCTTGATTATGTTTGCCTTAGGTACAAATAATGATCAGACACTTACTTTGACATTTAAAAGTCAAAACACATTGAAAGGCTTGTTTGGGAGAATACTTCACAAGTATTCTACTTCTTCATTGAAGTCATTCATTACTAACACTTCATTTGCAGCATATCATACCCTTCATAGTATACGTTGGTACTCGAGAAGTGAGGAGTATACATCAAGGGGGAGCATCTCATAAGCATTTCATATACTAACTGTTTGTTTTGTAGATTCATGCATTATTTCCTTGATTACTCCATCTAGGGGGAGTATAAAACAAGGGGGAGCTTTTAAAGTTCTCAAAATCGCATTCCGCTACGCTACTCTTTTTGTTTCGACAAAAAGGGGGAGAAAGGGATTAAGTTTGCATCAACTGTGATTCATCACAGTACATACATTTTTACAGAACTTCTCTTTAATAAACTTAATATATATTTTTAAGAACTCATGCTATATTTATTCTCTTGCTCAAAAATATACCTTATGTTTTGTCATCAACAAAAAGGGGGAGATTGTTAATACAAATAGCGTCTCAAAAACGTTATTTATATTCTTTGATCTTTCATTAGTTTTGTTAATGACAAATAAAAGGAATATCTTTTAGCAAATAATAAATACTAGCTTAAGTCTCTTAAGTACACATTTTACACTTCACATAATAACCAAGAATTACAAGTTTAGTAACTTGTTTCCTTAAAAGGAAACTTTAATTCTTAAACCATTCCATGACATCATTGCATGCATCACATACAATATCTTTGATATATCTTGGTTAGATTTGCAAGATACATAGTTGACATTTGAGGGTCTTGGATGATTTGGTAAGATACAACTAAAATATGGTAAGAGACAACTAAACCTTAGCTGTCACATCCCACGGATCCAAATCATATGAAGGACGGATCCCTTGTGAGGGATCCGTGGGATCCGTGAGCTGAAGATCAGCTTGCCTATAAATAGGAAGCTGATCATTTGGCTCTCTCATCACTCATATAGCTTTAACACACATATTCATTCAGTACATATCTTATTAAATCATTCTTAGTTGCATTTCACTTTGATCTTTCATTTTGTAGAAAAGAGATCAAGCATTCAAGGATCTACAGAACCGTAATCCTTTAGTTACATTACTGTGTGATATTGTAGTTTGTTTCACACATCATATCTATCATTTGTAATCAGTGAGTGTGGTTAGTGCTTTAGTCCTTAAAGCACAAAGAGTGTAGGGAGTGGTTGTACCCGTGTAAAGAACTCGACATCTAGCTTAGTGTCGGTAAAGTAAATAGGCGACGTCAGGTTGGTTCTACCTTGTGAAAGAACCCGGTGTTTAGCTTAGTACCGGAAAAGGAAGTAAGCGACGTGTAAAGGTTTTCTCCGCCTAGAAAAGGAGTTTGTTTCTTAGTGAAAGATATAACTCTCGAGTAAGAAACTCGGGGAGTGGAGTAGGGCAAGGAAGAGAGTCCTTGTAGCCGAACCACTATAAACAACAGTGTCGTGTGGTTTGATCTTTCCTCTCTTTATCTTTTATTTACATTGTGTGATTATTTATTTGTGATTGTTTCCTTTGAAATTAACATATAGTAACAAAGCAAATAAAACTTGAAAAACGGTAAAAACTATTCAACCCCCCTTCTAGTTTTCCACAGTAATAATACAAATATTGATGAAATTAGTGTGAATTCTGCTAGTAGTGATGTAAGTAAAAGTGTGAATAAAGTTGTTGATGTTAATACCAATAAGACTGATAAGGCTTTTAAGACTGTTGAGGTGACTGATGTGAATAATACTGATAAAAATATTGATGCAAATACTGATATAAACACTGATAAGAATACTGAAAAGAGTAAAGAAGGTAATAAATCTAGTTATGCTAATGTTCTAAAGCAAGATGTGAGGAAGTTACATAATAAACTGATGTATGTTCCTACTTAGATAGGAGAAGATGGGAATGAGGTTGTAATTTTTTATGATGATTTGGTTACTAAGGGAAGTGTACAGTGGAATCTAACAATATGTGGCTACTTTGTTGGGCATAAGATGAATATAAATGAGCTTAGGTATCATATTAGAAGGATGTGGGGAAAGTTTGGGATTGGGGATATTAGAAGTAATGCTGAAGGTACTTGTCTATTCAAATTTAGGAATGAAGAGGGGATGAATAAGGTGTTAGAGCAGGGGCCTTGGATGGTGAATAATAAACCTCTAATTGTCCAAAAGTGGGACCCTGATATTGGTTTAATCAAAGTAGAACCAGATAGGATCCCAGTTTGGGTTAAGCTTGTTAATATTCCATTAGAAGCTTGGAGTGTTGAAGGGATAAGTGCTCTTGCAAGTAGTCTAGGCAAAACAATGATTATTGTTAGCTTTAATAGAAAGTGATGGTCATTTACGTATTTATTACCTTGTAATGTGTCGTAGAATATGTAATAGAATAGTCAATGGGCTCGTGGATTGGGCTAAGCTAATAGGTAAGAAGTTAAGCTAAGCTAGTCCATTTAAGTTATGTTGTAATCCTTGTCCAATCCATGTTATATCCGAGCCCATGGAAAGCCCACAAGGCTCGTTTGTATTGATCTATAAAAGACACCACACACCTCATTGGTGTGGTGTGCTTGAGTCTGTAGTGTGTGTGTTTTTAGTAATAAGAATTCTCTCTTATTCTCTACCCTCTCCCTAATATACACGGCATACATACATCACATACTCTTGTCACCATACGATTCATACGTGCTTAATACTTGATTATATTTTGTTAATACAAATATCGTCCTAAAAACGTTATTTATATTTTACGATCTTTGCTTAATTTTGTTAATGACAATTATAAGGTTTATCTTTAGCAAAGCATAAGTATATGTTAAAGTCTTTTACATTTTAGTAACAAGCCTTTTAAAACACATTTACATATCACATGATCACTAGGAATTACACATTACATACATATATACATTAATATGTTTATTTTTATTTCTTAAAAATGGAAATACACATGACATCATGGCATGCATCATTTACATATCTTAGTTGACTTTACAATATATTTTGGAAAGATCTTGAAGCTAAAGAGTTGACTTTAGAATATCTTGACAAGACTTGACAATATATGGAAAGATTTGGAAATCCCTTAGCTGGCTTGTCCCCGCGGAACCAAACCACTACAAGGGCGGATCCCTGATATTGGATCCGCCAAATCCGCCGGTTGTCCCCTCAGTTTTGCCTATAAATAGCAAGCTGATCATTCAAGCACAACCATCACTTACATAGCATAAATTATACATTCATTCATTTATACATTACTAACCCATTTCATTCATTCACTTCATTCTTAGTGATCTTTCTTTTTGTAGCAAAAGAGATCAAGCATCAACAAGCTTCAACACTATGTTGCAAGTCTTGATTAGTTAGTTACTGTGTGATCTAGTAGTGTTTACACATCATTGTTATACCATTCATTCAGTAGTGATCGGTTAGTGTTTTAGTCATCAAAACACATAGAGTGTCGGGAGTGGTTGTACCCTTGTTAAAGAACCAACGGGAGTGGTTGTACCCTTGTAAAGAACCCGGTGTTTAGCTTAGTACCGGATAAAGTGTAAGCGACGTGTATAAAGGTTTTCTCTGCCGAGAAGGGAGTTTTTTTCTTAGTGAAGAAAAACTCTCGAGTTAGAGGCTCGAGGAGTGGAGTAGGGCAAGGAAGACAGTCCTTGTAGCCGAACCACTATAAATCTCCATGTTGTGGTTTGATTGTTCCTTTCCTTACTTACTTAACTTATATTGTTTGTTTGTTTGTATTACTTTGAAATCACGTTAAGTCACAAAGCGAAATAATTTTAAAAAGGTAAAAACTATTCAACCCCCCTTCTAGTTTTCCACATATTGCATGATAGAGTTAGATCTTAGGTCCTACAAGTGGTATCAAACTATCAATCGCCTAACAACGATTTAGGATTGTTTGTGTTTTGTTTTTTGATTAAAGTTTAGCAAAAAATTGCGTTTTTCTTTATAAAAATGTTAGCTTTTCATCCAAAAGCTTTGAGTTTTACGTTTTCTAGGTTAAAGTTGTTGTCTTTCTTATAGATCTACTACTTATTAGTTAGTTTTGGCAAAAAACTAGAATCAAAATCATCAAAAAACGTGTTTCGTATCGAACAAGAAAGTTTTGGATACTTATCGAAATTCTTCAAATTTGGTTATAAACGTTAAAGGTCTAAACTTTATTGTTATTTAAGTGTTTTTGAAAGTTTTTGGTCAAGAGATACTGTTTAGAAGTTTGTTTTTAGTCGTAATATTGATCTCTAAGAAATCAGTTAATCCATCGGAATTGAAATTTTGAGGGTTTATCGGAATTGGATTTTTAAGGGTTTATCGGAATTGGTTTATCGGAATTGGCTCATCGGAATTGGTCATCGGAATTCATCAAGAACACGTTTACTTCACGATCCAACGATTACTCAGTATTCCCTTAGCTTGTATAAGTGTGTGGAATACTTCGACTAAGGAAAAATCTTCTGATTTGTACAAATTAGATAGATTCTATCGAAATTGCAACTTTCATCGAAGGAATTGCATAATTCATCGAAATTGCTAATTTCATCGGAATTGTATACGTTTTCGAAATTGCAAGGATTCATCGAAATTGGACCAAAGTGAACAGTATTCATCGGAATTGCACTAAATCCATCGGAATTGCCCCAAATCCATCGGAATTCAACCAAATCCATAGGAATTCAACCAAATCCATCGGAATTGAACTAAATCCATCGGAATTGTACCATATCCATTGGAATTGAACCCCTCAAAGCTGACTTTTGTTTTATTTTTTACGACAAAACTTCAAACGGCTATAACTTTTGAACCGTTACTCCGTTTTCAGCCCATAACCTATCAAAACGACCGTGAGAACGAGGAGAAGGACACGTTTGATGTCCTTGATTATGGTTGTGTTTTGATTAAACACGAAAGGTTTATTTTGATTTGTGTTAATCGCTTGATTGATAAAGATTAATATTGAGATGAATCTGTGATGTTATGAGTTTGATGTCGAAGAAAAGTTGGGTGAGAGAAGTGTCCGTTGTCGGCGGATAAAACGAGAGGTGTGTGTTTAGGTTTATGTCAAAATGATTTGTGTGTTAAGTTATCAATCTATAACCGGTTGTGTGTTTGGATTGGGTTGGTTGATTTGCTTATTGGGCTGCCCATAATTGACAGGTTGTATTCCAACAAGAATAGAAGGTGTTGGCTAGTATGATAAAAGAAAACATGAAGTTATTTAATGCCAAGTATCTCAAAAGAAATTTTGGAGTTCGCAGACATATTTCCTCAAGAAGAGAGAATGCCGAAAAGGTGGCCTAAATAAAAAAAGCCCCTGTTAGGTGTAAGTGGTGGAATAGCAAGTCGGCGATTTTTCACTCTCCTATTATTATTTCAACTTATCTCATTAACTTTGTCGAGTTAGTACTAGAATTGCCATTAGTCATCTATTAGAATATATTACCTAGGAATCAACCTCATTTGCATAGTAGTATTACTTTTACTGTACCATACATAGAGATGAATTATTTAGGTCTTTCAATGATTCATTTATTATTTTATTTTATTTTATTTATTTATTTATTTTTTTTTATCTACTCTTAATTTATAGCGGAATAAGAGTAACTAATACTACAATGATACTTATTCTAGGGGTTGTTTGTCAAAGCTTATTTTTGGCCTTATGAGCTTAGATGACTCAGCTTATATTTCATAAGCCCATTATTTATGGCTTATTTTTTTAGCTTAACGACCCTTCTTTTCCTCTTCCAAATACACGGATATGCTTCGATTCCATTATTGTTTATTTCTTCAATTTTTTAGAGCCGTCAACTAAATTTAATATATTCATACTTTTATTTTGTCTATTCTTTTTTTCTTCAATGGCATGCTAATGTCCTTTAAGGTTCTATTCATGTATAATGATTGTTCAAATTTTCTTAAATTATTGTACTGCACTATCATATATAATATAATGCATGTTAAAAATACAGGGACTCGATGTTAAAAATACACAGATGATAACGTAATTTCTTTAGGTTGTGTTGGTAAATCTATTCATATATAATGGTTGTGTTCAAATTCTCTTTTAAGTATTGTAGTGTATTGTTTTTGTTTAATGGCACATTGGAAATCATATAGTGTAATAAAAATAATTATGAAAATGATCATAAAGTATTGCATCAAAGTTGCGACTGAATTTTAGTATCTATTTTCATTCATGTATATAAGTTTGACGGCACGGGTCTTGAGGCAACCCAAGTTATATACGAACATTAACATACTACACCATAACAACAACTTAAATTTAACGTATATGACCAACCCTTTTACTCATCGTTCCGAACTTAACATATTTGTATAACCAAACTAAAGTATTGAATCCAGCATCAACAAAAAAACTTACCTTAACGCATAACCAAAATTAATACCACGAATTCACCGAGTACGGAACAAACCAAAACTGTGTGCAATGCACTAGATTTAATACTATCACGACAAAACTTACAGTCCATCCCTCAATGTTCAAGACTATAAAACCTAAATACCATTTTGATTGTTTCGTTATTAACCCCGCGTGAAAATATTAACGTTCAAACATATGACCCACGATTTTACTCAACGTCCCGATCAAACCGATGTGTGAAGCACGGGTCTGAAATGCATAACATTAACTTTGTTATTAGCCCCACGTGACAATATGAACGTTAAACATCAATTAGATCAAACCTATGTGCGTACGGGTCTGCAAGCCTCGTATAGTTTATAATACAACTGTGTAGGTTTACTTATGTTAATTTTATAACTGTATAGCTGTATTTATGTTGTATTTTATTACAACTCTAAATGTTAAATTCTATGAGACTAAGGTGTAGTGGTAATTAAAACCATCATCCACATTTTAGCATTCACTCTTTTCACCAAACCACTGCCAAATATCCGTAGTTATGACCACCAAATCAAACCCACATACCCACTCACACACATAGATACCTCACAATACAGAAGGTGCTAATGGTAACTCAAAATAAAATTTGGTAGTTGGTCACCAATTTCATTCAAATGAAAATGCGTACGATATGGTATAGTATAAGTCATGTTTGTTTTTGCCTAGTAGGAGCAATTATATTTATGCATAGTTGTATACGAAATGGAAAAAATTTGGAATACCTAAAAGGCATTGTGCCTAACTTATGCGCCATTACCTCAATTGATTGTGATGAAGTGGGTCTGGTTGATACACCAATAAATTGTTGTTACACATGTTTAGGCACAAAATTAAACATAACTTTTAAATGTGCCAATCATTTCTCAGAATAAATTTTGTTTGGTTTTTTGTTGTGTTTTTTTTTTTTTTTTTTTTTTAGTGATGAACCCTGTTAAGTCTAAGCTTGCTTTAGCTCTTTAGAAGGAAAAAAAAAAAAAAAAAAGTTGCATCAGTTTGTTAGTCGTCCCGGTTCATTTGTTTTTTAGACCACACTCAATATTTAAACATAAAAACTAGTTTACAACTCACATGTTTATATACAAACAAGAATAATAGACTCACAAAGTATCTAATTTTATCCTTTACAAGTTCTTTTGTCATAAGTTCAAGCAACAACACAAACATTACTTCCCTCTTCCTATAGTTCCCTGTTTCTCAGCTTTCAGCACATGCAATAAATTTTTATACATATACCAACCCTCTTACACATGATTAAATAACATTGACCTCTTTTATTATTTTCTCTACTCCTCATTCACTATAAACTCTATAACCCTTGCCCTAAAATACAAACCCTAACACTACAAACGCCATCAGCCTCCCTCTTATTCTCCTTCACCAAACCGCTCAAAACATCATCTCTTTTGTGTTGATTTTCGAAAATAAACATCTTGAATCTTGTTTTCATTTTAGTTTTTCTTATATCCAAAACAAAATCACAAAATTTTCAACCCCTCAAAACACAGAAACAAGAACAATATGGTTGATGGAGCCTTTTATGCTCAAAAGTGTTATTATTGGGTAAGCTTGAGTAACAATTGGTTGTTTTTGCATGGTTTTTAGCTCTAGCGATTCTTATTAGATAACATAACATGATTTGTTTTCAGGTTAGAGACCAAGAGAAAAAAAAGTCAAACGAGCTTGTTGTCACCGTTGTAATAGACGTTCTCGGAATTTACGACACTAAGGTATAATTTACTTCACATTTGTGGCTAAATTATGCCACAACTTTTTATTTATGGTTTGGTTTGGAAGAATCCATTTTTGGATATATAGTTAATGATACAAATATGTACGTTTATTTATGTTCAATATCTAACTGTTAAATTCTATGAGACTAAGGTGAGTGGTAATCAAACCCACTAACATCTTACCATTCACTCCTTTCACTAAAATACTACCAAATATCAGTAGTGATGACCACTAAAGTACTAAACCAAACACATAAACATACCCCACTTAAATACATGCATACCCACAATATTTAAGCACCCTTTGTTTTAGCAAGCTTAATTAATTACTTGCCTTTTCATATCCGAGCTTTCTTATTTTTTTAGAAGCCTGGGTCTGGGTCAAATGTGCTTTACCTAGCTTGTGAAGTCAGGATATTCTTTAACTTGATACGTGCAACAAATGCATGATCTATACATTTTACTACAATCAAACATGAAAATGATACTAATAGAGAGATTTTGCATTTCTTTTTAAGCATTCCAGATAAGAAATACATTTTTTGTATTTTAGGGTGAGCCGCGTAATGCACTTGTGAATGGTTCCATTTTTTACCATCGCCTTTTACTGATCAATGAATTTTATAATTTTTTAGTCGTTTGAGTACTCATGCAGCCTTGCTCTTTTGCCTTTCTAATTTGTATTGTCATAAAAAATTATAGATGGAGAAGATGTTGCATCTGTGAAGAAATCAGTTAAAAACTTTCAGAACTATGGTAGAAGAAACACCGAAACTTTAGGTGAACTGTTTGTGTCATTGTTAATCAAGGTAAAACTAATGACTGGTTCTCATCGTTTCCAGACAATGTTTACTTTATACATTTTACTTGATTAAGTTTTTTAGTTTAATGTTGTATGCTCTAAATGATTTTTTCAGCTAGCGTTTGTAGAAAAGCTTTGGCCCAGGCACCCTATATTGACTAGATAAGGTTGCAAGCTTTTGTTAAACTATAATTCTGTAATCTAAATATGTTTAACTTTATTGTTTTATGAAATTTGACCAAACTTGAGTTAATTTCTATAGGCTCAATTATTTTTTGATGTGAGACATATACATATACAATTGTTTATTGATGTGACTTGGTTTTTTTTTTTTTTTAAAGAGTATTCACAAGCTATGTTTTGCAACCTACAACCCAATGAGATCACTTACGAACGCTTATCGAGTACTGCTAAAAATTCGCATGTGTTTCATTTCTACCCATGTTGATAGCATGTTCTTTGCTAACATTAAGCTTTCTATTCAGGTGTGCCACCCGATTCTCGTCCCATTCTATACAAAGGATGGATGAAATTTGGAAGTCGGGCTTCGCCTGTTTTCCAGATCTTATCGGATGTCGGCGCTTTCCTTGTAAGTTTGAAGTTTGAAGTTAAAAAGTATTTTGAAGTTTGAAGCCACCTTTTTTTCCATCTCGTGTACTTTGTTCTTCATCACAACTACTCTTTGTAAATACGGAGATTTCAGAGATTCAGTACGCTTTACTTTTCTCTTTTCTTTTATATTTTCCAAGCCTTCTTCACCTTCTTTGATGTTCTTCGCCATTTCAGGCACTTTAAGCTTTTGAGCGAATGTGTTGAAAGAATTTAGTGGCGTGGAAAAATCTTCATCTACTGTTTCATTCATCCTTAATTTTTCTTCGGGTGATGGGGGTACAAATGATATGGGTGTTATCATCAGTGGCGTATCTTGTGGGGAAGAATTTTTCCATTTTGCTCATGAGTTTTTCATTTCTGAAGCGTCCTCTTCAATTTTTTTCCAAGCACATTCATCAATTTCCTCACTCAACAATTCTGACGATGTATGCAAGAAAGGTGTGTTTTTGATCAAATCATCCATGATCTGCTCGGGGTCTTTCTTCTCTTGATATAAAAAAATAGCCTACAATTGCTTCGTGTTGAATATTGGGAATTCTGGCCTTTGCATCTGTTTTCAGTTAAGGGTTCATCAGTTACTTTTGTATTAAGTGTTTTCATAATACAAATCAACTATAAGTTCATCAATTAGGTACAAAATGTATTTTGATTTTATTACCTATTTTTGACGTTTAATCATTTCAATTTCTATCATAAAGTCTAGATCCATGAACATTTGACTTAACGTTTTATCTGTCGGTATGTTCGGTTGAGATTCATCTTTTTCTTTACTTGCTTCCTTAGCCCCGGAGCCATCGTTATCATCAGCATTGAGCTCTCATCTTCACTCTGTGAGCTCTCAAACGTCGTCCTGTTTACCAACCTGTTCATCCAGTCCCGAACTTCCAACAATGATTCATTTCGGGGGTATTTTTCCAATCCAGCCCTTAGCATGTCATCAATATCAATTTTAAGTTCTTGAAATATGGTTAACATGTTCCTCAGTGAGTGATTGAATTCCTGTCATTAATATAATCAAATAAGATCTAAATATTATAATGGTTCATTAGTTATATTATAATGGTTCATCAGTTATATTATAATGAAAAACTCCGGAAGACATATCTCAGGTTCAAATATTATTAGGTTCGAAGATGGTCAAGTGATAAATCAGAAATTAAGCCTTCTCAGACATTCTAAACTGAAAAAATGTGATTTGTTTATCTGTTTATCTATTTAAAGTTATTATTGCTTTTAGTAAGTTTAAAGATTTTTACCTCAGCTGATTTGAATTGGGAATACACCCCTTGAAACTCTAATATCATTGCTGATAACTGTTGGGTGAGCTTAATACTTGCAGATGACGAGCTCTTTTGTTCATCATTTCCGTTTTCAGCTGTTTGATCAGTTCCGGTCGTTGGAATATCATCATCTGTTAAATTGTTGAATTAAATTTTAAAACATATATCAACGGCTAATTGATGAACCTAATATAATCATAGTTTAACAAATAATTCATTCTTACGCATATCAGATGCTGTTTCGTCAGTTCCGGTCATTGGATAATCCATTTCAGTGTTTCCATCATTTCCGGTAATTGGAATAGGACCATCTGTTAAATTGTTCAATTAAATTTTAAAATATATCTCAACAACTAATTGATGAACATAAGAATTTCAAATATCACATAAAAGATTATTACCGATCGGCTGTGCATCTACCCATTGATTCTCCTCAATATCATCTATATGGGTATGAACATAATCAGCTACTTGCTCATCAATGTCATCTTCTTCTACATTTGAAGGCTCTTTCCTCTCAACAGGTTCAATAACATTAGGAGATTTTGATTTTCTTTTTCTTTTGTATGTGACTTGGCTTTTGAACAGGTTCATCGAATGGAGTTTCTTCGATGATTTTGAATTTCTTTTCCTTTTCCGTTTGCTTCCTACATGTTTTCCACCTTTTTCAGAAAGTTTTTATAAGTTTTAATAGGTTCATCAATAAGAATGTTTCAATACGTACCTTGTTGATCAGTTTTTTGCCCTGCTTCTTCATTCTCCGCTTCTTGTGGCGTCACTACCAGCGTTTGTTGGATTGGTCCATCAATCGCTAAGTTTAGATACAAGCTTTTTTAGGTAACTGATGAACATATGATAACAGATGAACATATGATAACTGATGAACCTATGATAACTGATGAGCCTAAGATAACACAGGACAAAAAGATGCTGAACAACAACTGATGAACCCAAGTGATGAACCTATAATATTGATGAACATATGATAATTGATGAACATATGATAACTGATGAGCCTAACATAACCCAACTGATGAACCTATAATAATTGATGAACATATGATAACTGATGAACCTATGATAACTGATGAACCTAAGATAACACAGGACAATAATTGATGAAACTATGGTAACTGATGAACATATGATAACTGATGAACCTATGATAACTGATGAGCCTAAGATAACACAGGACAAAAAGATGTTGAACAACAACTGATGAACCTAACTGATGAACCTATAATAATTGATGAACATATGATAACTGATGAACATATGAAAATCATATGTTCACTTTTCATTAAATAATTAAGTAACTTAGTTATGATTACAAGTTCACCCTACAAGCCACAGATTCTATAAGGTTCATCAGAAATGCTTACCTTCATCATTCTTCTTATTTCCTTTTAAGAAGTTGGTAATAAGGCTTCTTGACCATTTTGGTTTGGTTGTGGGTTCTACAACATTTTCTATCTCTTCTTCTTCATCATCATCATTCTCTATCTCCTCTTCATCATCATCATCTTTTTCATTCTCTATCTCTTCTTCTTCCTTGTCATCTTTCTCATTCTCTATCTCTTCATCATCATCATCATCGTTCTCATTCTCTATCTCTATGTTCTCTCCATCATCATCCTGTGTTTCTTCTTCTTCTTCCTCCAATTCTTCCTCTTCGTCCTATGTTTCTTCTGCTTTACAAGTCCTTGGTTTTCTGCTTTTCCCAAACATCATCTCTTCCAATTCTCGCATCGCTTCTGTTTTCCAGTTTTCAAACGCTGGGGTTTCTTGATTTTTGAGAAGTGAATTGGCAAATATCACCTGCATTTTTAAGATAAACTTAGATTAAAAAATAATTGATGAACCTATGGTACCATAATAGACAAAAATAACACGGGACAATAATTGATGAACCTATGATAACTGATGAATATATGATAACTGATGAACATATGATAACTGATGAAACCTATGATAACTGATGAGCCTAAGATAACACATGACAATAATTGATGAACCTATGGTAACTGATGAACATATGATAACTGATGAACATATGATAACTGATGAACCTATGATAACTGATGAGCCTAACATAACACAGTACAAAAAGATGCTGAACAACAACTGATGAACCCAACTGATGAACCTATAATAACTGATGAACATATGATAACTGATGAGCCTAAGATAACACAACTGATGAACCCAACTGATGAACCTTTAATATCTGATGAACCTATGATAACTCCTAACCTGTGATAACATAACCTATGGTAACACAAATAAACACATATAAACTAACTGATAAACCTAAGGTAACATAATAGATAAAAATAAGATTAAAAAAATTTAGTAATTACCTCCAGCAGCAAGATTGGTCCATAGAATCGTTTCCCGGGTACCCATCTTAACCTTTCCTTCATTAGATAATCCACCACATACTGGCACCAATCCATTTCTCTTACCTTCTCAAGGTCGATAAGAGATGGGATGACTCCTAGATTGAGAGTCCCGGTTGATACCACATGGGACAAAATAGTACAGAACAATACTAGAAAGTTCATCATAAAGAGCTTTCCACTATCATTTGTCCTAATTTGATTCCTAATTACTTTCATCGATTGGGTAGCATACAATGTAGGAATACGCTTGAACTATTTTTTCCATTCTTTGTAGGTTTCATTTGACCTCTCCTTCAAAATATCTCGCACGTCAACCGCAAATGTTCCCATTAGGAACCCGAATGTTTGGTGAACCAATTCAGGGGTTATGTGTATATTTTCACCAAAGACATTAAGAATTCCCGATTCACCGTCAAACCTAGTTAGCAACCAATACCCCAAATGACCTGGCATTATATTTATTTGAAACTCCAACAACGATGCAAAACCCAAACTTGAAACAGCTTGTTTTTTATCCTCGGTAATTTTCTGAACAGTCTCATATAATGGACCAGGAAATTTTTTTTTATTTTAACCTTTGGAATTTTTTTTTGTTTGGGTTGGAGAAGACTTAGTCCAGGCTTAAGGTCTTTAGAGAGATTAGGTTTGGAAGGTTTAGCTGAACAAGAAGGTTTAGAAGCAGAAACGGTTGCAGGTTTTTTAGAGAGATTAGGTTTGGAACGACCAAATGCATCATCAACAAAGTCATCATCACTTGGGGAATAAGCTTTTAAAGTGATCGGTTGCTTTGCTTTTTTGGCCTCTTTACCTATACAATAAAACAAACACCAACTGATGAACATACTTTGAATGCAAAATAACTATAAACACTTTTTTCATCTAAAAACTTAAAACAACTGATATAAGGTGGTGTTTGTTTCATCTTATATAGCCGGCTTGTGACTTATAAACCGAAGATTTTCAAAATAAGCCACAATGCCAGCCATATAAGCTGAAACAAACACCAACGCACTAAGTCGCCTATAACTGATGAACATACTTTCAATGCGAAATAACTGATGAACCTAAAGCTTTGAAACACAACTGACGCTATATGTTAAACCGAAACAGTTTGAAAGACAACCGATGTTAACCGACACTAACTGATGAACAAAACACTTTGAAAGACAGCCGACGTTAACCGACACTAACTGATGAACCAAAACACTTTGAAAGACAACCTACTATATCCGCACTGATGAACCAAAACACATTAGTTAACTGACGCTAACTGATGAACCAAAACACATCAGTTAACTGACGCTAACTGATGAAATTACTTTCAACGCAAAATATGATTATCAACTTATTCTAATATATCCGCAACCTACTAATTTATTCTAATATAACAAGCAATAACTGATGAACCTACTTACAATTAAAAATAATAAGCAAAACAATAACTGATGAATCAAAAACTGAAACATAACTGATGACCAAATCAAAATCACGGTTTTATACCTTTTAAAGCTGGTCGGTCATGAAATCGTTTGGATCTCCTTTCTACTTCCTTATTGCTTCCAGATTCTAAAAAAAATAATTAAAAAAATCATATAATAAGGACAATAATTGATGAACCAAAATAACTATAAACACTTTTTCATCTAAAAACTTAAAACCGCTGATATAAGGTGGTGTTTGTTTCATCTTATATAGCCAGCTTGTGACTTATAAACCGAAGATTTTCAAAATAAGCCACAATGCCAGCCATATAAGCTGAAACAAACACCAACGCACTAAGTCGCCTATAACAGAAACCCTAAAATTTCATCTGTTGGTGTTTGTTTTATTGTATAGGTAAAGAGGCCAAAAAAGCAAAGCAACCGATCACTTTAAAAGCTTATTCCCCAAGTGATGATGACTTTGTTGATGATGCATTTGGTCGTTCCAAACCTAATCTCTCTAAAAAACCTGCAACCGTTTCAACTTCTAAACCTTCTTGTTCAGCTAAACCTTCCAAACCTAATCTCTCCAAAGACCTTAAGCCTGGACTAAGTCTTCTCCAACCCAAACAAAAAAAAAAATTCCAACGGTTAAAATAAAAAAAATTTCCTGGTCCATTATATGAGACTGTTCAGAAAATTACCGTGTATAAAAAACAAGCTGTTTCAAGTTTGGGTTTTGCATCGTTGTTGGAGTTTCAAATAAATATAATGCCGGGTCATTTGGGGTATTGGTTGCTTACTAGGTTTGACGGTGAATCGGGAATTCTTAATGTCTTTGGTGAAAATATACACATAACCCCTGAATTGGTTCACCAAACATTCGGGTTCCCAATGGGCACATTTGCGGTTGATGTGCGAGATATTTTGAAGGAAAGGTCAAATGAAACCTACAAAGAATGGAAAAACCAGTTCAAGCGTATTCCTAGATTGTATGCTACCCAATTGATAAAAGTAATTAGGAATCAAATTAGGACAAATGATGGTGGAAAGCTCTTTATGATGAACTTTCTAGTATTGTTTTGTACTATTTTGTCCCATGTGGTATCAACCGAGACTCTCAATCTAGGAGTCATCCCATCTCTTATTAACCTTGAGAAGGTAAGAGAAACGGATTGGTGCCAGTATGTGGTGGATTATCTAATGAAGGAAAGTTTAACATGGGTACCCGGGAAACGATTCTATGGACCAATCTTGCTGCTGTAGGTAATTACTAATTTTTTTTAATCTTATTTTTATCTATTATGTTACCTTAGGTTCATCAGTTAGTTTATATGTGTTTATTTGTGTTACCATAGGTTATGTTATCACAGGTTAGGAGTTATCATAGGTTCATCAGATATTAAAGGTTCATCAGTTGGGTTCATCAGTTGTGTTATGTTAGGCTCATCAGTTATCATATGTTTATCAATTATTATAGGTTCATCAGTTGGGTTCATCAGTTGTTGTTCAACATCTTTTTGTACTGTGTTATGTTAGGCTCATCAGTTATCATAGGTTCATCAGTTATCATATGTTCATCAGTTATCATATGTTCATCAGTTACCATAGGTTCATCAATTATTGTCCTGTGTTATCTTAGGCTCATCAGTTATCATAGGTTTCATCAGTTATCATATGTTCATCAGTTATCATAGGTTCATCAATTATTGTCCTGTGTTATTTTTATCTATTATGGTACCATAGGTTCATCAATTATTTTTTAATCTAACTTTATCTTAAAAATGCAGGTGATATTTGCCAATTCACTTCTCAAAAATCCAGAAACCCCAGCGTTTGAATACTGGAAAACAGAAGCGATGCAAGAATTAGAAGAGATGATGTTTGGGAAAAGCAGAAAACCAAGGACTTGTAAAGCAGAAGAAACAGAGGACGAAGAGGAAGAATTGGAGGAAGAAGAAGAAGAAACGAAGGATGATGATGGAGAGAACATAGAGATAGAGAATGAGAAAGATGATGATGATGAAGAGATAGAGAATGAGAAAGATGACGAGGAAGAAGAAGAGATAGAGAATGAGAAAGATGATGTGATGAAGAGGAGATAGAGAATGATGATGATGATAAAGAAGAAGAGATAGAAAATGTTGTAGAACCCTCAACCAAACCAAAATGGACAAGAAGTCTTATTACCAACTTCTTAAAAGGAAATAAGAAGAATGATGATGGTAAGCATTTCTAATGAACCTTATAGAATCTGTAGCTCGTAGGTTGAACTTGTAATCATAACTAAGTTACTTAATTATTTAATGTAAAGTGAACATATGATTTTCATATGTTCATCAGTTATCATATGTTCATCAATTATTATAGGTTCGTCAGTTAGGTTCATCAGTTGTTGTTCAGCATCTTTTTGTCTTGTGTTATCTTAGGCTCATCAGTTATCATAGGTTTATCAGTTATCATATATTCATCAGTTACCATAGTTTCATCAATTATTGTCCTGTGTTATCTTAGGTTCATCAGTTATCATAGGTTCATCAGTTATCATATGTTCATCAATTATTATAGGTTCATCAGTTGGGTTCATCAGTTGTTGTTCAGCATCTTTTTGTCCTGTGTTATCTTAGGCTCATCAGTTATCATAGGTTCATCAGTTATCATATGTTCATCTGTTATCATATGTTCATCAGTTACCTAAAAAAGCTTGTATCTAAACTTAGCGATTGATGGACCAATCCAACAAACGCTGGTAGTGACGCCACAAGAAGCGGAGAATGAAGAAGCAGGGCAAAAAACTGATCAACAAGGTACGTATTGAAACATTCTTATTGATGAACCTGTTAAAACTTATAAAAACTTTTTGAAAAAGGTGGAAAACATGTAGGAAGCAAACGGAAAAGGAAAAGAAATTCAAAATCTCCGAACAAACTACATTCGATGAACCTGTTCAAACGCCAAGTCACATACAAAAGAAAAAGAAAATCAAAATATCCTAATGTTATTGAACCTGTTGAGAGGAAAGAGCCTTCAAATGTAGAAGAAGATGACATTGATGAGTAAGTAGTTGATTATGTTCATACCCATATAGATGATATTGAGGAGAATCAATGGGTAGATGCACAACCGATCGGTAATAATCTTTTATGTGATATTTGAAATTCTTATGTTCATCAATTAGTTGTTGAGATATATTTTAAAATTTAATTGAACAATTTAACAGATGGTCCTATTCCAATTACCGGAAATGATGGAAACACTGAAATGGATTATCCAATGACCGGAACTGACGAAACAGCAGCTGATATGTGTAAGAATGAATTATTTATTAAACTATGATTATATTAGGTTTATAAATTAGCCGTTGATATATGTTTTAAAATTTAATTCCACAATTTAACAAATGATGATATTCCAACGACCGGAACTGATCAAACAGCTGAAAATGAAAATGATGAACAAAAAAGCTCGTCATCTGCAAGTATTAAGCTTACCCAACAATTATCAGCAATGATATTAGAGTTTCAAGGGGTGTATTCCCAATTCAAATCAGCTGAGGTAAAAATCTTTAAACTTACTAAAAGCTATAATAACTTTAAATAGATAAACAGATAAACAAAACACATTTTTCCAGTTTAGATTGTCTGAGAAGGCTTAATTTCTGATTTTTCACTTAACCATCTTCGAACCTAATAATATTTGAACCTAAGATATGTCTTCCGGAGTTTTTCATTATAATATAACTGATGAACCATTATAATATAACTGATGAACCATTATAATATTTAGATCTTATTTGACTATATTAATGATAGGAATTCAATCACTCACTGAGGAACATGTTAACCATATTTCAAGAACTGAAAATTGATATTGATGACATGCTAAGGGTTGGATTGGAAAAATACCCCCGAAATGAATCTTTGTTGGAAGTCCGGGACTGGATGAACAGGTTGGTAAACCTGACGACATTTGAGAGCTCACATAGTGAAAATGAGAGATCTATGTTGATGATAACGACGGCTGATGATAACAATGGCTCCGGGGCTAAGGAAGCAAGTAAAGAAAAAGATGAACCTCAACTGAACATTCCGACAGATAAAACGTTAACTCAAATGTTCATGGATCCAGACTTTATGAGAGAAATTGAAATGATTGAACGTCAAAAACAGGTAATAAAAACAAAAACCATTTTGTACCTAATTGATGAACTTATAATTGATTTGTATTATGAAAACACTTGATACAAAAGTAACTGATGAACCCTTAACTGAAAACAGATGCAAAGGCCAAAATTCCCAATATTCAACACGGAGCAATTGCAGGCTATTGTTTTGTATCAAGAGAAGAAAGACCCCGAGCAGATCGTGGATGACTTGATCAAAAACACACCTTTCTTGCACACATCGTCAGAATTGTTGAGTGAGGAAACTGATGACAGTGCTTGGAAAAAAATTGAAGAGGACGCTTCAAAAATGAAAAACTCATGAGCAAAATAGAAAAACTCTTCCCCACAAGATATGCCACTGATGATAACACCCATATCATTTGTACCCCCATCACCCGAAGAAAAATTAAGAATGAATGAAACAGTAGATGAAGATTTTTCCACGCCACTAAATTCTTTCAACACAATCGCTCAAAAGCTTAAAGTGCCTGAAATGGCGAAGAAAATTAAAGAAGGTGAAGAAGGCTTGGAAAATATAAAAGAAAAGAGAAAAGTCAAGCCTACTGAATCTCTAAAATCTCCGTATTTACAAAGAGTAGTTGTGATGAAGAACAAAGTACACGAGATGGAAAAAAAGGTGGCTGATACAATTTTCACTACAAGAGGAGATCTCGAGTAAGTAATATGTATTAGGTTCATCAATTTAAAAATCATATTTCTTAATCAGTAGTATTTTATTTTTTTTCTAAAATATTATCTTAAAATGAAATTGCAGTGATGTGTTATTTCATACATACTTTGTTGACGGTCAAAGAGTCCACTTTGAGAGCTTCAAAGAAGGCAATGAAATCAACTCATGAGTGATTGATATGTGGGTGTATATACTTAACACAGTAGAAGAGAAAAGTTGTCTAGGATCATTGAGGAAGCTATATTGCCATACATCAGTTATTGTAAGTTACAAAAAACTTTATCAATTATGATTCAATAGTTGAAATCAGTTTACATATGCTTTGACTAATATTGATGAACCACAGACACCAGAAATGGAGAATATGGCTATAAACTTGAAGGCTCTAAATTCAAAGTTTGAGGAGAACATGAACAGTCTTTTGTTTTTGTCCAATGCTTATCAATCTATCAAAGATATTGACCTAGTAAGCACTTCTATTTTACTAGTTTGTATGAGATAAAAAACTGATGAACAAATAGATAATTGTAAATTTTAACACTTTATGTTTAACACATGTTTTTTCCCAATGATGCTTGCTCACGAACACTACTATGTTGTCTGTTTCAACTTGAAAGAACCTCAAATACATATTCTTGACAACATAGATCACAATCAATCAATCAAAGATAGATATAAGAAGAAACTGGCTTATTTGGTAAGAATTTTATGTATATTAAATTTATGTTCATCAATATAGTCCTGTGTTATCTTAGGCTCATCAGTTATCATATGTTCATCAGTTATCATATGTTCATCAGTTATCATAGGTTCATCAATTATTGTTCTATGTTACCTTAGGTTCATCAGTTAGTTTATATGTGTTTATTTGTGTTACCATAGGTTATGTTATCACAGGTTAGGAGTTATCATAGGTTCATCAGATATTATAGCTTTATCAGTTGGGTTCATCAGTTGTGTTATGTTAGGCTCATCAGTTATCATAGGTTCATCAGTTATCATATGTTCATCAATTATTATAGGTTCATCAGTTGGGTTCATCAGTTGTTGTTCAGCATCTTTTTGATCATCCAATTTTTATTTTTATTTTTTTTATTATTATTTTTTTTATCTATTATGGTACCATAGGTTCATCAATTATTGTCCTGTGTTATCTTAGGCTCATCAGTTATCATAGGTTCATCAGTTATCATATGTTCATCAGTTATCATAAGTTCATCAGTTATCAGTTAAATTGAAGCTCATTGTTTATTTATTTGTTGTTACAGAGATATCTCTTTTTGAAGTTCTTCAAAAAAAAAATGGGTATCCGTATGTTGAAGCACTAAACAAATACCCAGTGTCTAATATGAAAATGCCATGGCAAACGAAAAACAATTACATTGATTATGGTATTTTCGCTATGAGGCATATGAAAACATATTTGGGTAACAAGTTCTTTGATGCTGGGTTTGCAAGAGAAGGAAAAGAACAAAAAAAACAGATCGAAGACTTGAGAAAGAAGTACCTAACAAAGATTTTGTTGTCCGACTGCAATCATAACAGAAAAGTAGTAGAGATGGAGGTTCAAGAGTATCAAAGTTTAATTCTGAAGGAAAAAAGATTGCTCCAAAATATGTCAGCAAAAAATATTGCAGAACGTGCCACTGAGTATTTCGATATCGAAGCTAGTGCTCTTCTTCGAAAGAAGTGAAAACAATCTGGTCTAATAGTTTGTTATTGTTAAATAGTTTGCAGTAGTAATCTAATCTAATTGATGAATGTTTGGAATATTTACTTGCTTGGTATGGTTAAATAGTTTGCAGTAGTAACGGTTTTTGTTGGTTGGAAGGGGCAAGTGATTTTTGATTTCCAGAACAATCTGATGTAATTTACGGTTAAATAGTTTGCAGTAGTAATCTGATCTAATTGATGAATATGAATTTTTTTGTATGAATTTTAGTTTTTTTTGTTCATCAGTTGATAAACTGATGAACAAAAACAGCAGAAATAAACTGATGAACCTGCAAAAAGAACTTTTAGAAATAAACTGATGAACCTGCAAAAAGAAATTTTAAAAATAAACTGATGAACAAAAACAATTATCTCAATTCAATTATCTCAATTCAAAGTCACTTTGATCATTATCAAAAAGAAAAAAAAAAGCATTCTTATCAAACAAACTTCACATTTATTATCAAACAGCAACTAAGTAACTACACAAGCATTCTTCTCAGACAACTTCGCCTTCTTAGCGGCCAATCTCGCCTTCTGCTTGCTCTCCTTAATAGCAGCCTTATCATTAGCCTTCTTAGCATCAATTTGAGCTCTGATAGCATTGCACTTCGCCTGATTATGATCCTTCATGCTGCATTTGCAGAATCTACAGTTCTTCCTACGCTTCCCACTTGGATTAAGTGAACGCTCAACACTGCTCTTTATCCTTTTTCGCGAACCCTTAGTACTAACCTGTTTTGGACAAAAAAACAAGACAATAACAATTGGATGATCAAAAAGATGCTGAAAAACAACTGATGAACCCAACTGATGAAACTATAATAACTGATGAACATATGATAACTGATGAACCTATGATAACTGATGAGCCTAAGATAACACAGGCCAATAATTGATGAACCTATGGTACCATAATAGATAAAATCTGATAACACAGGACAATAGAATTTAATTAGTTCATCAACTAACAAGAATATAACCCAACTGATGAACCTATAATAATTGATGAACATATGATAACTGATGAACCTATGATAACTGATGAGCCTAACATAACACAACTGATGAACCCAACTGATGAACCTATGATAATTCCTAACCTGTGATAACATAACCTATGGTAACACAAAATAAACACATATAAACTAACTGATGAACCTAAGGTAACATAATAGATAAAAATAAGACAATATGAATATAACTAAAGTGCATAAATTGATTAAAAATCTAAAGAAAAAAAAACAAATAAATAAAAATGTAATAACTGATGAACCTCAGATAAGATGATCAACAACTAACCTAGATAAATAAAAATGCAGTAACTGATGAACCTCAGATAAAATGATCAGTACTAACCTGCTTTGGAACATTTACAATGGTCTCTTCCGGTTGCGAGACACCAAGAATAGAAGCAAGCCTATCTCGTTTATTAGTTTTTTTTAGGTATAGGAACATCAGCATCTGCCTTCGCCATTAACTGAACCTGATGATCTCTAAACTGTTGCAGTAGCTTGGGATCATTTGCATAACGATTCACACAATACTCAACTGATCTGAATATCTCACGCAAGATCATATCAGGACTGTCACCAGTGGCTTGAATGACTGATGCAGGTGGTAATGAATCTTTTGACCAACGCCTAAGCACGTATTTCTTTGGAAACTTTTTAACCTTTGACAACCGAAGAACATAAAAGATATGACGACATAACAGTCCATATGACTCAAAACGTTTGCACGTACACTGATAAAATTCTTCAGCTGGTTTACACAAGACCTGAAAAAAGGAAGTATTACATACAGTGGCTGAGTACAAAAAACTAATGAACTAAAATAATGAAAAAACTGATTACAAAAAACTGATGAACAAAAACTAATTATATAAAAAAGATGTTACCTCATAAAAAACTTCATTTATAGCGCCTTCAACTTGACGATGTCGCCTACTAATCTGCTCGTCTTCACCAGTATCTTGTATAGCATATTTTTTGCCAGAATCAACATCCGAAAAACTAACCGACATATATGAAATCACAGAAGCATAAATCTTAATTTGAACATCAAAGAAAATGGACCGAGTGTATAATTCCGAGGCCTCCTTTTCTAACTCAAGTTCGGTGTGCATATCTGGAATAGTATACCAACTGTCATGATCATTTTTACGTTGAGCAAATCTTTTGCAACCCACCACACTATCAAAATGATTATAGAACTCCCATAAAGTCAAATCAATACTAGTCAAGCGACCGTAGGCATTGTTTTCACTCTCTGACCTTGAAGAAGTACGCATCAAACCCGACATCAACTTATCCCTATAATAGGATGGAATCCATTTATGCCTCAAATTATACATATCTGAAAGCCATTTGTGACTCTTCAAATCGAAATCAACTAACAAACGCTCCCACAAATCCTCAAATTCTTCAGGCTCTATTCTATCAGTCCAAACAATATCCGATATTCTTCTTTTAAAAGTACGATCCTTAGCTAAGACGGGACCAACCTACAAAATCAAGATCAATTTTAATGATGAACATAACTCATTGATGAACACTATTTTATAAAAGTAACTGATAAAGAAAAAAGTTGATGGACAAAAGCAAACTGATGAAGAGAATTAACTAATAAACAAAAATAATTAAAAAAAAAAAATAAATTGATGAACATACCTTTGAAGTCAACTTCTGCATGATATGCCACATGCATAATCTGTGACGAGATAATGGGAAAACTGTCTCTATTGCAACTTTCATTGATCCGTCTTGATCAGTCACAATAACCTTTGGTGCTCAAACAAACGCTCTTTGAAAACATTGAAGACCCCAAATGTAAGATTCTTTCGTTTCTGATGACAGCAAGGAAGCTCCAAATGTAACACAATGATTATGATTGTCAATCCCAGTGAATGGTATAAAAACCATTTTGTACCTATAAAAAATAAATGATAAACATTATTATATAACCGATGAACCATTATAACATAACTGATGAACCACTTACATTATTATATAAGCGATGAACCATTTACATTAAGTACATCATTTCAATCACATCGGCTTATAACAATCAAATACAAAAAGGTTTAAAAATTTTGTTTAAATGTTTCTAGCTTCAAATGTTTCCCCAGAAATGGCCGTTGGTGACTGTTTGCGTAGGTTTTGATTCTCATCGACCATCTCAAACACACAAACTGCCAGAACAAGATGATGGGCAACGTGAATTAACTTTTATACCGATGAACATCATCCTGTTGCGGCGAAGTTTATGTGTTTGAGCTGATCAATGAGTTTCAAAAGCTACTTACAGTCACCCAACGACCATTCCAGGGAAACAATTCAAGCTAGAAACATGACCTATTTACATTCATTTTATCAGTATTTAAAGATAAGAAAAGAGATAAAGAGATAAGATAGGTGGGGTAGAGGAAAAAGATAAGATGTGGTGTAGAGATAAGAAAGGTGGATTTTCAGATAAGATAAAGAGATAAGATACAGTGACCTGTCACAGTCACATACAGTAACATAACCTGTCAGTCACATACAGTTGATGAACCATTTATATTAACTGATGAACCATTTAAATTAACTGATGAACTTATAAAAAATGAACTTATTACTGATGAACTTATAAAAAATGAACTTATTACTGATGAATTTATAAAGAATGAACTTACTTATTCGTTCTGAATGTCGCATCAAATGACACAGCATTGCCAAACGCAATAGTTCCTTTTCGCATATTCATCAGCCCAAAAAAGGTTCGTCAACGCGTTATTCTCACCAGTTTGATACTCAAATGAGAAATTAGGAAGATAATCCTTCTTGTTCATCAACATCTCAACTAACAACTGGGCATCATTCTTACCAATGAAATCAAGCACATCTCTCCTATAATTTTTACAATCAACCGAACTTGCCCCAATAAAATCATAGTCCCCATAAATCTGCCTAAGTAAATTGAAACCCTTCACTGGACCAAGATTCACTTGCGATGCTTGATATAGAAAAACTTGCTGAGTGTAAGAAACATCACGAGAAGAAACCAAAAAAACGCTATCTTCCTGACTAACTAGGCTATGATTATGAGCCTCAACAAATTCGTAACACCAATATCCTTTTCCTTCAATATACTTCACACGTAAAACATCCTTACAATCAGTACGCTTAGACGGATGTTTCCTATTATTAGGCTTTGCTCCAACTTTTGGGGCAGGATTTGTACCTTCTTTACTACAAACAAAATACTTCAAATCCAGATTTTTATCCTTATTCTTCTTAGATATATACTGTTGACCTAAACGAACCTCAAAACTCGCTTTTTTTGCATAAGCTTTGTAATACTCATAAGCCTACTCGAGAGAATAATACATCATACCATAAGCCGACTTCTCACCAACAGGAATATCAGGAATCCATAACTTCTCACCCATCTCCTCAGAAACAATACCAACAGAATATGGAACAGATTTATAATCATTGTCTGTAAGAGAAATATATATATATATATATATATATATATATATATATATATATATATATATATATATATATATATATATTTCGTAAAAGGGAGTAATCTTCCACCCTGGCAAAATACATTAACCAAAAAACATTGAAGTACATCGGACGAGGGTGATGTCCCTCATCTCGGTCCCTAAGGACACTTACACTAACCACTATATAAGAATGACAGACCATTCTTATAACTTACATAATACCAAAAAAAGAACAACCAAAATGATTAAAATACATAGGACAATAGTATACTACTCAAAGAAAACACTTGAGTCTTCAAGATCATTATGGCGTTCCACTTCAAATAGGGTTTCAACCCTAACTTCCAAGAAAACTAGTACGAAGGTTTTTGAACAAGGATACCCACAAACTTGACTTCCATAACTCTGATTTGAAGCATCAAATCAGCCCCAATAAATCTCAATCCACTGCAACTGCTATTATTTACAAGAAAAAATAATAACCTAGATAGGCGTGTAGCGTAGTGCACTACGGATCCGAGAACAGAATAGTAAGGTTATTGACTAACCCAACATCCCAAACAGGGTTTAAAACCCTAACCTCCATAATCATGATCCGCACATTAAGTCCAAACGAAGCAAACCACTCCGCACAGAACTAATGGACAAATCACGAACAAATTACCACATAACTGATCGTCTCACAATACAAAACAGAAGATGTAAAGCACCCTAACTTCCAGCATCATGGAAACCAGTTATGAAAACGAAAATAGGGTATAGAAACCCTAACTTCCACAAAACTTACACAACAGATCAAGAAACCAGGACCTGGTCAAAAAATATGCAGCAAATAAGATCATGAGGACCTATCTTGAAAGCAGATCTGTACGAGAATAGGGTAATCAAACCCTAACTTCCAGCATCAAAAGAACCTAATATGTGAGCACCAATATGGACCAGTAACTACCATCATAAACATTAGGCCTTTAATGAAAAACGATAATAAGGTTCATGGAACCCTAACTTCCCAAAGAATCGTATAACAGACTATGAAGGATCATATGAACGACCATCATAACAGCAGGTCTGAAAATACGAGACATTAACCACCAAATAGGGCTAGGATCCCTAACATCCAGTAGACAAACCACATGATCTAGAAAGACCAGATCAAGAGATGATAATACCGAGAATTGAGCATCCAAACCCTAACTTCCAAGGACTGAACAGATCTCGAACAATCATAACATGCTGCAGATCTGTTAGAACAATAATAGGGTGGCAAAACCCCAACTTCCAACCATCACGCACAAAGACCAAAAATATACCAATAATCAACAGATCGATGAGCATAAAACAAGGGTTTTTGAACAAGAGTACCCAAAAACTTGACTTACATCTCTCATAAAACCCACTTACACCATTCGTACATCAGTAATTGAACTTGAAGATGATCAAGCCATACCCCAGGCACCAACAAATGGAATATATGAAACCCTAAAAAAAGAGGGTTTCACAAATATATAGCACATCAACCATCAGATCGTATAAATAGAACACGATCAACCATCAATCAAAACCCTAATGAATTAGGATCAGTCGATTAAAGAGTAGAAAACCGAAGACCATGGAGAATTCGAAGGATATATAAAAAAGATAAGCAGCCGCCATCCATTTTAAATAAAAACACAACCAATCCAAACGTATTGCATACCCTACAATATATATATATATATATATATATATATATATATATATATATATATATATATATATATATATATATAATCATTTAATTTATTGATGAACAATAATTGATGAACCAAAAACACATGACACAAGACATACAAATAGCAGTTGAAACTTATACTACTAATACATGACAATAATTGATGAACCAAAAACACATAACACATGACAAATAATTGATGAATCAAATGCTTGCAGCACTAATATAGTAGCATTAAATTTATTGATAAACCTAAAACACATAACACAGAACAATAATTGATGAACCAAAAACACATAACACATGACAATAATTGATGAACCAAATGCTTACAGCACTAATATAGTAGCATTAAATTTATTGATGAACCTAACACACATAACACAAAACAATAATTGATGAACCAAAAACACCTAACACCAAGACAATAATTGATGAACTTAAAACACATAACACAGGACAATAATTGATGAACCAAAAACACATAACACCAGGACAATAATTCATGAACCAAAAAACACATAACACAGCACAAATAACTGATGAACCAAAAACACATAACACGACACAATAATTGATGAACCAAAAACATATAACACCAGGACAATAATTGATGAACTTAAAACACATAATACAGGACAATAATTGATGAACCAAAAACACATAACACCAGGACAATAATTCATGAACCACAAAACACATAACACAGCACAAATAACTTATGAACTAAAAAACACATAACACGGCACAATAATTGATGAACCAAAAACATATAACACCAGGACAATAATTGATGAACTTAAAACACATAACACCAGCACAATAATTCATGAATCAAAAACACATAACACAACACAATAACTGATGAACCAAAAACACATAACACCGCACAATGACTGATGAATTGATGAACATATGATAAAAATAAGCAGATAACAAAAAAATGCACTAACTGACTGATGAATGTATAACAAAAAATGAAATTACCTTGATTAAACACATGAGTATCAGTTTCATCCATTAGAAATTGATTTGACGTTGAAAATCCCTAAATTTGAACGGTTCAAACCCTAATTCTCTTCCAAATAACCGATTGAACGGTTTAAACCCTAATTCTCTTCCAATTGACCGATTGAATGCTTAGAAACCCTAATTCTCTTCCAAATAACCGATTGAACGGTTAAAACCCTAATTCTCTTCCAATTGACCGATTGAATGATTATAAACCCTAATTCTATTCCAATTAACCGATTCAACGGTTAAAAACCCTAAATTTTTTCCGATTAAATGATCGTACGGTTAAAAACCCTAATTCTCTTCCGATATGAACAATTAAAACGATTTGAAGAGCAATTAACGATTCAAATAAAAGAATATGAATTGAGAGCAAAAAAACCCTAAATTTCCAAAATATGAAAAAATGAAAGAATGAAAAAAAATGTGAAATTGAATGAATGAATGAATCGAATGGAGTTCATTGTGTAAATTTCGATTATATATGGACGGAAAAAAGGATTGTTGAACGGAAATAGAAAGAAGACCGGTATGAGTAAGAGAAAGATGGAAAGAGGAAAGAGGAGAGAATGAAATTACGTTTATGTCCTTGGGGTAAAAAAAAGGGGGGACACGTGTCAACACCACAATACTTTTTAGACTTTTTAATTGTGTCCTCCTTTTCAAAAGATCCGGCACCTTTGCGTATGACTCCGAAATTGATTTGAAATGTTTTTCTCAAAATGACATTCTCTGTGTGTATATCTCTCACACACCAAAAAGACGGTTTTATTTTTACACACTAAAATGTTTGTATATCTCCTCACAAAAGGATGACCACATGTATATGTATGTCCATTTGTGAACAAACCAACTTCATATGTATAAGTTTAATATTAATTACAATATTAAAATTATACTTATAATATTATTTAATAATATTAAACCAAACCGTCAATACGCAACCATCTTAATATACATAATCGAGTCCGCACTCCCGCATCACCTAACCCGATTAACTGGAATATTAAGATCAACCAATCGACAAGTTAATCCAATACCACTACGGAACATTGATATCGTTAAAATATCCAACATTCCTCCCCCATTTTAGTGATATCCATGATCAACTTAAATATATTCTCAATGAATACAAACTTATGCATAAATGAAATGTCGTGACGATTGAATTTCATCTTAGTACATTACACATTCCGAATATTCGAATACCAGGGTGTCGCTTAGGATTGAACCCTGGGAATTCATATTGAATACACGAAGATAATGTACACACAAGTTTAAAATCATATGTTCTTAAGTGACACTATATTTTACTAGCGTGTGTCCTATCCTTCAAAGAGTATATCGAAGCCAAGTCCAAGCTTCTTGAAGTGGCTAAACTTCATACTCTTATAGGTAGTTCTTTAGATCTTGCACCTGCACTGCAATTTTTCAAAGAACTATTAAGAAGTTTTACTTCAACCTCCTTTATCTTGCAGTCTGAACACATTCCTTGGGATGATAATAATATGTGTTCCAATATCCTCATGCAAGAGTTCCACATTGAATTCAGCACCTAGCGTCATACTAGGTGGGAATTGGGTATCTTGTCACAAGGACATTTAAATATGGACTTTAAACCCATCCCTTTGACTGATTTATTCACGAGATCTCTTCTTAACCCTTCGGTTAGATCATCAGTCGAATTAAACTCTGATCTTACAAATTCAACAAATATCACTCCGTGCATGATGAGCTCATAATATATATCCATCTAGATTTCCATTATACACCTGACTATAATCCTTAGCCAGCACTATCATATCTGATAGATATAAGTGATATTTGTTTAGGCCATAATGGAATCTCAAAGATCATGTTTCTTAGCTACTTAGCTTCCTTACCAACTCATGTTAGTAATATGAATTCAGATTCCATTGTAGAACTGGTAATGCAAGTCTGTTTCTCGAAACACCAAGCAATAACACTACCACCAAGCAGAAATATCCATCTACTTGTATAAGAATCATCCTTTAAATTGCTCATTCAGCTTGCATCAGTAAATCCTTCAATAACAGAAGACTGATGTGTGCTAGAATTACTAATATATCTACTAAGTTTTCCCACACTATAGGCTATATCAAGCCTAGTGCTAATCACATCATACATCAAACATCCTATAACCCTGGAATATTCAAGCTTAAATATAGGATCATCTTGGTCAGGCATAAGCCTAATACTAGGATTAATGGGAGTTCCAATCGGTGAACAATTTAGATAATTGAAATCAATCAAGATACCATTATTCCTACAAATAATTCTTATACCCAGAATTACTTCTACCTCCCCCATGTCCTTTATATCAAACATAGATGAAAAAATCCTTTGTTTATATCAACTTGATCTTGATAGTGCCAAAGATCAACATGTCACCACATATAGACAAATTACATCTCTTTATCAGATGTATCAAATTTGCTATATATACATTTGTCATCCTAAATAAGAATAAAACCATCTTATTTTATTAACTATGCATAACAAAGCCTTTAGGTTGCCTTGATGGAATTAATCTCATCTAGTACAGCTTCTTTCCAGAAACAAGCATCTCTAGAATCAATAGATTCACTAAAAGACTTAGATTTATCCTCAATATTATAGCAATATTGAAATTTATTTTCAATTCCATCCTTTGATCCTTCAACTACGAATAGTTGAAAGTCATCACCAAATACTTGGGTTTCCTTGTCCTAGTACTATTTCTAGGCCTAGCACTTGTATAAAGCATATCTCTAATATCAAGAGAGACAACACCAAAGCGTCAGTTACAGTTGAGGCTTTCAAGCTATAAGGCACATCCTTTAGTCTAGGTAAAGAAGTAAATCTTTCCTCGTTGCCAAAATTATCACCCTTCCACTCAATCACTGTGTGAACAGATACATAGTTATTTAGTTCTATACCATAGAACCTATAAACAAGAGAATGCCCAGCATATCCAGTGAATATGCAATCTATGCTTCTTCACCGAAAGTTTTCATTTTAGGTTTAGTAAACCTCACAACTGCTCTGTAGTCTCAAACTCTAAGATCACTTAAGTTTGATGTCTTATTGGTCCAAATCTCTTAAGAGATTACTTTAGTCTTCTTGTTAAAAATTCTAATTAATAGGTAACATGTTGTTAGCATAGCCTCACTTAAAAACACTTCTACTTAATCCAGTATAAGACAACATGGGATTACCCAGTTTTATCAAGGTCTTGTGTACTATACTAGTATACTAAAAGTAGACTACATCATAATACTCAATAAGAAAGTTCTTAATCAAACCACTTTAATGAAGCTCTACCTCTTGTTTATAAATTAGAAATTTATCAAGAGTCTCGTCTTGATTAAGTGTGGACTAGATAAGCATAATAACATACTTTTAATTTGTTACCAAGTGAAGGCGTACTGTTAAAATCACACATATCAGAATCAATGAGTTCTATTACCGTGTAAGCCCAATTAACATTCTTAAAATTTTCTTGTGATTTTAGTCGGCTTACAAGTATGATATTTATCATGATTAATATCTAGTTCAGATATATAAAACTCATAATAGACATGTCTTTCATTTTAAAATAATTAACATGTACTAATCTAGCATGTCCTAATATAGTAACATAGTTGATTCTACATCTAGACAAAGAAGCCATGCACACAGATTCAGTTTCAAATGGAACATAGACTTATAATTTAAACATACTGTTAGACAAGTATCCAAGTCCAACAAAATTGCCATGTCTAAACAAGATAAACTTGTCAAACTCAATACCCTTCAACTCCATAAACCCGACAGGTTTTCCTATCATGTTCAACAACATTCAAAGAGGACGATGATTGACCTTTGTCTTTATTTTGTCTATTTCTTGTGTCTAAAGTGACTCCTCAATTTAGGTATGACTACCCAATTGAACCAAAGACAAATCCTCTTTCTGATTTTCCAGGGTATACTTAAAGTCTTTCCACTAAAATGAAAGTGGAAGTTTGTCTATCTTGAAAAAACAACAATATTATCCATTTCCGAATCATTTTGTGCAAATTTATCTTAACATGTAACAGTTGATTCTACTGTTACACAACATGCCTTGAATCAACCATTTTATAATAGGATAAATTGCTCATAAGAAATTTCTTACTTGAAGTGTAGTCTGACATATACATGGGAGTAGACATAACGTAAGCAACTTTCAAAGTAATTACCAGAAGTACATCTTCCTTTTCCAATGTTTGAAATCTTGTTCCTCAAACTTTTCCAGTTTGTCAAACCATGAAACGATTCCCTCGTAGTCACTGGAGCAAATTTAAAGCATTAGTGAACTTAAAATAATTAAATCCAAATTTATAACATCATGTTTCAAAATAACGCGCACAAAACCATGTGCAAATCCAAAACAAAGTGTTTAAACAATGTACAAAATAATTTGGTTTTCATGGAAACTTTCTGTTACATTATATGCATGGAGACACATACACCAAATTAATTTTGTAGTAAACCGTCTCTTTCATATCATCATCATCATCATGATAAAAAGACGAACACAGAGTTTTGCATGAAAATTATTAAAATACCATCCATTTCTGTAACCCATGTTTTTATATAACGAGCTGGGCAGCCCGCGCGTTGCAGCGGGGTGAATTGCCATTAGTTTCTTGCAGGCAATTTTTGCATCGTTAGTTCCCGACGGATGTTCGTTGCTGCGGAAGTGTGGTTCTAAGTGTTGTTTGAAAGTTAGTCATTAAGGACTAAATTTTAAAAATATCGATAAAACCAAAGGACTATTTATGAAAATGGAGTAAATTTGAAAAAGATCGATAAACTAAAAGACTATTTTTTAAAATAATTTTGAAAATAAAATGGTTTTTTACGTAAAAAGTCCTTAAACTTCTTAGTGCATTGCATCGTTAGTTCCCAATGGATGTTAGTAAAATAAAATTAAATAAAATAAAAAATAATTTTCGAAATTATTTTTCAAAAAAAAAAAAAAAAAAAAAACTGTAGCACCGTGCTGCACTGTAGCAACACTGTTCATCATGCACTGTAGCACAATTCCCATGCTTTAATATATATATAACGAGCGGGGTAACTCGCGCTTCGCAACGGGGGTGTTTTGCATGTAAGTGTTATGAGAAACATTGCTTTTAATAGACATTCTATCATTCATAATTTGTGTTCCATGTATTTGATTGCATGTATTAAACTATCAACTAAATCCTCATATGCCTTCCAAAACAAAAAAAAAAGCCTTCCAAAAAACTAAATCCTCATATGTATAGCAACATCTAACAGTTGTCTTAATAGTTCACCTCCACATCAAAAGCCATGACATATATAACAAACACAACCACCACCTGAATCTGCAACTTTGTTTAAGCTACCAGAATAAAGTTACAATTTATTATAAGTCACCACATTAATGTCATTTGCTCCTTTTTTATATAATCTCAAGTGGGTTTTGCCTTTTGTTGCTACTGCTGAAACATACAGTGAATGCTGAGATACAGATTAACTTTGATTCTAATCTTATTTGAGTAAATTTATAACATTGATATCAAATCCAACAATAATAAGTACAAAATAGTAACTGTGTGTTACATTTGATACATTTTTTCTAGAACGGGTAACAAAGGCAAAAGACCTATCAAAGAGGAGACCAAATTCGACCTGCCACAAACTCGACAACTATCCTACCCATTCAAGGTCTTACAAATGGGCAAAAACAAAGACGCATTCCCCAGCGCACCAACATCAATTGAGAGGGAAAAGAAATACCTTTTGCCTCAAGACATCTTGCCTTTCTTTCTTAACCCGTTTCTAATTTTGCTTCAATCTGTTTTGTTGTTCTCGCTTCTTGACCCTGTTCAGTTGAAAATACACATGAAACCCGATAGACTGAAAATGAGAAGCCATGTTATTTCGAATTACGAAGAGAAATGTTTAAATTAAAAGGTTTATGTAAGTGTTTTCGCGAGATGCTACATCTGCAAATCAGTATGTGCCAGCAATATAAAATTGCATATAAAACTAAGTTAAAGAGGCGTACTTTTCCAGCATTCTTATGCACAAACGGATCTGGATTCGCCTTTGCGTCTAACCCTATAGAATAACATTAGAAGTAAACATAATCCTATAAAAAAGATGTTCAGACAATTATTAAAACCAACTACCACAATCAAGTTAGCAACTTCATTCTCTTTTTAACCCCAAACATCATATAAACCCAAAATTACACACTTTTTTTACACATGAAATTCTAACAAAAATCAAAAAGCTATATATGATTTGCAATTAGTATTACCAACTATTCGGAGTTCACTGTTTTTGTATGCTATTTGCAATGGTGTTTTGGTAAGCTCATGCTTAAAAGCTTATGTACATTTGAATAGTCTCAAATTCAAAAACCCATTACGCACCTAAACTATACCTAACTGAACACCTTGAATTAAGTAATATGCAGTGATTATCATAAACGTATTGTTACCTCACGATTGTTGGGATCCAGATCATTAAGCATGTCCATCAACACATCCGCTATTCCTTCTGCGTTCACGATCTCTGGCAAGCTGCATCAAGATATCATTTGTGCTTACATACGCAATATAATTATATAATTATCGGTACAGCCATGGCAATAATACTAAGAATACCTGAGTCCTGAAGGATCATCTGTCTCAAGAGATGCTTGAATTGGTGCTTCCTCATACGATGCCGTAGGTTGCATCACAGGGTGAATTTGTGGTGGAGTAAACAATGGGATGCTGTTCTCTTCATGTAAAACTCCACTATTGCATACTCCCGCCGACAGTGCACTCCCAACAATACAACTCAATCAGCCCACCCTTCGTCATGCAGTATGCTAAGTTAAAATGAGCTGATAAATCACATATAACTGCTGGAAAATACTTAACGAATCTCTTCCTTTCCTGCAACATCAAAAGTCAAACTTTAGCAATTAAGTCAAAATAGAACACTATAGAAGTAAAAAATCTCCAGCAGAAAGTATTCACCATTTCACCAAGAATACCTCATTTGACATATTGTTTCCTCCTTGAGGCTCGAAGAAAATACCACCATCCCACAACTTCGAATTGGCTGCAAAACTCCATAATCAGTTTTTTAGCACATATAACTTCTACAGTCATTTAACATGTCATGTTTGCAAAAAGTAAGAAAACACACATACCCATAAAGTCCAATGTGGTACGATGGATTCGGATGCAAGGTATGCCATTATGGTTGAGATAAGATACCCATTCAGAGAATCATAAGTGAGCAGAGAACTTCTCTGCCGTGGCCACACCTAAATTAAAATAATAATAAAGTTCTTTAATGCTAGATGCATACAATACAATAATGCGAAACATGCATTACTATGCTCGCGAACTCGAAAGTCTTGTCAATTGGTTGTACATTTTCATAACATGAATTATAACCATATGGGCTGAGAACATTAGTTATCATAGCATATAATCACCCTGGACTTGCAAAAATATCTTATCATGTCGTAATTATCAAGACACTTAAAAAAACGTTTGCTGATTTTCTGTAGCAGCCTATAAATGCATCATTTTGACTAACTTAACTAATTACCAAGGTCATGAGGCTAATTTTCCATGAAAGTAGGCTATTTTCCCTTTCCGAAAAGGTATGGCACGCTCCCAACGGAGGTACGGTCTATCTGGTATGAATTTTTAAAGTTCGGTTTCCTGCAGATTTCAAGATCAGACCTTGTTGCAGTAAGTCACAGTTTTGACCAATTTAACTACTAAATGAGCAAAAACTTAAAACATAACAACTGAAGCAGACACTTTAGGCTTTCCAGAAAGTCTAGCCATGATTCAATATGAGCTACCATCGATTTTATATGATTTTTCAAATACGACTAATCATTGCTGAAAATTTCAGCAACTTGTTTAGCATCAAATAACTGAAAATCTCATTAAGGGGATGTTTGGATTGTCTTCTAAATACATCATAAACACCTCCTAAACATCATAACCTGATCTCTAACATAATCCCATAATCATCATACGCATTACCCATAAACACAAATCATGAATTTATAATTAGGTCATTCGACTGGAGTAGTTTACTCCACATTCTTTTCAAATTGTATCTTATAATTAGCTCATTCAAAGTCTTTTCATGCCCTACAAAATATTTACACAAAGTCATATTCCATCTCTGGCTTCCTAATTCAGTTATTTCCTCATTAAACACCATGACTCCAGTACTAAGAGGCATATGAGTTTTTAACAAATTTCCTTTTTATGCCATTATTCACATCATTATTGTATACTATATCATTTTCCTCATTCTTATTGCCACTTTCTATCCTTCATACCATGAGGGTCCATTTTCAATAACAAAACCTAATCAATTTCAATCGGATTCAAAAGAGGTAAATTGCTCTACATCAAAAATCAATTCATCATACGAATTACATCAACCATAAACCATGAATTCATCATATAAATCATGTAATAATACACTTATTAAACATAACGCCATAGCTCATAATCATAAATTAACACATGATTGACTACTTACCTTGAATTGGGGAAGAACACATAAGACCTTGATACCCTTTGAAATAATCATCTCACTGCTTCTTTCTTTTCTTGTTTAAAATTAATTAACAAAAATAGCCAATTAAAATCCTATCTAATAAAATAATCATCAAACTAATTAAATTAAAAAAAAAAAAAAAAATTCAAAATCAAAATCAAAATCAATATTCGAAATAATAAAAAAAAAATTAATGAATGAGTATACCTTTGCTAAAACCATTTTATACAGCAAAACATGACTCCCATTCCGATAAATCATTAGAACTCGATGAATGCAATTTCATACATAGTTTTGATGTATTGGGTGTGAGAGATATATATTTTGGTAATGATAAAAGAGCCGATCGATAAGATGTGTGTGTTGTAATTGTTTCTTTGTGGTGGCAGAAACCTGATGAAGATAGATCGATAGAGATATGTGGTTGTCTGTGTGTGTTAGGGTGAAAATTAGATTCAGGAAGGAATGCGTGGAGGGGAAAGATTTATCAGAGGTATTTGTGATAGGATCTGGAAATTTCTAGCGAGTTTTTGTAAGGATGAAGAATTTACTAAGCGTGTGTGTTTTTGTGGTATAGAATGAGCAGATGGGTTTTAGGAATAAAATAATGCCATGAACAGTTGTAATAACAGTGAAGTACAAATATTTCCAGCATGGGTACAACACTTTCTTGCACATCCCAATTCTAATGAATATATATATATATATAATTACTTTCGCATATACGTGTAACAATAACAATTGTCGTTTCAATGTCAATTAGATATGTCTCACATCCACCGCCATTTTGAAATGCAAATATATATTTTATTTGGTGAAGTTCCAAATCCATATATATATATATATATATATATATATATATAGGGGGGCTTTATTTTCAGAACCTTGTTAAGTGCGGGAACTGCGAGAACTCCAATTTTGCATTAGAAAACAGCATTTCAATTCAAAACTGTAGATTGTTCTACATACACCTTAATTTGCAATGCATGCGTATTAAGGTGTAGTAAGAAAACATACATTTTTATAATAACATGCTTGTTTTCTAATGCATTTAATTGGAGTCTCCATTTCCGCATTAACAGGTCTAAAAATAAAACCATTTTGCATTGATTGTTCACTTAACATGTTTTTTGAACATGTAGTTATAGCATGTATGTGTATTAAGGTGTATGTAAGAAAACATACATGTTTTATATGAACATGCAATTTGGTTTCTAATGCAAAATTAAATTTTTTTTTTCTTACAGTTTCCTCAAGCATTAACATGTATGTGTATGGAAATAAAGATACAACTGAGTATCATACTATATCATATATAACTATATATATATATATATATATATATATATATATATATATATATATATATATATATAATATATAGGGGCATTTTCTTGCGAGAACCATCTTATCTGCGAGAACTGACAGAACTATCAAAAACATACATGCAGCCTTCAATAATTGTATTTTTGTACATATGTTCTAAAAGAACATATATGTATTAAAAAAAACATGGTTGTTCTAAAGAATTTGATAAGAAATTGGAAATACAAAATTTTTCTTTGAAGGTGTGCATGTATGTTCTTATAAGGCGTGCAATGACAATATTGCGGCCGTGTGTAAGGTTTTTGTGAAAAAAGATGATGAGTTCATGATGATATTGAAGAACATAGGTGGATACTTACGATTATTGATGATTTTCATGTATTTTTATTTTATTTTAAAAGGCGTGCATGTATGTTTTTGGTGGTTCTGTCAGTTCTCGCAGATAAGATGGTTCTGAAATGAAAGTCCCACTATATATATATATATATATATATATATATATATATATATATATATATATATATATATATATATATATATATAAACACAAACACAAAGAATAACCAAATGTTTAACGGTAATCAAATCCAAAATAAAATAGTTTGTTCTTTGTAAGGGATAAGTCAAAATACGTACCGATTTGATCCCGTAAATGCCGTATACAAACTTGTTCGTGTGAACTCCGTAACCTGTTCAACAATATGAATTTGTATCTTGGATTGGAACCAGAATCATGTAATCACTTTCAGAACAAACTATTTGGTGGTACACACAAATGTTTGAGCGGATAAGACTTTTCTTATTCAAGAACTAGATTTTGATTCATTGAGAAATCTTGTACCAATATTGTTCGATGGTTTCTCTTTTGCGTATGACTCCAAAATTGAATTGGAATGTTTTTTCTCAAAATGACATTCTGTGTGTGTATATCTCTCACACACCAAAAAGACGGCTTTATTTTTACAAACTAAAATGTTTGTATATCCTCTCACAAAAGGACGACCACATGTATATGTATGTCCAATTGTGAAAACTAACTTCACATATATAAGTTTAATATTAATTACGATATTAAAATTATACTTTTACTAGTAATATTATTTAATAATATTAAATCAAACCGTCAATACGCAACCATTTTAATATACATAATCGAGTCCGCACTCCCGCATCACCTAACCCGATTAAACGGAATATTAAGATCAACCAATCGACAAGTTAATCCAATACCACTACGGAACATTGATATCGTTAAAATATCCAACAAACAAAACTCCCAAGCAATCTTAGAACTAGAGAAGTCTTGACAAACACGCTGTATATGATATTTGAAAAGTAAATGGGGCTTGTTAGTGCCACAGATTCTGGTCCCATTTCTGTACAAACGATGGATGAAATTAGCAAGTCGGGCTTCGTCTGTTTTCTAGATCTTATCAAATGTCGGCATTTTCCCTGTAAGTTTGAAGTTTGAAGTTAAAAGATTTTTTTTGAAAGGAGTAGTGTTTAGCTGAAAGGTTGAAGAATTTTGAATTGTACTTTTATTTTTTACACTGCTCCTTGTAAGGCTAAACTTCCAAGCAATCTTAGAACTTGATAAGTCTTGACAAACACGATGTTTATGATATTTGAAAAGTAAATGGGACATGTTATGTTGGTTTTTAATTACATGTCATATCATAAATTAAATACAAATAACATCAAAGTAATGCGGAAGCGTAAGGAATATATAATTGTAATTAACTAACCGAAAAGTAAATAGTATGCGTACCTCTTTTGCAATATTCAACAAGCAATCAAGATGAACCATAATTAGGGTTTATGTGGATTATAAGAATTGCCCCTTACCTTTTTGCAATTCAATCTAAGATACAAACAAAAGTATGTTTGTACCACGTTCTTGTACACACGTACTATTAACGAATTAAAGCTAATGCTAGTTAAAGAAAACACAAAACAATTTTGTTTTAGAAAACAAAATCCGAAAACCCTATGGAATAGGGGTGTTCAGCCGAGCTTCAAAACATGAGGAAAAGAAAACCAAGTTTAGGTTTATTGTGTGTACAAGAGATACAAACAATGAACAATTGGTTTTGTATTTATAGGATAACAAATCTTAGGGAACAAGTTAAGGTTTTGTGTTGGGTTTCCCCACCCTTTTGGCCGATCGGATCTTAAACCCACAAGGGGTTTCTAGATCTTTCTTGTTCTCTATATTTTCCATATACAATACTTTCCTTTTATTAGTTAACAGTCGTTAGTCAATTTTCCGTTAATTACTAACGGTATTTATTCGTTTTGTGTAATTAAGAATTAAATATAACCTTTTATATAAAATTATTAATCTTTAATTCTCATACGTAAAGTGTGCAATCCTGTGGTCTCGAGTTCGATCCTAACATACGTCTATTAATTTATGTCAATAAAACTAACATGTTAGTATTTGAGTTTGAATCACTTTTGTAAACGTATAGTTCCAGAGCCAATGCTACGTGAAAATATATTGTGTGTTCCCTGCTAAACAGCAGGCACATTAACATGTGCAAATATTTTGATTTAGAAGTTGATTATCTGTATTTTTTGCTAGATGATGCTACACAAGAGAAAATTTGTTATTCAGTTTGACGTATGAGGTCAAACTTGAATTTAACCATTGATGTGTATAGTCACATAAGCATCTAAATAATTAACCTTTGACTCTTCACGTCAAACTTGAACGTAACCGCTGATGTGTTCTATTTAAGACGGTCACATAAACTTTCTAAATGTTTACAGAGTTAAAATAAAGCAATGTAGATTTGAACGGTGCCGTTTGACAATAGAGTGCTTGTCGAGTTTTATTGATCTTTACAGATCTGTATCAATCCTAAAAGATTCAGATTTGATTAAAAGTCGAACCAAATTCTATTTTATGACAGGACCGATTTGGATGGTTAGGCCTCCAAAGTCAAACTGACTAAAGTAAAAATGCACCACTCGTTCGATCAAAATGGTTCCAGCTAGAACTGAAAGAACAGCAACAACACAGGTAAATGTAGTGGTGTTTGTAACACACAACTTGATCCTGCTCAACACGAAGCTTACATTAGAAAAAAGAAATACTCAATTCTAGAGTCATTTTGTTACAAATTTCACGATATTAGGTCACCAGCATTGGTGACTGATAGATCCAGACGCGACACTTCTACACCCGCCATCAATAAATACGCGAATGTGGCCTTGTTTCTAACCCATATCGAGCCGACACAAATCAAGAGGCAAGTCCACTAACTACATATAACTTTAGCTAGCATTTTAACATCCTTAACAAAAAAAGCCTTAGATTACCTGTGACTTGATTGACCATATATGGTCCTTTTCAAAGTGTTGATACTCATGACTTCATAAAAGAGTACAGAAATGTAGCCGAGATACCAATGATCGTGCTTACTCCTCTGCCTGTTCCAATTATGTACACCGGTATTCCATCCCATTGCAATGTAGCAGTCATCAAAGTCCCAAAACCATCACGATAACAATACTAAATAAACAAACCATTATTCTTTCAGAAACACAATGTTGATTTCGTACTTCTACAATCTAGGTTGCTAGTATGGCACCTGAGGACTGTTAAAAAGAGTAAAGCAGGTAAAACGACATCTTGTTGAAGGTACATGTGGCAAGCATGAACAAACATACTGTCATATACCCTATTGACCAATTTTCTAACCATCGAGCTACCTGAAGATACACCTTCAGTATATTTATCGTGATGTCTGCTACATTTTTCCCGGGATGTAGAAGGGGCTTGTTCTTGATCAATTAGTATGGTGATTTTTGGCCTCATTTTTTGCTACTTTCTAATAGAGCTGGGACCCCTTTGTATACGGAGTGTAAGTGTCAATCCAGCTAAAAGAACTGGATCAATCTTGCGTCAGGGCAAAGACACACTTAATTATGATTTGTTCAACACATACGTACAATATCCTGCAGGCAAAATTAAAGTGTGTTTAGAGTGCATGCCTCAAATGTGACATAATCAAGTGGCTTCTAATAAACAATATACTCCTTGCTTACCACAATCTAATATCTCAAATCTGCTTGGAGTCGCTAAAGTATAAATTTTCAGATAAAATGGAACTATATATGCTTTGTAGCTAATGGCACAAACATATCATGGAACCTAAGTCCAAACAAGGCTCCAAAATCTTGTGGCACAAAGATTATTGTGACCATCACATCTAGCCTAATGTCGATTCACCATATTTGATGTTAGACAATTTTCGTATCCATAAAAAGATAAAAGTAAATATAGTAATGAAAAATAAACTACCTAGAATCCAAGTGTTACGATCTAGAATCCAACCATCTTTCATTTGTTCAATTGCATTTGTGGCATTTTTTCTATCTGCATATTTGAGAAAGTTATTAAAACATTTTTACGGCGAGTTTTGGGTATTTCAGTAGTAATATTTGCAGGTTTTCGGCAAATTTGACCATCGTTGATCACCGTTGACCGCCATTGACCATAGTTGACCAATTTACACAAATTAGGGTTGAGCAAACCACCCGAACGGACCGGACCGACCACATTCGGTCCGGTCCTTGGTCTCAGCTTTTGGGCTAATTCGGTCTCGGTCTTGGTCGGTCCAGTCCGGTCCGGACCACAAACCGACTATTTTGCCTTGTTGGACCGGTCCGACCGACAGACCGACCGAGACCGGACCGGACCAACCACATTCGTTCCGGTCCTCGGTCTCGGCTTTTGGGCTAATTCGGTCTCGGTCTTTGTCGGTATGCTCAGCCCTAACACAAATCGGAAAGGTTGGTTGACTTGTATCGCCTAGGCGGCGATTAATCTGCCTTGTAGGCATTTTTTGCAACACTGAAATTATTTATTTATTTAATTATGTACTCCGTACATTTTTAGAAAAAAAATGTATAATCTTAAAAAGTATTATATTTATATTACGAAAGTGTTTTAATAGTTTTTTCTTTATATAAAATGACTGCAAAACACTTGTTAGCATAACTGCATAAGTTTACCCAAACACATCAATGGTCAACGAACCATCTTAATTATATTCCAAGTGTACCTAAAATACCATTTTACACATTCATAACCATCGAATGTCTCTGAAGTCGAACAAAAACATTCAATAAAGATCAACAACTCAACATAAAAAATATCACTGCTTGATAGAACAAAAATATAAAGAACCTTACAAAATAAGATTAGCAACATTTAAAAACTTAATTATGAAATCAATATCACTGACTTTTAGGGGTTCACTACGACAGTGTTGGCAGGTGACTGTGATGGTTAGGGTATTGGGTCCGATGAAGAGGCGCTGGTAGTGGTGTAGGTGATGGCGGTTGGTGCTATGGTAGCTAGTTAGGGTTTGGTGGTAGTGTGGATGGAGAGAAAGAATAGTGACTATTACTCCATAATTTTCTTTTAGGCGAGTCAATTGAAATTTTTGAAGAGATAAGGATATTAAGGGCATGTTTGGCGCGAAGCTTTTTGGAGCATTTTTGGGCAATGAGCGGTGAAAATGAGCTTTTTTATTTTTGATGTTCGTTTGGTAAGATAGCAATGAGTTGTAGCAATTTTTTAGGAAAGTTTTTTTCCCAATGCTTCCTTTTGAAGCTTTGAAAATTTACAAGAGCTTTTTTATATTCAATGACTAAAATACCCCCTACCCCATCCTAATAAAAACCCTAATATATATCATCACGTCTGTGGCTTTTTTTTTCCTCTCATCAATTGCTGTCATCACATTCACATCTTTCAAGGTTAGTGCATGCTAATTATTTAACTGCCTAGTTGTTGTTTCTGTGATTCAGTAGCATCCTCGTATATGTTTTTGTTCTTCCTTGTTGATACATAAAACAACTTATTAATCCAACTTTACAAATTCTAGTGTTTACTACTAAGAGCCTTCTTTATTAAATGGAGCTGATAGATGCAATGCCGAATATGTTTCTACAATAAGTTAAATTCTAAGAATCACTAGATATGCCGAATATGTTTCTACAATAAGTTAAATTCTACATGGCTTTGCATGTTGGGGTCAGTTTCCATTGTGTTTGATTCAAGTTTTCTACTATAATAGATAACTTACTGACATTTTATGGGTTTTGAACTTTTGATACTTTCATGAGTTTCATCGTATTGTCTGCGAAAAATATGAACTGTGTCTACTTTCAATGTGATTTTCATTTTATGATTTTCAATGAACATGACTCCCCCTAAAATAATGAATGATAACAGATACATGCCATACTTTAAGGTATTCAGATAGTTTTTTTGCTTTCTAAATTTTATGATTTTCATTCCATATCGTGAACATCTTATATTTTGTAGGATTGCATCGGTTGTATTGATGGCACACACATAGGGGCGTGCATCCCAGAGAACGAACAAATGCCTTACATAGGTAGAAAAGGGGTACCTACTTTTAATGTGATGGCAGCGTGTGACTTTGATTTATGCTTTACCTTTATATCAGTTGGATGGGAGGGATCTGCACATGACACACGTGTATTTCTCAGTGCCATTAACAATCCATCAATGAACTTTCCAAAACCACCCAACGGTATATTTGATTGCCTTTTTTATTGTATTCTAAATTTTCAAAGGCACTAACTTTTATGTTATAAGCAGGTAAGTATTATTTAGTGGATAAAGGATATCCGGATAAAAAAGGATATTTGGTTCCATATCCAAAGACCAGATACCATAAATCACAGTTTGAAAATGAGCCGCCTAATAACATGCAAGAAAGTTTCAATCGTTCCCATTCGTCTCTACGAAGTGCGATTGAGAGATCATTTGGAATATTGAAAAAAAAGATGGTAGATACTCGGTAAAATGCCTAAATACAGCGTGAAAACTCAACTCGATGTAATTACGGTTGCATTCGCCTTGCATAATTACATTCGTAATAATGACAAAGAAGACATGGTGTTCACAACATTCGAACAACATCCAGATTACATGGGAGGTGAAGAACTTCGTGACGTACGTGGCTCGAATGCAAATAATGATGATATTTCTAGTGCAACATCTATCGAGATGAAACAAATTCGCAATGATATTGCCACTTCAATATGGAATGCACGTCGTCGGTAGTAGATTACTAGTGTATAACGTTATTATGAACTGTCCAGCATGTAAACGTAACTTTATTATTTATTTAGACAATTTTCTATTGAAATATGCATATGTCCTTTTACGTCATTTTACATATATATAAATACAACTACAGCTATGTTACCAAACGTTTTTATTTAAAAGACAGCTACTGCTCACGGCTACTGCTCACAGCCACTACTCACAGCCACTGCTCACAGCTACAGCTCACTGCTACTGCTACTTTTACCAAACACAGCCTAAATCCCGCCTAAAACTTTATAGAGCTTTTTGACATCTAGACAGGTGGAAATGAATATCATCAGTCCGAAAATATAGTCTTTTAGACCTGTTGTATTGGTTGTAACCGGCTGTATTTTTTGTATTTAGACCTGTTGTTTTGATTGTAACCGATCCAAATAACTTTTTAGCGGGCTAAAATGCTTTTAGACGTGTGCCTTTTGTAGTAGTGCAACTATATAATACAACACCTTGAACATGCTTCTAACTAAAACTTGTTTGAGAACCGACTTGATTAAGAAACTTGAAGAGATCAATAAGTTAGAAAGAGGCTTGAAGGACCTTGAGTAATACCCAACTCAAAACTAAATCCAACCATTAAGTTCAGAAAAAAAAAAAAAAAAAAAAAAAAAAAAAAAACTAAGGAAGCGTTTGTTTTGTGGTTTTTGCACAAAAGGAATACAATGAATCACAATTCAAGTTGTTTGGTACATAAAGTTTACTGTCAAATCAAGGATTTAAGCCTCAAAACCCATTCACGTTTCAAGTGGTATCTTTTGCTCAAAACCTCTGACGAATTTTGTCTCAATAGTTTCAAATCACACATTTATATCAATTAAATCATAAATTATTTTCATACAATTTAAAGTTTGTTTATAAAATGTTTTCTAAATAACTTATCAATTATTTATTTTCTCTCACTTCATTTAATTCAAAACCAAATTCAAATCCCAATCCAAATCTAATTTCAAATCCTAATCCTAATCATAATCCTAAACCCATCTAGAAACCAAATGGGCCCTAAAACCCAGTTAGCATAACGCATTTATGTCACTTTGACCACTATCAAGTTTTTTATTTACCAACCCTCTTATACATATTAAATAGCGAAGATTACATAGGAGGACTATGTCCAACCCATGTGATAATCAGAGGACTGACTTTTTCCCATTCACCCAAAAGGACATTTTGGTCGTGAAGAATTGGGTCGAATTCGCTAGAATCCTTTTTTAACTTAGATAGTCTATTTTCTAATTTTGTTGATTTTGATTTTATGAATGATAATAAAATTAAATAAAACAGTAACTTTATTATGACAGAGTTGTTTTTTATATTATTTTTAATTTAGAAAATTATTCATGTTACATATTGTTCTTTTTTTTTCTTTTTTTTAATTTTATTTGCAAGTGTTCTTATTTAATTTTGGGTCTTACTTTTTTTTTATGGTATGTAAATTATTTCAAGTTTTTTTTGTGTAAAAATGCATTTGTAGCCTTCCTTATATCCGTTGTCAATAAATCTCAGCGTTAAAATAAATGAAACAAGAAAAAATTGTTACAAAACTAGCTGAAAATGCCTAATAATCCAAGACAATGTTTCAAGTAGTAAATTATTACTCAGGCACATAAACAGTTTCAAGGTCAGCTAATCCGATATCACAACTCGAAAAAACTAAATAACACATTCAATAAGTGGCTACTTGTGCTTTCTAAACCAACACTATTAATGTAATTTTTGCACCAACAACTTGTTGTAGATCGAGATCACTCTTTATCACACTTAGATATGCTCGTTAATCACAAGAATGAGATGGGACAATGATGTTGTTGGTATATGTTGGATCGTATGTTAGTAGAGAGAATATGGAAGTTAAGCTTTTTTCTTATTAAACACAACACACACTCACTGTGAACCACTTCTCAAATGAGAAGTATTTGAGCTTTAAATACTACAAGGCATTTTCCTAATGGGCCTTGTGTGGGCTTTGTGGGTTTTAGCTATTGGATTGGGCTTTTACATATAACACTAAGTCTAACATAAGCCCATATTATACAAAGTTCTAACAAGAGTGAATGACCATCACTTTAACTATAAAATTAAAGCTAACAATCTCCCCCTAAGGGATGGTCATTCAAACTATGCACTACGTGATTAAATCTTAAGACTTCTGGGTCTTTGAACTTTGTGATTCTTCGTTCCTTCATGCATTGTGATCTTCATCGTATCGTATTTTAGATTGTTCTTTGCCTTGATCAACATCTTCATGTATTTACAGCGTCTTTTCTTCCATTGTAGATGTTGAGACATACGATGATCGATGGACTTTCTTCAGTACCTGCATAAAACAGTTAGCAATAAATCGTCCAGCTCTTCCAGGTTCAGATCTCATTATGACACTTACAACTTATGTTCTTTTTGGTAAACACAAGTGTATTTTATTGGAAGTGTTCCTAAGAGATCTTTTGATGAATCTCATGGCTCTAGACTCAATAATGTGCGTTTTGGTTTTAGTAATCGGAGGCGAGGAGCAGATTGCCACCTTTTCAATATCAACTCATCTCGGAGTGAGAGGTCGATAGATTATGCATTGATCTCCGTGAGAAATGAAACAAATATCTTTTAAGAGATATCTGAGTGGCTAGGAGGGGTTTGTGCACCGTGTCACTGGGTCCATGACGTCTTGTCTTCAATATCCATATCACCTTAGTGAGTACCGATAGCATATGTATTGACCCGGTTTCTTTCCTAAGTTTTCATGGAGGGCTATTTCTTTTCACCCTTACAAAAACTTTTCTTTTTCATTCTTCAACCCCTTCTTTCTCCTTTCTCATTATACTCCTTTTTTCAATCATACCTAAGGACTTCTAATTCTAAGCTATTGGAATAGTCCTTAGGTAGATCCCTCCGGTTCTGGCGGATCATTGGACATAACCTAACCATAATCACCTTATTACTCCATGATTATCTTAGATTTGTTGATCGCATGCCATAAAACCATTTGTGAAAATCTCTCAAAGTGTTCATGAACAAACACATTTTAGATAGCACTTCGAGAGTTTTGTATTTTCTGAAATACTCCCCCTTCACATGTGCTCATGCATTTTTGAAATAAATTGCACATGTTGGGTAGAGTTCGCACATTTTGAAATGATCGATTTTCGATGAACATGACCTTCGTGAGACACGCTTACATCACTAGGTAGACTAGCTTGAAATTATTACCCGTCCCGGTCATATTCAATGATCATCTCTCTAATTGGTACATTTTACTCAGACAAGTCCTTTGCGAGACACGCTTACATCACTGAATAAATTCAGCATGAAATTATTACCCGTCCTGGACTAGTCTTTTCGATTACTGACATTTAGTTTTCGTCAATTCGAGGGTTAAACTGAGTCTTTCTGATGAGCTCCTTTGAGATTCGAACCAAGATCACATTTTAATCCCATTTCTCCCCCTCAAAAATAGCATTTCGATGGTATTTTTGATACCGTTTGATGAAAATCATTGTTTTTAGAAAGCTAATAGGGAGAAACGATTTTGCATGAACTTTTTGGAACAAAATTTCTTTTTGGAATACTCCCCTTCAAAACTTGCATTGGTTTTGACATTTTTGAAAACTTTGAAGCAAGTGGGGAGTAAAGGTTTGAAAATCTTAAGCAAAATTTTTGAAAAGTTTTGAAAAACCTTTTGAGAAATTTTGAGTAAAATTTTGCTTAAGATTAAGAAGTTTGAATATACATTGCATGAAAACTTCTTTTCTTTTAGGATTGTTGCCATAAATTGTACAACAGGGTCCTTTCTTTGAAACATGGGTTATGCACTGTTATGTGTACATAAGCCAAAACGTTGACGCCCGGGTTGTAAGCTGAAATACTTACAAACCATTGATTTTTAGGATAAGTGCTCGAAATTTTTTGATGAAGCACTTTCCTTTCTTTGAAGATCGGGTCCTGAACTGAGGTGTTCAGAAGCCATTAAATTAAGCGCGGGTTTCGTACTGAGGTGCACGAAAGCCATTTTGACCAGATTAGACAACAACCTTTGGAACCCATTTGAGCACTGCACCAACGGGTTTAGCATGTTTTGCAATCCATTTGTAAGTTGTATCAATCTGATTCAAAGACGTTGAATTCCAACGAGAACTGAAAACCGATGTTTCATTTGGAAATAACACTCGCGGAATCAACGGAGATTTAAAACTATTTTTCAAAGCAGAGTCATTCTTGTTTTGCAGCGGAAGTTTTTCAGAGTTTGAAGGACTTTGCTTTGGTCTCCACACTTGCCTTACCCATGTAAAGTGAGATTGTGGAGTTTGAAATCTCGAAGTCTCTTCATGAGACATGTTTGACCTTGAAAGCTTTTGAGGAGTAAGTGTTTCAGAAAATTTTTGTTTCTTTGAAAACTTCCTTCCTTTTTGTAAAGAATAGGTTGTAAACTGAGAAACCCTTTTCGAAAATGGTCTTGGTCTTGAAGATTCACCTGTGTAAACCTTCTTTGAAACACTCACTTTTGGTGTTGAAAGATTTGAAATTGGAGCTTTTCCTTTTGAACGGTTAAGATCATCAAACTTTGTTTTTAAGGCATTGTATGATGATCGCAAATCACTGTATTCTTTTTGAAGAAGATCTTGAGATGCCAATTTAGATTCCAAAGAAGCAATTTGTTTCAAAAAATGATCTTTTTGAGCTTTTGAATCATCCATTTTTCGTGCCAATTTTCGTTCGAAAACAATATTTTTGTTTTCAAGTCTTTCAAAATATGTTTCGAATTTGTTCGTTTCGTTTTGTTGAAAAGATTAGTTTTGGCATCCTCAAGATCGTTTGTGCGTTGAGCTAAAAGAGTTTCAAGCTCAAGTACTTTTGTTTGAAGCACATGATTTGCGTTTTCCATTTCAAAATCTGAAGAATTAGAATCAAACAGAGGATTTGGATAGGAAACTTTCGTAACTTGAGGCTTCAATACTTCAGACTTCTTTTGTTTCGTGTTTGATTTTTGATTCAGAACACGTGAACGTTTGATTGAATCAAACAGGTTTTTGTAAGTCTGTTTCAAATGCTCATTTTCTTTTTGTAATGATGCCACTGCATGTTCCAATTCAATATTTTTTGTATCAAGTTCATCCAAATCAAACTTGATATTGGCATCATCCCAATTTTCTTCAATAATCTTTTCCTTTTCAGAAGAAGCAATTCTTTTTGACAATTCCTTTTTGACTTTAGCTACTTCATTTGAAAGTTCAGTGATTTTCCTTTTGAAACAAAGATTTTCAGATTTCAAAAAATATGTATGTTCAGAATCCACATTCTCATGCTCAAGGCTGACAGACACCGATTTGAATGACTCAATTTGATTTGTGAAAAATTCTTTTTGAATATTAAGATTTAAGCATTTTGCATCAAATTCATCTTCAAGAGAATGGATGTACTTTAAATCTTCTCTCATTTCAGTGACAAGAAATTTTTCAAAATGTTCAAAACCGAAATTGATATTTTTCACAAGAGGTTCAATCTCATCTTTTAGTAACTTACAGATTTCACTCTTTAGCCAAGATTCTGATAACATGAGACGACTGTAGTCACGATCGGTGTATTGTTGTTTCGACCAAATGACCTTTAACGTATGCTCAATGTGATTTTTAAGATTACAAAACTGTTTCCTTGCTTTATTTTGCCATAATTTAGCATCATAAGTAGCAAGTTGAACTTCTTTGAAAAATCTTTTCACATTTGTTTCTTTTCTTTTTAAAGGTGGTTTTGGTATTTCTGACAATTGTATACAACCATACACAAAGCCTTGGTACGAGAGTGGACTTTTTTCCTTTTTTGGCTTTTAAGCGTTTTTCCTCTGCCAATTTTTCATCTTCTTCTGACATGAACAGAGCATCATTCGGAAAAAATTTATGTTCAACCTGATCTGTATTTTCAAAACCAATTCCTGATTTTCCTTTATGAACTTTCTCAGCTTTAGGAATCATCATTTGAAGAGTTTGAGCACTTTGGTCTGTTTTTCGAAGTTTTACTTCAAGATTGGTTGCTTGTTTCGAAAACTCTTGATTTTCTTTTTCAAGTTTTGTATTAACAATCTTAAGATTTGAAGTGTTTTCCTGAAGCATTGAGTACCTCATTTTTAATTCAACATTCTCTTTTAAAAGCTCTTGGACCTTTCTGTTGGCGGGGCCCAAATTTCTATCCACAAATTTCTGACCTTGAGATTTAAGGTTTGAGATTTCAGTGTCTTTGCTTTTTGTTAATTTTTCAAGCTCTTTAGACAATAAGATGTTTGATTGCTTAGTTTTGCGATTGTCCTCTTTGCACTTTTCAAGTTCATGTTTGAAATTATGGATTAAAGAAGCAAATATGGCATGATCTTGATCATGAGAAGATCCATCCTGGGCAGGCTCACCTCCATTAGGATCCATATCTGGAGTCGTAGGAGTGATATTACTATCAAACCGATTCACCACATATGTGTCACTGATGGACTCAGGATGCGCAGGATGTGTCTTGTCATAAGCAAACACATTATCGAACAAAACAACATTATCATTATCGTGTGAATGTTGTACCATAGCCAAAATTGCTATGTCAGATGAGGATCTGATATGGTCAGCTTCAGTATCCCAAACAGCTTCATTCCTGTGTGTACTATCAGCATCCGAATCATTCCTTGGAGTGCTGCTTTCAACATGCTGTTCTGAAGATGTGTCTGTTTCCGTGAAGACCAAGCTAGCATCAGATGTTGTACCCTCATCGACCTTTTCTTCTTCTTTGTTTACCTCTTTCTCATTCACCTCTGTTTCCTTTAATAGCACTTCTTTTTCAATATGCTCTCTTTCCTGCTTCAGCTTCTCTATTTCAATTCTTTCCGTTCTTTCACTTTCCTTTCTTCCCGCATCTCTATCAGATGAAGTGATCTTTGAGTAAGCTGCGATTCCAGCAAGTCTATTCTCCAACGCAACTCATTTCTAAACGTTTCAGCTTCCAGGTCACTTGTGACGCATCCACTCCAAGTTTCGATATTAGAATCATAGCCTGCATGTCTTTCGACTACTCTGAAATCTAAGTCGAAAAACCATTTAAAGTGCGTCTTGAGTGCTTGATATGTTTTAGTGCAGTCAAATCCTCGTTCAATTTGGTTCTCTATTCGAAATATGTTATTCCATAGTTTCTCTCTGAATGTGCTATAATCCATTTCAGGTTCGAGGAGTCTAGCAAACATTCGATCAAAAGCATATGATTCCACTATTGACATTTTTGCTTTTGTGAGTCTCTCACATAGACTTTTGATTGCTTTAAAGTGTATGAGACATCGTTCATTCGAGCGAGTAAAGTTTTGCATAACCGGAGACATTTGTCCCTCTTGAGAACTCGATTCCATTTTCTTGCGGTGTGTGTGACAAAGTTGATTCAGGATCGTTGCAACGAAATAGGAGTTGAGGTTGTTGACGGTTAAGCTTGGTTGTTGATGTTTTGATTTGTTGGTGATGATCGATGATGTTGTAACAAATTAAATAACGTTACGAAACTTGATTTAAGTATAATTAAGACAAAGTCAAAAGTTTACAATTTCGACAAAAGTTATGTAAATTACAATTTAGATAAACTCGACAATTTCTATAGAAATTTCAATTTGACCAAAATTTATACAAATTATGGCTAAATATCAATTTAGATAGAAATATATCTAATTTATATAAATCGGTAATTTATATAAAATCTAACACTCTTATACAAGAGGTTAGATAACCGTTTGTCGAAGTATTTTACACTCTTATACAAGAGTAAAAATACCGAGTTCACTTTCGAGTTGACGAAATTACGTTCGAATCAAATCCTTAAAAGTTATCTAACTTTGAAGTCTTTTAATCACAATTGCGAGGGCCAAAAGTGTCAAATTCGAAAGATCTCTTAAGGCAGCTGAAAGTACAAGGACTGAAGTTGCCAAGTCTGAAAATTGCACCAAATGCGAGACTTAAGTGTGAATTGCGAGACCAAATGCGATAGCCTAGCACCAATTGCGAAAAAACTGCACCAATTGCGAGACTGCACTTGAATTGCGAAAGAGTCTGAATTGCGAGACAATTGCTGAATTGCGAGACCCAATTGCGATAGAAGTATCAATTGCGAGACCAATTCCGATACACCAATTGCGAGACCCAATTGCGATACGCAGCACTAATTGCGACAGAAGCAATTGCGAGAGAAAGGTTGAATTGCGACAGAATACGGCAATTGCGAGACACTTGTGCAATTCCGAAACTTTTCACCTTTTTCCCACTTTTTGACTTTTGAGTACTTGTGCCCACGTGAAGCCTTATTTCCCTGACAACTTTTCACCCAATTGCAACCTTACCTGACAATATTCACCAACTAGGACCAATATAATACTAAACAAAGATTATTATATTCACTTTTATTCCAAAAAACACATCTTATCCTTTCATAAAAATTCCTAGTCGATCTAATATTTAGAACGACAAAAGAATGCAGCCTTTTAAACCCAAGATATAAATGAGGAATAGTCACTGAATCAAACACCAAGTTGTTAACATATTGACAAACACAACCTTACTCTTGAATATTTGCAATCGATTTGAAGAGAGAAGAAAAACCCAATAGTTGGTTTTTGATAGCACAAACTGAAACAAAAAAGCTTCCTACCTCGTTGACCGGCTGTTGATACCACTCGTTGTAGCTCGAGATCTTTCTCTCTTAATCTAATCTCTTGAAGTTACCATCCCATCTCTCTCTATCTCCATCTTTCTTCTATTCTTCTCTTATTCTTATATTGTTTGTATGATAAAGGATTAATTTTAAGCTTCAACAAGTGGTATCAAGAGCAAAAAAAAAAATAAAGATCTAGGATTTTTTTCTTTTCACACGTTACTGTTTCATTCATATGCGAGCGTTACTGTTGCATTTGTCTATTTGTTTTCCTTTTGTTTTGTTTCATTAGTTTATTTGGGTGTTCATTTGCATTAACCAATCCAAGTAATTCTCATGTTCTCATTTAACATCTTTCATCGAAGCAAAATTTTGCAGCAACCTTCTATAGTCGAACGAGCAATATAGTCGAACTACAAGGTAGTCGAACTTCTCTTCAGTTCATCGAACCTTTATACATTAGTCGAGCTAGACTAGTTGTATTCACCTTGATCGAACAACTCTTTGTCAACAAGTTTCGAAGGTCATCGAACATATCCTTCATCGAACTTTAATAACCGAACTTCAAATCATCGAACTTCTTGTGATCGAGCTAAGGTTTTTGATCGAACTTGGTCATTAGTCGAGTTAGACTACCTGATCGAACAACTTAACCGAACAATTCACCGAACAAAACTCGTCGAACAACTTGTGTGATCGAACAACTTCGTCGAACAATTTAACCGAACTTTTTCACCGAACTTGTTTTTATCGAATAATTTCACCAAAGAAGTTTTGATCGAACTTTCATTGAGTTTCTTTGGCAGTTGATCGAGAAACTATTTAACCGAACAACTAGCGAGTTAGCTAAGTTGATCGAACATCGATCCTTTCTTGATCGAACAACTTCATTTAGTCGAACTTGTTTTGATCGAACTTCATTTGATCGAACTTCATTTGATCGAACTTCATTTAGCGAACTTCATTTGATCGAACTTCATTTGATCGAACTTCATTTGATCGAACTTGATCGAACTTGTTTTTTCACCGAGCTTCCTCTCTTCATCGAACAACTGGTGATTTAGTCGAACATCAACTTAGTCTAGTTAGACTATCACCGAACTTGTGTGTAGTCGAACTTCATATCATCGATCTTCTTTTGTAATCGAGCTAAAGTTTAACCGAGCATCTTCACTTCGTCAAACTTTAATTTGATCGAACAACTCTCTTAATCGAACAAAGGATAGTCAAGCTAGACTAGTCGAGCAACAAGTTGATCGAACCACCTCACTTCATCGAATCACTCATGTCATCGAACAAGTTAGTTGATCGAACCAGCATCTAGTCGAAGCATGTTCTAGTCGAACCACAAAGTCTTGATCGAACCATCTTTACTTAATCTAGTCGAACCAGTTTGCTCTAGTCTAAGAATTTTTGTTTGAACAGCACTTAGTCGAACTAGAAACCTAATCGAGCAACTAGGTAGTTGAAGAAGAACCTTCATCTAGCAACTTTGCAGTCTTCTCGAGTTCGGTTTGTTTGTGTTCTTATCGTTTCTTCTTCAGTTAGCTAGTGAGCTTGTCGAAGTTGAAGTGTGTTGGGCTTGTTTACTATACGTTTTGATAATAAGAAGAATAACTATTTTTATAACAAATCTTTTGAGGATTGCATAAACTTCATCAACTTTCTACGTGCTTGTCATATATCCATGTGTGTTTGAGTGTGTTTCAAGACGTGTTGCATGTGAAGTGTTTGGCTGTTAACGTGTTGCATGTATTTGGCTTTTGACGTGTATTTGCTTTGGACGTGTGTAATAAAGGTTTATCAACTGTTCAACTTCATTGACGTGTTTGCTTTTCGACTATTATTGACTTAATTGACGTGTTCAACTTTTTTCTTGACGTGTTCAACTTTATTGACGTGAGTTTCTCAACGTTTCACGTGAGTCTGCTTTTCGACTATTATTATATTGAGTGTGTGTCAAGAGTTGGTGACTATTAGATTGGTGAATTGTTTTCAACTTTGTGAGTAACTTTGTAACTCTTCAAGGACAACATCAAAAGATATTAACTTCAAACAAACATAACTCGTGAACAGTAACCAACCAAATCCTAGTTCTTTAACCGATCCAACATCATCTTTATCATACAACTTCATCAATGGCCGCTCACCAAAACAATATCACAACTGATTTGGCATATGCGTTCGCATTAATCACCAAAGCATTAAACATCCCACCACATAACAACAACCAATGGAACTCACCGTACACTGACAACATGCAGTCATATATAGGTCAAGAAGGACAAATGGTTGACGTTATCGAGAATCAGCAAGGAAATGCTACGGGTATTCAAATGGGGAATCAAATGCAATATGCTGGGCAAAATACGGGAAATCAAATGGATCAGTTTGTGAATCAGAATGGGGTCAATCATAATGAGAATTATTGCTTCATGACTTCTTCTGCAACCCAAAGGAGTGATATAGGTAGAGCTGGAAATGTCAATGCAATGGATAGGGTAGAAAAGCTCCAGTACATGTTGATGCTAGCTAAAAAGGATGATTCGGGAATACCTTTGACTGCTGAGGAATACGACTTCATGGTTTCAACAAGAATTAATGATAATTCTACAGAAATCACTGGAATCTCCGACCCTATGCCTAATCAGCAAGAATCAACATCAAGCAGCGATTCTGACATTCCTCCTACTTATGACAAAGAACCACTCCATGAGACATCAATTTCAAGTAATGAGGTTAATCCGTTTGCTCAACAAAAGTCACATTCTGTGCCTCTCGTACCTACTTATGATACATATATGGACTCGCCAAGTTGTAGCAATATTAATTTGGCATCTCCAGATATGGATCCTAATGAAGTTCAAGTTGCACAAAATATCGCTAATGATGAGGAAACTCGTGCTTTATTTGAATCATTACTAAATAATTGTCATATTGAGATTGAAAAGGTCAAAAAGATCAATAGCGATGTTAAGGCCGCTAATGAAAAATTGACCACTGAGCTTGAGAGATACAAGGTGAACGAAAAAGCTTTTGAATTTCACCAAAAACGTCTGTCAGAACTTGAAAATGGTTACAGTGATTCTGTTTCAAGGGAGAAACATTTGCAAATCAAATACGACACTCTTGATGTTAAATTGAACATGCAAATTAAATCCTTAAAAGCAGAAATTTCTGATCTAACCAACCAACTTTCTAAACAAAAATCAACTTGCTCTGATCTTGTAAAAGAAAAGAAAAAGTTGCAAGAAAAGTTTTCCAAACGAGAAGATGAACTTCTTGATGAAATTCTTGACAAACAGGAAACTATTAAAAAGTTGGAAGAAATTCTTGTAAAAACGGGTCATTCAACTCAAACGATTAATATGTTAATTAACGACAAAAACCCAATTTTATATACAAGAAAGAAAATGGCTCTCGGTTGTGAAAACCCTTGTTATCTCAAGAAAGCTCAGCAAAAACAGAATGTGCTATTTAATGGTAATCTTATAAATGATGTGCATGATCCACCTGCTTGTTATGATTCGCATGAAACGATTGAGCTTACGAAAGAGAGTCGAAACAAAATGAGGCAATTGAATAGAGAAATCAAACTGATTGATTATAATGAAGCCAACAAACTTGCTGGTGTTCATCTTGTTAAAAAGGAGTCACCTTTGTTTTTCAAAAAACCAGTGGCTACCTCAAAATTCAAAGTTGTTTCAAAACATCTTTCTAACATCGAACAAATGTACTCTATCGACACTTCCGCAAGTGAAGCTAGAATACTATTGGCCGATCTTAAAAGGAGAGTTGAAATGCTTCAAGATGTTGTGGCAACCAAAACAAATACTAAAATCAACGATTGGTTTTCAAGTTTTGAAACTGAACAGAAAAAGATGTTCGAAACAGAGATTACTCCCATTGTATCTGGCATACATGCAAGAGCAATTCATGTTGAGAACGCAATTATCAAAGAAGTAACTGAATTTGTCAAGGACCACACATCCTTGGTCCCACTACTGCGTCTGCCTCTACATCTCAATCACATAGGGCGATAGACAAAAGTGCAAAAGATAATCCAAAAGAGTCTAGGAATGCTACTACAAATTCAAAGGACAACAAGTTGAATCCTAATGTGTGTGCCCCCAGGAATAGCTCACCAAATGTGACCACAAATACTGTTAAAGAATCTGTTGGTTCAAACAACATGGTCCACAATTCCTATCTAGAAAAAGCTAGGAAAAAGGCACAGATTCGAAAAGATGGAATTTTAGGAACACCGTCTACGGTGATGAATTCTACAACATTACAAGGCACTGCTAGTAGTTGTAAACCACTACCTAGGAACTCTCAACAAAAGACTAGGGATTGGCCTGCATCTAAGAGTAGTTGCGAAAAAGAAAATGTTAAACAAGTAGAATGCAACACTAAGAATTCCTCTTCGAACAGAAAACAAGCTTCAAATGACTGTAGTGACAAAGTTAAGGTTGCTGTTTTGAACAAGAATGTTGAATTTGTTTGTCCTACATGTCAAAAATGTGTCTTTTCAGCTAATCATGATGCATGTGTGGCACAGTATATCAAGAAAGCAAATTTGCGTGCTAAGGCACAATCCTCTAAGACACCAAATAGAAACACACCCGTTGATAAGAAGCAAAAAGCTAAGAATTCTACCAAGTGGATCCCTACAGGACGTAGTTTTTCTCAAAATGAGACTTCCGCTGTATCTGAAAAGAAAACAACTCCTAGATCCTGCCTTAGGTGGATTCCCACGGGTAAAGTTTTTAAAACAGTCGGTCTTAGATGGATTCCCACAGGAAAGATTCTTGATAGTCGCACCACAACAAGTAGTAGTGAAAATCATCAGGATAAGGATGAAGAAACCACTACAACCATTGATAGTGAACACCCTCAGAGTGATGATTCATGTGCTGCTAACACTACTATTTGTGCATATTCTTCTTTTGTGGATTCTGTGGATGCAGGTACTTATGAAAGTGCAGAAGGTTCATACAACCAATGTGGAAAAGAAGAACTCTATGCCAACATCTCATTTGGAAATCCTGGTCTTATTCCTCTCTTAACTCCACTTCTACTTGTTCATACTTAATTCTTCTTTGTGAATACATTTTTTTAAAAAAAAATCAAAAACAAAATACAAAATTTGAAAAACCAACGAAAGCAAAATATAAAAATAGAAAATTTTCCAAAAAGACAAAAACAATATAAAATATAAAATTCAAAAATATTCTTCTCCGGCATGTCTCTCGTATAATCGATATTCTGTACGTACCTAGAAATGTCATTCAACAATGATACGGGCATGTACAGATGCTTGAGCGAGAGTTCATTTAAATGTTTTCAAAACATGTCGTTTCTCAAAACTTCTTCTCAAAATGGCTTCTGAGAGACTCGCTCTAGAACCCGCGCTTAACCAAATGGCTTCTAATCATATCAGATTAGGACCCGCGCCTCAATGAAAGGAAAGTGCTTATTCAAAATCTTTCAGAGCACTTATCCTAAAAATCCCGATGGCTTCGGAACATCTCAGTTTCAGACCCGAACTTCAAATAAAGGAAAGTGTTGTGCAAAACCAATTTCTTTTTCTAACACTTATCCTAAAACCAAATGAAGATATTTCTCCTTACATATCTTCAAAAAAATTTCAAAATCTTTTCTATCTTGAGCACATTTTCTTCAAGATTTTTCAATAAGATTTTTCCAAATCTTTCATAAAGTGCTCAAGATAACTCCCTCCTAAACCCTTAAAACTGCTTTTAAACTAAAATGTTTAACCATATGCTTTGTTTAAGGGGGAGTAGAAAAACAAAAATGTTCCAATTCCATGCTCAAATCCGTCTATCTCTCCAAAAAGTTTCATTTTAATCAGTTGATATAAAAAATATCACTGCATGCTATTTTTGAGGGGGAGAAAACGTGATTAAAATGTGATCAAAAGGTTTAAAGTTCGTGGAATCTCAAAGTATGCTCTCCAGACAGACTCAGTTCTAACCCTCGAATTGACGAAATCTAAATGTCCGTTATCGAAAAGACTTGTCCGGGACGGGTAATAATTTCAAGATGGTTATCCATTGATGTAAACGTGTCTCGCGAAGGACTTGTCTTAGTAGAATGTACCAATTCGAGAGATGATCTTTGGATATGACCGGGACGGGTAATAATTTCAAGCTAGTCCATTTAGTGATGTAAACGTGTCTCGCGAAGGTCATGTTCAATGAAAATCGATCATTTTAAATGTGCGAACTCTATCCAACATGTGCAATTCTTTCTTAAATCTCATTAGCACATGTAAAGGGGGAGTATTTCAGAAAATGCAAAAACTCTCAAGGTGTTATCAAAAATGTGTTTATTCATAAACACTTTGAGAGATTTTCAAAAGGTTTTATGGCAAATATAGGATAGTCAAGAAGTTATAAGGTGACTAAGGTTAGGAAAACCGTCCTATGATCCGCCAGAGCCGGAGGGATCTACCCAAGGACAATTCCAATAGATTAGAATTAGAAGTCCTTAGGTAAGATTGAAAAAAGGAGTAAATGAGAAAGGGACAGAAGGGGTTGAAGAATGAAAAAGAAAAGTTGATTGAAAGGGTGAAAAGAAATAGCCCTCCATGAAAACTTAGGGCAGAAACCGGGTCAATACATCTGCTATCGGTATTCACTAAGGTGATACTGATATTGAAGACAAGACGTCATGGACCCTGTGACGCACTACACCACTCCTCCTAGCCACTCAGATATCTCTTAAAAGATATTTGTTTCATTTCTCACGGAGAACACTACATAATCTATCGGCCTCTCATTCCGAGATGTGTTGATATTGAAAAGGTGGCACTCTGCTCCATGCCTCCGACGACTAAAAACCAAAACGCACAATAGAGTCTAGAGCCATGAGATTCATCATAATATCTCGTTAGGAACACTTCCAATATGATACACTTGTGTTCGTAAAAAAGGACACAAGTTGTAAGAGTCTTAATGAGATCCAAGGATCTTGCCATTTTATATCATGATGGTTACATGCTTCAAACGGTCTACAGTCGTAGGGTGATCTCTAGCGACTCACTGAATCGTGGGTGCACTTCGGTGTGTCCGTGTAAGCCCTCTTGGGGTATCCGGTTCAGAACGGCCTAGGGAAGGATTAGAGAAAGTCTTCACACTATGCTGTTGACAATCTCAAAGTCCCAACCTGTAAGCGCTGGATGATTATTACTAACGGTTTTATGCAGCTACCTATAAACATCCATTAACCATCACACATACATCATTCATCTTCACCTCAGCATACTCATACTTATGAAGAACATCTCCAACAAAGCTCAAGTGTAAAAGTTCAAGACAAGAGGATCAAGTTTAAGACAGAGTGTAACGTCAAAGTCTAAAGGCTAATCAAGATGTCAAGAACAAGTTCATATATCAAATGATGAAAGAAAAAGGGGAGATTGTTAGCATAAGTATAATGTCCAAGATGTATGAGTATGTTGGAGGTCACGACGTCATAATCACATGAAGATGCTGATCGAAGGTAAGAACAACCTCAAAAACGATACTTTGAAGATCACATAGCATGAAGGAACCAAAAACAAAGACTGCTATACAACGACACTCAAAGCTCAAAGACATTGAAGACGAAAGACCATCTCACATGGAGCATCATTTGAATGACCATCCCTTAGGGAGAGATTGTTAGGATTTATTTTAAAGTGATGGTCATTTGTCATTGTAATAGTTTAATTAAGTGTGTCGTTGTTTAGTTTAGTTAATTTAGTCAATGGGCTTGGATTAACCTTATAGATTAAATGTATGATTATAGTCCATGTAAAAGGCCCAAGCTTAATCCAAGCCCACCCAAGCCTTCCATCCTTGAAGCCTATAAATAGCACCCTTCCACTCACTTGGAAGGGTTGGATGTGTGTGTTGCTTCAAGGGGTATTCTCATTCTTGTATCTCATTTCTTTCTCTCTCAATCTAATCTCTTGAAGTTACCATCCCATCTCTCTCTATCTCATCTTTCTATCTTCTCATCTTCTATTATTCTTATATTGTTGTGTGTATGATAAAGTAATTTTAAGCTTTAACAAGATCACTCTTTATCACACTTAGATATGCTCGTTAATCACAAGAATGAGATGGGACAATGATGTTGTTGGTATATGTTGGATCGTATGTTAGTAGAGAGAATATGGAAGTTAAGCTTTTTTCTTATTAAACACAACACACACTCACTGTGAACCACTTCTCAAATGAGAAGTATTTGAGCTTTAAATACTACAAGGCATTTTCCTAATGGGCCTTGTGTGGGCTTTGTGGGTTTTAGCTATTGGATTGGGCTTTTACATATAACACTAAGTCTAACATAAGCCCATATTATACAAAGTTCTAACAAGAGTGAATGACCATCACTTTAATTATAAAATTAAAGCTAACACAACTTGAGTTTGTAGAGCTTTCACTAGTTAACTCACTCTAAGTTTTGATATCATACATGCAATTGCGTAATAAGAGCCAAATATTAAAATGCACCAAAAAAGTAGTAATAATTATTCACAAAAGCATATCAATATTGGGTTCGTTTTGTTCTTAATTTAGAGCTCTTCGCAACGGTAGTACGTACGATTTTATAAAATATCAAGGATAGTATCAAACTTTAATATTTTTTTATAAAATAGTACGTACGTCAAAAGCATATCAATATTCGGCTCGTTTTGTTCGTAATTTAGAGCTCTTCGCAACTGTATTTTTTATTAACAAATTCGTTAGATATTTGTTAAATATTTGATAAATAAAGTTTGTTATATAAAAAATTTGTAAATATAAAAAAGTTTAGGGTTGTTTTTGTAAAATATGCTTATTTAAATACGGACCAAGTTTTTGGTTTTTTGTGTGGTAGCGAATTGGTCACGTACGATCCTTCGCAACTTATGAGTTGGATTTTTTTTTTCTTTTTTTTTTTTCATTTTGGTTGTAGTTTTCTTAAGAAGCCGACACGTGTTGATTTGGTTGGTCTCGACCCAATCTTCGCGACTAACATGTCCCTTTGGGTAAATGGGAAAAAGTGAGTCCTTTGCTAATCACATGGGTTGGACAGAGTCCTCACATGTAATTTTCGCTATTAAATATTGTCTTAAACAACACTTCTTCCCCAAATTCATTCGGCAAAACTGAAGTAAATGTAAAATTCTCATTCAATGACCATTTTACCATTTGAAATCAACATTACTTCATCATAAACCTTGTAACAAAGCATTACTTTTTATTTGTATTTTCTTGCCTTTCAATAAGAAATCTGTTTGATTGTAACTGTGATAGTCATTGTGGGTATATAATAAAGTTAAAAGGTTAAAAATATATGTTTTTATTGCGTTGGAATTAGCATCACGATAAGAGCATTGGGTGGCAAGATATCATGTTAGCGTTATGGTTATAACGCTCGTATTACGACACCACACCGGTGTTATAATCTTTAGTAAAAAAGTTCGATTTTATGCTTATAAGGCAACACGTATTTGTGTTGTATTGATTGTTGGGTCAATTTCATAATTTTTCATTACCAACATGAACTGCTATTTCCCTTCAAATATGTGTCGAAATTTCTGCATCGTAAATTGAGGGACTATTACATTTGAAGTTTATATTTTACATAAATATGGGATTCTAGCATTGTTTCACATAAACTTTGAACTTGAAAGTCAATACATCTTTTAACCAAACACAATTAATTCTCTTTCACCAAACATTACCAACCCTCTTACACATATAATTAACTATTGTCATAAACAACCAATGTGACATAGATGGCAGCCTGTTAGATGGCATGTGACATAGATAGGCAGCTATCCATCATCTCGGTTGAAACTTAAAACCATCAATGACATAGATACAACTTTTCATTCATTGTGACACAGATCAAACACAATAAATCTTTGCACCAAACTTTACCAACCTTCTTACGCATAAGTAAATAAATTTGACCACCTTTAACTTCTCAACTAACAGCTTCATCTCTGATTTCATTCAGCAAGAGTGTAACATTCTTATTCACCAAGCTATGTTTGTTTAGGTAAGGTTAAGGTAAACAAGTTAGTTTCATTTTCTAGCTCATTTTTAACTTGAATCCCTAAATTCTAACTTTGATAATCTTGTTTTTGAAGGAGAAATGGGAGAACCTGTGAATGTGATGATATGGCAATTAATTGGAGCCATTCTGGTAAAACAAGAAAAATGAACATCCATACATATTGTTGATTTCAACTTTAGTATTAGTTGTATATAAACCTTAATCGTGACCACTTGTGTAGATTTAAGCAAACCATAATGTCTTTAACGGTAATAATGAACTTAAACAAGATGAAACCAAATTCCATGTTAGGTAACATGCTACATTATCACTTTCATGTTTAGCTAAAAATTGATTATCATATGTTCGCTTCAGAATTATTTAACACAAAATAAAATTAGAGCTAACACAACTGTGTCTGTTCATCCAAAGTTTAAAACGACATTAACATGTTCAAGGTTGTCAAATAAATATTTTTGTAAACATTAAGACTGGTTGTTATTGATTTGCAAAATTTTGTTTGTCGATTATTTGGAATTTTGGGTAGCAATTTTTTTCTTAATCCTTAATTACTCGAAGAGTGTGAAAATATTCGTAATAATATGAACATTGAAACAAAAGGATATATATTTTTTAGTACAATAAGTTTGTTCATGTTCGTTATTGCTTTTTTTCAATATGTTTTTTTTTTTTTTGAAAGTCAATTTATTTCACAAAAGCTAAACCAAATACAAACAAGGGCATCCACTATATTAACAAGATGCTAACATATAGAGGACCCAAAGAAACCAACCAAACAAAAACAAACTTGACTACAACACAATAAAATAGGACTAAGACAAACACCACAAAATGGAACAGACACATACAAGCCAAATGACCATTTGAGAAGACAACACAAAGACCATTATCTGCTGGACCCACGAATAAAGTAAAAAGCCAAAAACAAACTTTACAATATGTTAAGCGAACAAACTTAAACAAGTGTAATACCCGTGCGTTGCCCGGGTAAACTGCTAAATCTGATTTGTTAAATTAAGAATTGAGATAGAAAATAGAAAAACTAAATATAGTCACACATATTCTATTTTACATAAAAAAAATTTATACATTATGAAAAAAACAACAATTAAAAATTTATAAAACCATATTACAAATAGTTGGATCCTTGTTACATGTAGTTCCACGTTTAGTTAAGTTTATAAAATTGGGTGTCATCTATGTATAATGTATGCATGGATTAATGTCTTTTACTTCTATATCTTTTCTGACTTCAATTAAAGTATCAACATATTTAATCATTGGTTATATGCTATTATGGCTAATATATAAAACATCATATTACAAAATCTATTATAACTAAACTGTAAAACACAATGATAAACTATACCCTTAATATTTAGCTCCTTTAACCGAAAGACCAAATACATTCTTAAAAGTGTCAAATCTCACATGCTTAACCAAATTTTTTTTTCTGGTATGAGTTTGTAGTTTCTAAATATGACAAAATCGAAACCTTTGTGCGCCAAAGAAGAAACTGACGGTCTATGAAAAATAAGACAACGTGATTGTTGATTTTTTGCAATAAAAGGTGTAGTTAATTACTGAAGTCAAATGCCAATATAAGTCCATGAGGGGGTGCCAAGAAGTATTATCCCTCATTGCCATTACACCATAATCTTAATTAATACATGGATTGAAGAGGGAAGTGGTTAAGCGAATTAAGCGAAAAAACTCAATACAACCTTGAACAGCACGTACCATAACCACAACAAATTGGAAACATTCTCCTAAATGTTATTCCAATCTGATCGTAACTGAAGGCATAAGACCATAAACAATGGCTTGTGTGAAAGCATTTTCGAACATGTGTAATTCAAAACAGATACACAGTTTATTAATCTTGATCATGAGCCATGATATAAAAGGTACTGCCAAAAGCAAGTGATTTCTTTCAAGAGAATTTTGAAATTTAATTGGCATTCAATTTAAAGTATCAACAAACATCACAATATTTTTGCTACAGATTACTTAGATTGAACCTAGCTAGTTACATTTATATTCAAACTTATAATTATAATAGAACATGTGCTAATTAAATATTTGCCTCCCTAAAATTAAGGTAATGATTAAGTTCATTTTAAACGGTTGAGATTTATTATCAATTTGATCCTACGCTTGAAAGGGGATGTCGTGTCATCATTTTTTTATTATTGGGCTTGTTGCGTTTATTAGCCCATTGTGGTACACAATCACACAAACCCTGCTAGTTCTTTTTCATTCAAAAACCCTAATAGCTGCCTTATTCCTTCAAAACACTTATTTCTTTCTTACTATTTGCAATTTTCTTACTTTTTTTCAAATGGCAGTGGCAGACACTACTCTTCCTATCTATATTGATACCCCAGATCTTATTCGGGTATTTATTCATTTTCCTTTATAAATTTACTATAAGTTAGCATATAATCTTACTGATATCTTTTTTTTTTATATTTGTTTATCATCAGTTAGCACAAGGAATGTTTTCCGATTCCACATCAGTTGATGTAGAGTATCAAACTGATTCAGATGAACATAATTATAATAAGTTACTCCATCCTCGGCTAGTAAAATATGGACGTAATATTGCATTTATGAAAGGAGATGGAAGCTGGAGATCATTTTCTCATCAATGTTGGAATTCTCAAGAATATCATTTGTTTCCAAGATATGCAACAGCAGCTAACGTATTATTCTTATTATCTATGGACTATATTATTATTATTACATCTGCTATTTGTTTTCTCATTTTTATTTTTTTTATTAAAGATGAGGGCAAATATTCCATCGTATTCACCTAAGATGTATGAAACGGAACCCGGTATCCAGATCACTAGACATTTGGATAAAATCATTACTGAAGGTCTCGACAAAGGCAAATATTCAGGCGCCTTAGAAATTGAACAGAAAGCCTCGTGTGATCTAGTAGGTTACCAATTTCCAAACTTCTAAGGCGCCTAGATACCCAGGCGCCTACTAGATCACACGAGGCTTTCTGTTCAATTTCTAAGGCACCTGGATGTTTGCCTTTGTCGGGACCTTCAGTAATGATTTTATCCATTTTATCCAAATTTTCTGGATACCGAGTTCCGTTTCATACATCTTAGGTGAATACGATGGAATATTTGCCCTCATCTGTAATAAAAAAAATAAAAATGAGAAAACAAATAGCAGATGTAATAATAATAATAATAATAATAGCAGATATAATAATAATAATAATAATAATAATATAATCCATAGATAATAAGAATAATACGTAAGCTACTGTTGCATATCTTGGAAACAAATGATATTCTTGAGAATTCCAACATTGATGAGAAAATGATCTCCAGTACCAGCTTCCATCTCCTTTCATAAATGCAATATTACGTCCATATTTTACTAGCCGAAGATGTAGTAACTTATTATAATTATGTTCATCTCAATCAGTTTGATACTCTACATCAACTGATGTGGAATCGAAAAACATTCCTTGTGCTAACTGATGATAAACAAATATAAAAAACAAAGATATCAGTAAGATTATATGCTAATTTATAGTAAATTTATAAAGGAAAATGAATAAATACCCGAATATCTGGGGTCATGGCCGGCTCTTGGGTGGGCCGGGGAGGCCAACCGGCCAGGGCCCATTTTTGCGAGGGCACATTTTTAAAAAAAAATCTTATATATATATATATATATATATATATATATATATATATATATATATATATATATATATATATATATATATATATATATATATATATATATTATATGTATTTTTTTAAATAGGTATTAAACATTTAAACTTGGGTCCAATTAAATTCCAATCTTATAACTAAACCTATAACCCATAATAAATTTATAAGCCCAATAAGGGGTCTAAGGGGCACATTTTTTAACGGCTCGGACAGGGTCCGTAAATCCTCGGAGACGCCCCTGTCTGGGGTATCAATATAGATAGGAAGAGTAGTGTCTGCCACTGCCATTTGAAAAAAAAGTAAGAAAATGGCAAATAGTAAGAAAGAAATGCATCTATTAGGGTTTTTGAATGAAAAAGAACTAGTAGGGTTTGTGTGATTGTGTACCACAATGGGCTAATAAACGCAACAAGCCCAATAATGAAAAAAACATATTAGCCAAAAACAAATTTAGCCCACAGACCAAATAGGCTATTTTACAAAAATAACATTAACATATAAAATTCAAAAACAAGTAAACAAACCTTATTAAAAAAGTGAATCTGACACTTGGGGATATCGAATTTTTCATATGTACATGTTTCAATGTTGCACATAATTTTTTTTTAAGGGTGTCTTGGTGGTAAAAGGTTTTTTTTTTTTTTTTTTTTTTTTTTTTTTTTTTTTTTTTTTTTTGCTGGACTTGATTATTCTTAATTTGCACACATTATATTACAAGCAAGCATCATGTATGACTAGCATAAGCAAAAGTATAAGATGCTGTGTGCAAATCAAAACAATTACCTCTTTTTTTTTTAGGGTGATTTGTTTTATGAGCATCTTTGGGTGATAGATGGGAATGATGTCACAGAGAAGTAGATCTCTACAGATTGCTAATTGTGGTAAACAAAGTACAAAAGTTAGGATGGATAGAGAGAGCCCCTTAAGAAAAGAGGCAGTGTTTTTGTTTGTGTGCAACCCTAAATCTCAATCCTTATCATATATAACACATAAAGCCAAAACTAAATAAAATATATTTTTTCTCTTCAGTCCCTCTCCCGAACCCTTTTTACAACTTCGACCCATAATTTATTTTTTTCAACCCCTTTTTACTAACTTGGCATTTTCTCAACACTTAACGCTTTTAAGCTAAAACCACTCGGTAACCTAAGCCACATGACACGTTAGGCTGGGCACAACCCTGACCCAAAGCGACCTGGGTCACTGGCTGTCACGTCAGCTTTCTCTCTCCGGCTACCAGAAGCGACCGACTTTTTTTTTTTTTTTTTTTTTTTTTAATCAAACATTTAAAATAAATTTAAAATTCATTAATAATAAAAACATTACAATACTGAATTATTGATTAAAAAAAAAAAAAAAAAAAAAAAAAAAAAAAAAAAAAAAACATTACAAGAGTGGATGAGATAGTAAACTAGTAATTGTGTAGATATGCATATATATATATATATACACTAATGCATATATATATACACTAATGGTCTGCATATATATAGAGTTCATCATTTTGACAATATCGCATCCTATATATATACACTAATGCATATGCTACTCAATATCTCACAAAACATATAAAGCAAATAAATAATCGGTCGATTCACCGATCGATATCGGCAAAACACAAGAAGCGACCAAGAAGCGACCTGGCCTTTGCAATCCAATCGACCGAACTATGGATCTGTCTCTTTTCTCCTTTGCAATCGATCGACCGAAGAATTCTGGTGGGTTGTGCCTAGCCTTATAGCCCTACGGTGAGACCAGGGTTTTAAAATGCACCCCACAGAAACGCAAAGGCACCGTTAAAGCATGATGCGTGACCTCCACGTTATGAAATTGACAAAAATGTCAACTTTAGGCGCGACGTGAGATGAGGCGTGAAAAAACGCGATAAGGCGTGAGGAGTGACGCCTTTTTTTGAATTTAAGTCGGATGAAAAAGTTCTTTTTTAAATAACTAAAAAAGAATTAAGTCGGATGAAAAACTTCGTATTCACCCAAATTCTACAAGCAAAACATAAATCAAGATATGTTTAGGTACAATTATAAGTAATACAATTATAACTTAATTTACGTACCTTAGAGATACTTTTGAGATAACTCTTATCCATAGGAACTAATGTGCCATTCAATTTTCTAGCAATCCTACTTTTCTTATCAAGTCGCTTCAAAAGCTTTTATCGTATATTATCAAGAAGATCAAGAAGCAAGTGAAATATAAGGACGACAACCAGCAATAAATCTTCTAAAGCAAGCAGCAAGCGAAATAAAAAACGTTTAAAACATTTTTTTGTCGTTAATCGTCTCGAAATCAATTTTAACAACACTTCCCGGGTTCCTGTTGTTTAGTTCCTCTCTAAAATCATTCATCCGTAAAAAAGAGTCATCCCACTTACCATACATATCACTATACCCTTATTCATTCCCTCTAAATACTTTATGATATGGCTACTAAGATAACTAAAGTAACTTTCATCACTCAGACAATAGTCTGAATCACATTGACCACCGTCATCATTTGGTTCTTTAATATCTTCTTGTTGACCAGTGTACAAAAAAATACTTAAGTGGCATGAACATATGTGGTACACTAGAATACATGAAAATAAAAAATAGATACCTTTGTTGAGTATTATATGCTCCAAAATTCTTATGAGTCGACATATAAATGGCTACTTCTTTCCCTTACTCATACATAACTGTTTTATTGAGTTTTGTTATTAAAGAAAAGTAAAGAAATGTAAAGTAAATATTTTCTCCCCAAAATTGAAAGGAAACATTTTACTTTAATAATCAACAAAATAACACTAACTTTCATTCCATTTCCTTTTCTTTTCCTTTTTAAGTCCTACTCGAGCACACAACTTCTTATCTTTCCTTTTCATTTTCTTCCTTAAGCGCTACTCGAGAAAATAGCGCAAGCATAGCCATGAAGTTCTCATCACAATTAAGCTCAATAAAAGAATGCGATGTGGCGTACTTGTCAACAAAAACGATTGAGAAAACTAGATCGTTATGTGATGAATAATGCCTCAATACTTCTTCATTTAGTTGGTTCAAGTTGAATGAGCATGTATCTATATATATACATCTTTGTGAGCCAAAACAATATTTATCCTATTTGAGTTCTTCGACCTTTCTAAAGAAGCCTTTGTATCTCAATTTCAACTTAAACTTGGAAGAATCTAACCTAAAAGCAAAATCAATTACAAATAATGTTACGAACCAACAAGAGTTAAAAAGTATTACTCTAAGAAAATCACATATACATACTCGAGTATTGGCGACTCAACCGTCTTCGGTGTCAACGAATCTTGTATACAGTGGCAGAGCTAGAAATTTTTTTGTGAGAGTGCCGAAACAAAATTTTTTCGGAAAAACATTAAATGGGAGGGCCGAGATGAAAAAGATTTTTTTTTACACATGAAATCGCAAATAAATACACTAACGGACTTAAGCCTAGAGGGGCGGGGACCCTTCTCAGTCCTCATGTTGCTCCGCCTATGCTTGTATAGCAATATCAATAGCACCATCCATGTGGACTCCTATATATATAGATCAAATGATATAAGATAATACTAAACGTGGACTTCCATATAATCTATAATTTAATACAATCAAGCATTAACTTTTTATACACATATCATACGCTAGTAACGATATGGGTTATGCAGGTACCATTATAGTTCAACAATAGAGTTGTTTATAGGTACCATTATAGTAACAATCAAGCATTAACTTCACGAATAGTACGCTTTCAGATCGATTAAATTGGAGTGTATACCAATTAACGACCGGATAAAATCTAATTGATTCAAGTTTGTGAATGATGTTATGTTTGCAGAATTCGTTATGATCAAAATCGTTTTGATCAGCCTCTGTTTTCTATATCTCAAAATAGAGAATATATTAGACCCTTTATAGGGTCGGTTATTGGGTTCTGATAACTGCAAAACAGTTATATTAACTGTAACCAACTATCAGCAGAATCTACACAATCAGCAGGAACGCTGCACTATCGGCAGGAACCATACACTATCGGCAGAAACCACATCAGCAGAAACCATGCACTATCAGCAGGAACCACGCTATCAGCAGAAACCATCTGCTATCAGCAGGAACCATATCAGCAGAAACGAGCATCAACTTTATATGTTTTATTTGGTGAAAAACAAATTCTAATGAATTTCTAACATAGCAATGTTATACCAAATAAAAAATTTTCCAGCTGACCTGGTAGCTCGACCCCAGCCAGGGGCTCTGCCCCTTGGACCCTGCCAGGGGCTGCCGCCCCTTGGACCCTGCTTCTCTCAGGGGCGTTGCCCCCGAACCCCCACCAAGGGGGCTACGCCCCCTTGGAACCCCCGTTAGTCCAGTTAATATCCAAATAAGTGTCGACCCTTATTTGCATATTAAACTCAATCTATTTTACACTAAAATACCAACATATAGTTCAACAATAGAATTCACTAGATCAAGTATAAGCGAAATGGCCAAACTACTGTAAAAGTTAGCCAATATTAATCTATCAAAATTCAAGTAAAAAATGGCCTTAAACTGGCCAGCAAATGATTATTATAAGATTTAGAGGCACAAACATATTGGCTTTAAGGGCTACGCTATCACTTGGTTCAAACTTGATATGGACTTTGTTAAAGTATTATTGCCATTTGAATGTTATAACTTTGAACTAAGAAAGTCCAATATCATATTGACATCATTTGGAACAAAAAGAAAATATCGATAGTCTAAATGCAAAATCCCTTCTCCTATTTCATTGACGTGTATGAAAACCAAATGTGGAACAAAACAAAGTGTGTAGTTAATTTATGACATCAGAAATAGCGAAAATAGAATGAATAACAAGACAAGTACTAAAGAACGTCCAAATCTATGACATTAAAGCAGTCAAAGTGTTGTATAGCCAATAATGTCCATATTTCTATGACTCTTGCTGGAAACATTTTGATCGAAAGAGAATGGTAGATTCATATTCTAGTTTACTTTAGAAAAAAAGGACCATTTTAGTTGGGTTAACTTTTAAGGTCAAACCCATTCAGTTTGGATCGTTAAAGATGGTATATAGTTCTTCAAATATGTATATTTGAAAACCAGTAACATATCAGGAGTTAACTTTGGTGTCTGACCTTTATTGTCAAACTGCATTATTTGTGAGTTTGACTTTTGAGGTCAATCTTCATAGATTGATCTAGTTCTTTTGGCAAGCAGAAAAGTTTGGACTTTCGAAATCTAGAGATATGTTGATGTTAGATTTAGTTAATGACCACAAGATTGGCTTTTGAGGTGAAACCGTCCTGTTCAAAACATTATAGATCAATCTAACTCTGCTAAGATCAAGAAATTTTACATAAATACCCTAATCTAAGATACGCCTTCACTGGTTACTTGGTTAGAATTTGTTGTTTGACCTCAAAAAGTTAAACTCGAACTATATAGCTTGTATATCTTAACAGGATTGTGGTGACATCAAAAGGGCAGTCTTCAAACTTTTTTAACAAAGATGAATTCAAGAATAAGGAGACTCGATCTAATAAGCAAATTATTTGCACCTGTCGTCACTGGATTCATTATCAGTTTTGGGTCAATGATTGCATTGTCTGTCAGTTTAGCAATCTGGAACATTTTATCGGTTTTCTTGCCGTATTGGCACGTGCACTATGTATACAAAGGGATTTCAGCTCTATCACAAAGTAGCAAAAACGAGGCTAAAAAACACCATAGTAAATGATCAAGAACAAGCCCCTTCTACTTTGCAGGAAAAAGGTAGCAGACATCGCGACAAATATACTGAAGGTGTTTCTTCAGCCTTCAGGTTTACCTTCAACAATGTGTCATTGGAAATTAGTTCTTTATGTAAGTTGCAGCTGGTTTTTCCGGTATATATATATATATATATATATATATATATATATATATATATATATATATATATATATATATAATATATATATTTCTGAAACAAATTAGACAAATTCCCACTCGAGTTCGTTGAGGTTCACCATATTTACAAGCCGTGACCTTTCTCATAATAAGATCAACTGTCATAAGAATCACACGCCAAACTTATGAACAACTACTATAAACACCTATCTAATTTGACCACGAAGATTAATGTCAAACGCTTTAGTTTAAGCCATTTGATCCTCGGTAAGGCCATGAGAATCAACATCATCATACGGGTCCTCTCCATAAGTTTATTTCCATTGTTCGTACAAACTAGAATACCCACCTCGAGTTCCACTCATAGAATCCTTATCAACCTTTGGATTAGATGTTATAGAGGTCACAGTTTCATTATACACCTCATCCACTTCGCTTTCACTATCTTCATTAACTTGCTTTGTTCCAGCATTTGAGCCGACACCAACATGCACATTTGTACCATGCATACTTGTAGTTACGGGTTTATCTACTATGGGAATAGGATCCCTAATGGGTTGGTTCCCCTCGTCAATAGGAGGATTATTCATATTCGAACCAGGCTCCTCACAAGCCTTGTTTCCCTCGTCCATTCCACTAAGAACACCAAACGCATTTGTAGTTTTGACCAAGTTAACATCCTTTGTTGGTTTGATAGACGTAGAAGCCTCGATTTACTTACCCATAGATGTTGAACCCTCATTCAACATTTGCTTTTTCCCGACAGGATGATACTCAACCTTCTTTCTTAATGAAAGGCCTTCAAACTTTCTCGGTGATACTCAACCTTCTTTCAAAAAGAAAAGAAAGAAAAGGAAATCTTTAGGTTTAGGTTTTAACTATTATTAGGGATTGTTCATTAGTGATATTAAGGGTATTTAGAGTATAGAAAAAGAAATGAAATGGGTTGGGGACTTACCTAGCTATTGATTCGAATTTGGCAAGTTTAAGGCGTATAGGACTTGGAATGGATCACAAGTGTTCCTTCCTTCTTCCTTGACTTCCTAGGGGGCTCTAAAACTTGTAAAAAGGTTGTAGGTTCAGTGGTGATGGTGTATAAGGGTTGTGGCGGATTTGTCGACTGGATTGTGGGATGTAGGGTGGAGTATTGGTCGAATATATATAGGAAAGGGAAACTAGGGTTTCTAAACCCTTCTAGGGTTTCTTTTGGGGTGTGTGAGGAAGGCAAGGGTGATGTGGTCACTTATTTGTGGCGCCACATGGTGTGGAGGGGGAAAGAGTGGTGTGTCAAGATCCTAACCATACATGTAGATCATTTCTGGAAGAGGAAATGTGTGGAAGGCTAGGGTTTTAACACATGTGTGTCTAGGGTTTAGAAAAGATGAAGTTTTGGTTGTGTTTTGTTGAATTCGAACTAGACTTAATGAAAGTGGGATAGTTTGGTTCGACTAGGGCTTTAGGGAATTGTACATCAAGCTTAGGCATATGGTACTCTAGGGTTAGGGTTCTAGTTAGGGTTTCTAAGGCTTATGTATTAATTAGGAATGATTTTTATAGGTTTTCTAATTATGTATATGTATATCGAATTCTAGAAATAAAAAGGAAAATCATTTGGTGCTTTGGTGAGTTGTACTTTAGGCTTAGGGATGTTGTACTAGGGTTTAGAAAATAAGAAAGATATAATTTTAATAATTCCTTAATTTATATAATTTTTATTAAGGTTTTACAGTAATTAAATGTGTTTTTAAGTTTTTGTGCATTAGAGGGTTGTACAATGGGTTTAGAGGATTGTACAATTATTTTATAAATTAATAAATTTATTTTAAAAATTAATGTATGAAATTATTACAAAATATGCCTTTAAAATAGTTATTATTAAAGTTTATATAAGGTTTTTATTAATAATTAGTTTTTATGCATTAAAGACTTGTACTTTAGTTTAAAGGACTTGTACATATATATTTTATAAAAATATTATTTAGGGTTTGTGATTTTATTACATATAATAATAGTTTTGTGAAATTAGGGTTTTATCGGGAGTTATAGTGGAATTAGGGTTTCTGTGCTTTAGTGACTTGTACATTATTTAAATAAATTGTATTTTAGTATTTCTAGGGTTTCGTTATCCTCACATATTGTTATGGTAGTTTAGGGTTTCATAAAAACTCTTACCAGTTAAGAAACGTTCAGTTTTAAACGTACGTTAACGAAATAACGTAAAGTGGTAAATGGGACCTCATAAAGTTTTAGGTCAAAGATGTTTATATAGTTAAACACTAAATCAGTTAAGGTTGAGTTGCGAGCACGTTTATCGAGGATGTGATCTACGTCACATAAGATAACAGTTATGTTCAAATAAATAAAAAAATCTACGTGAAAAAAGGATAAGTATAGTTTTATTGTAAAATCATATTTTTACCATTGGTTACACTCTTGAAAAGTATACATAAGAAACTCAAGTGAATTCTTCTTCTCATCCCAAGTTCATTTAGGACAATTTGATCCTCGGTAAGGCCATGAGAATCGAAATCAGCATCATCATACGGGTCATCTTCATAAGTTTCTTTCCATTGTTCGTACAAACTAGAATACCCACCTCGAGTTCCACTCATAGAATCCTTATCAACCTTTGGATTAGATGTTATAGAGGTCACAGTTTCATTATACACCTCATCCACTTCGCTTTCACTATCATCATTAACTTGCTTTGTTCCAGCGTTTGAGCCGACACCAACATGCACATTTGTACCATGCATACTTGTAGTTACGGGTTTATCTACTATGTGAATAGGATCCCTAATGGGTTGGTTCCCCTCGTCAATAGGAGGATTATTCATATTCGAACGAGGCTCCTCACAAGCCTTGTCTCCCTCGTCCATTCCACTAAGAACACCAAACGCATTTGTAGTTTTGACCAAGTTAACATCCTTTGTTGGTTTGATAGACGTAGAAGCCTCGATTTACTTACCCATAGATGTTGAACCCTCATTCAACATTTGCTTTTTCCCGACAGGATGATACTCAACCTTCTTTCTTAATGAAAGGTGTTGGGAATTAAATATTATGAAGTTAGATTATAGGAAAATACTTTAACAAGAAGGTACTGCTAGTTCATGATCAAGGTACTGCTAGTACATCAAGGTACTGCTAGAACAAGAAGGTACTGCTAGTTCAAGTAGAAGGTACTGCTAGTAGAGAATGGTACTGCTGATCAATGAGTCATAGAGCTGCTACAAGGATAAGATCGAAGAAAATATTATTTGTATGAGTCACTCTTATGCAAAAATAATATCTAGATATGTTCTCAGTCAACAAGTTGATGCATGTGCTTGCATTAATTCATTTGAACAACTTGAGAGATATAAACTTCCATACGCTAGCTCGACTTGATCTTTTGTAAGACAAGTTGATTCGTTCAATTATAGATCAAGGATTACACACAAACAAATATGTGTTAACCCGAGTCGTTTGTCCCGACGAAGATCGAATTGAATTTGTGTTTCCGGAACGTGATTCGTGTAGTGAATGAGTGTGTATAAGTGAGAATTGTGATTTTATACTACGAACAATGAAATATGAAATAAAAACAACTAATTATGCTATTAAATCAATTAAACTAAGCATACGAACTTAAAAACGAAAATTTGAATTTAAAAACGTTACGCGACGAATTATAAAACGTAAATAAAAAGTGATTTTCTAAAATTTAATACCTAAAAATATAAAAATAATTTTCCTAAATTAAAACTGATAAAAGAAAATTTTTGGAAAAAGAAAAAATATTTTTTTGACTTTTTAATAATTTTTTATGAATTAAAATTTAATTTAATCTAATTAAATGCTTTAAAAATAGTAAAACTAATTGGAAAAATCTGAAAATTTCTGAGTAAATCTAATTTTAAATAAGAAATCTAGGAAAAATAATTTCAAAAGCTAAATAAGTCTGAATAAGCTAAAACAGTGCAATAAGCTAATGGAAATAAGCTTAAAATTAAGCAAACATAAGCCAAAAATTATCAAAAGCTAAAGACAGGTTATGCTAACTACTGGAAACTAGAAAATATTGAAAATGAAGAAATAAGCACACAGAAAAAGCACAATATAAGCTGAACAGATTTGGTACCAAAACAGATTTAACATGTAAATCTACCCTACTTGCAGCCACTAATTAAGCAGTCTAATAAGCTCTTAAAGTAAAACCTAATGGGGGCAAAAAGAAGCTAGTACTATTAACTAACTAGAAAATTCAAAAACCCCAAAATATAAGCTCAATTCCTAGCTTAAATGGGCCCTAGATCAGCAGCCAGAAACATACCAAGGCTACTCAGCATATGTTGAGCAGCAGGATCGGATTTGGGGCTGATTTTGTAGGCCTAAATAAGCATTTAAATAAGCTCAGAATGCAAAGACCAGATCATAAACTTGAAACCTACTACCCTAACTTCCTATAAACCATAGATTAGGTCCATAGATCAACTAAATAAGCCAGGAAAAATCCCGAGATTAGCAGATTAAAAATCCAAGTTCTGCACTATTTAAATTCTTTGACAGTAGGGAAAAATGGCGCAAACTAGTTCAAATCTTACTCTAAACCAATTTAACCAAAATAACCTAACTCTAATGCTCAAAAATGAACTAAAAGTGCAAAATAAAAGTACTGAATAAGCTCAGCTACTTAAATCTGACTTTCAAGGGGCTGCAAATAAGGACAAGCTACTGATAAACAAACTGTTATACTGATGCAGTTACTGTTTCATTCAGGGAATGGTCAAAATCTCCTTTAATCCAATTAAGGCTATTCCAACTTCTGAATATTACTCAAATATGCTTAAAGATGACAAATTCATGTGCTAAAAATAGACTACTCCTATATTAAGCTAGCATGAGCTTAAACTTCCCTAAATCCTACATTATCCACTTAATACTAACAACCCTTAAAAACAGATCAACTATACCTAAAAACAACCAACCTAAGCTAATTTATACCAGATTCAACTATCCACAAGTGCAAGTGAATAGTTATGACCCACTTTGAAATATATTTGACCATTAAAACAAACAGACATTTACTTGGACTATTTTGATTTTTAAACATAAACTAGACCAAATTAAACTATTAAAACTAAAACAAATGAATATATAACTGATTTGAAATAAAAAAAATCCACAATAAGCACTGAATTGCAGTAAAAATCATTGTTGAATAATTAGTTGACTCTATGACTATTTTAACTGAAAATCAGAAATAAGTGAACACAATAAGCAATCCAATAACAAAACTCAAAAACAATATCAATTAAGGAGATACTACCAGAATAAGCTCTATAAAACAGACCAATAAGAAGTTTGACCAAACTTTGACTTACATTAAAACAGAAATTCTGAGTACAAAGATGATGTCTGAAAGGTAAATTACAACTGGAAATAAAAATTACACTACGAAAAACTTTAAATGACAGAAATGAAAATGGTAACAAATTTTTAAGACATAAAATTTGGACAAAAACTTGACTGTGAAGAGAGGGCTTCTATTTATAAGCTTCCTCAGAACCTTCTGGGGGTTCCAGCTCATCAATCCGTGTGCTCCTCAGCTGCTATCTACCCTTAGATCGTTTCTTGTTCCATACGTTTGATCATCAGCCGTTAGATCAAGATAGTGACGCGGCTTGTCCACTAAGCATCTCCCACGTGTCCTCTGAGCTGTCAGGAGCTTCCAGAATTTACCCAATCATGATATAATCATTATAACGAGGTTAATTTTTGGGTCAGTTATTTTAGGGTTTAAGGTTGGGGTAAAAGAGGGATAATTTTGGCGCGTTGAGTGTGTGAGGGAGAGTGAGGGTGTGGATTTTTTTTTATTTGACTGTGTAATATTATTTGACCGGGTTAAATAAGATTTTGGGTCGGGTAAGGGTAATAGGTAGTGGGTTGGGCTGGTTGTTTCATAAGGGTTGGGCTGGGTAAGAAGTGTTGTGTGGTTGTTGGATTAATTTAAGGGTGAAATGGATTGGGTAGGTTAATATGATTGGATTATAGTATTAAGTGGGATCCGGGTATAGATAGTGAAAGGGTTTTAAGGGTTTAAATTTAAGGGACTAAATGTATAATTTCTGGATTTTCAAGGGACCTTTGCTGCCATATTTTAAAAGATGATCTAAGGGTTGGAGTTGACAAACTTTGATAGTGGGAGGACCTCGGATGACTTTTTGACATATTTTTCTTCTAGGTTCCGGTTCTGAGCCTTTTCCACATCCCGTGCTTGGTTTCCCGGTCTTTGCTTGATTTTGTCCTTTTCTTCGATATCCGTGCCTGCATATGTAAAAACACAAAAACACAATATATTTGGCATTTTGGTCGGGTTTTTTGGTCTTTTTGGGTCCGGTTTTGGTCTAGAAATGGTATGTGTTTAAGCACATACCACAAGTGTTGATTAGACTTAAAGTAATATTGTAAGAGATCTCTTGGACTATAAAAGAGATCTTAGATTAGTGATTATATGTGTACACAATTACAAACTCATATCTGTTAAGACATAGAACAAACAAAAACATATATCACAAATCTAGAAATATAAGATTCAAGGTCTTTGTAACCCTAGTGATAAATTCAAGATCACTCGTATTATTTTGAATAATATTGAATCGTTTAGTGATAAACTTTCTTTGTTCATTGTTAAGTAACATAATATAATTCTTCCATTTCCATAACATACATAACCTTCTAAGTGTGATTAAGTAAATTCCGCGTACTTAATCATATAAACTCAATATATCATTACACACAAAGTATACAAGGTTTAACCATCTTAACCGTGTGTCGTAGGTCCTCTCAGTTGGTATCAGAGCAAACAGGTTGATATAATTGAATTAGAAGAAACAGAAATGGATGCACATGATGCTCAAACAAATGTTGCTGCAAAGTTGCCCATGATCAAACCAAATGAGTTTGAGTTATGGAGGATGAGAATTGAGCAATATTTTATGGTCCAAGATTACACTCTTTGGGATATCATTATATATGGTGATTCTTTTTCACCAAGCTATTCAGATGTTGTCCTAGAAGGTAAAACACTTAGGAAAAGAAATACTGGACCAGTGTCAAATGAAGAGGAGATACTGAAGAGAAATGATCAGAAAGCAAGAAATTTGTTGCTTATGACCATTCCTAGTGAACAGATGCTATCTTTTAACAAGTATCTTGATGCAAAAACTCTTTTTGAAGAGATTTGTGCATATTTTGGTGGTAATGAAACTACCAAAAAGACACAGAAGACACTACTAAAGCAACAATTTGAAAACTTTACTGCTTTTAGTAATGAGTCTCTTGATAAGCTTTTCTCAAGGCTACACAAGCTTGTCAGTCAGTTGGCTGTGTTGGGTGTTGAGACAGAGAAGGAAGATCTCAACATGAAGTTTTTGAGAAGTCTACCTGATGAGTTCCATACTCATGTTATTGTCTGGATGAACAAACCAGACATTGAAACAATGAAGCTCAATGATTTGTACAACAACTTCAAAATTGTTGAACAAAGTCTTAAAAAATCTGGAATTTATGGTACTAGTTCTGGGAACGTGGCACTTTTGTCATCTCCTAGTATTGGTAAGTCTGAAGAGGTAGAAGAAGTTGAAGGTGTTTCTAATGCTACTTTTGGTGGTCCTTCTACTAGTTAACAAAAGACTGTTGCAGGACTTGGTGATCCAGCATTCTATGTATTCATGTTTAGTCAATCTAGTGGTTCTCCTCTAAATCATGAAGACCTTGAGCAGGTTGATGGTGATGATTTGGAAGAGATGGACATCAAATGGCAGGTTGCTTTGCTCAGCATGAGGGCCAAGAAGCATTGGCAGAGAACTGGGAAGCAAATTACCATAAATGGTAATGATACTGCTGGGTTTGATAAGAAGAAAGTGGAATGTTTCAACTGTCATAGGTTGGGACACTTTGCTAAGGAGTGTAGAAGCCCAAGGAAGCAAGAGAATAGAAACACATGGTATAAGAAAGATAGGAGAAAGGAAGTTACTGTTGAAGAGCCAAAGGCTATGTTGGCTATTGATGGTATTGGTTATGATTGGAGCTCTATGGCTATTGAAGAGGAAGCACCACCAAATGCTGCTCTTGTGGCCAATGAATTTGCTCTAATGGCCCATTCTGATTCAGAGGTAAATTCTATTCAAAATTGTACTGAATCATGTCCTAATCTTAAAGCTTATGAAGACCTTAGTAAGAGATTTGATGCTCATAGAGCAGAGCTAATTGATACTCTTTTTAATTTAGCTAATCACAAAAGAGGTCTAGGTGTTGTAGAAAAACAAGTCTTACATTTTAAAAGTAATGAATCTAATTTTACTAATGATATCAATATACTAAAAAATGACATTAAGATCAGAGATGAGTGTATTGTTGAGTTGAATGATTCATTAGCTAAACATAAAAATGAAAGAGAAAATGTTAAGATATCTGTGGATGTTTTGGCTCATGCCTCAGATGGATTCAATAAGCTTTGGGAAGCTCAAGTAATTGATAAGGTTAATTCTGGTGTTGGATTTAAGTCTGTCCCCCCACCATACAGAGGTGTTCATTCACCTCCTGGTATTGATTTAGCACACACAGGATTAGCTGAGTTTCAAGAACCAATCATGGAATATGGTTCTAAGGCCACTAAGAGTCCTAAGATAGAAAAGGTAAGTAAAAGTTTAGATAAAACTTTATCTTATCAGGACAAGGTGTCCTTTGTTACGAAAGGAGATGCTATAGTTGTTGAAGATTGTACAACTGATAGTGATGATGATGAACAGGTTATGTCTAAACCTGTATTGGTTAAGAAAGTAGGAACAAGTGTTCCTAAGATAGTCAATCACAACACTAACAGGCCTAAGTCAAATGTTAAGACTGTTAGGAAACCAGTTAGATATTGTGAACAATATAGAACTACAAACAAGCCCAGAGGTAACCAAAGGAATTGGAACAACCTCAAGTCTAACCAATTAGGTGATGACTTTCCTTTTTACAACAAAGCTTGTTATACATGTGGTAGTTTTGACCATCTTGCAGCTTTCTGCAACCAATGGGTAACTGGGTATGAAAACAATAGGGTGAACTACAAAAGGCAAACTCCTCAAACTCACTTTCACTCTAACACTCATAGAACTAAACCCAGAACAGTCTCAAACAAGTCTGGACCAAAAGGTCCTGATATACAAAAAGGTCCTGCTAATACATACAAAAAGGTACTGCCAGTACAAATAAAAGGTACGGGTAGAACAAAAGGTACTATTAGACCTTTGAGGACTGTTAACCCAAAATCAACAGCTAAGGATGCAAAAACAACTTTCATACATGCATCTAAAACTGTTCTAAGGCCCATTCAAACAAAAGCAGTGGTCCGCAAACAAATTTGGAGACCAAAGGGTGTGACTTCAAAGCTAGCAATCACTTCTGCTAAGCATGTTATTCACTCTGCTGCTAAGGGTAATAGGGCAAATGCTGTTAAGGCCTCAGCATGTTAGATTCTTAAATCCAATGTTGCATCAACTGTCCTTAAAAGATTAAATTACATTAATGCAAGAGGCAGATCCAAGTCAGTAATGGCTTGGATCCCCAAAGAAAACTAACACTCTTATTTGTGTGCAGGAACATTCAACTGATAAACAAGAAGATCAAGGATACTCAGATAGTGGATGTTCAAGGCATATGACAGGCAACATGTCTTATCTTTCAGATTTTGAAGCTTTCAATGGAGGATATGTTACCTTTGGAGGTGGTTTTCATGGCAAAATTTCTGGTAAAGGTACAATTAAAACCGGAAATTTAGATTTTGAATATGTGTGCTATGTTCAAGAGCTAAAGTATAATATTTTTAGTGTCTCACAAATGTGTGACAAAAAGAACAATGTCACTACTAGAAAAATAGCCTTTAATGACACCAAAATTATGACACACGCACGATAATGACACGCAAAAATGTGTGTCATAAAAAAACTGTCATAAATTGTACAATCTGAAGGCTAGATGACAGGCAATTTTGTGTGTCATAAAATTCGTGTCATATCTCAAATTTTTTAAAAACACCGGACGAGAAAAGCTTGAACTCATTTCATTTTTCACACTCTAAAACACACACACACAATAACTCTCTCTCCCTACAAAACACAATCCGACAGCACCACCTCCATCCGACGCCATCCGACGCACCACCACCGGACTCCACCTCCACCGACACCACCGAAACTCTCCACCCTAAATTTTTGAGGTATTAGTTTTGTAGATCTATAATATTTTTGAATATTATTTTTTTTGTTCTTTTTTTGTAGATGTATAGATTTTTTTGTCGATCTATAATTTTTTTTTTATAGATCTATTCATTTTATTTGAAGATCCATTGGTTTTTTATTTGTAGATCTATATATTTTAGAAGTTTGGTAGGTAGTCTTTTATAGATATGTATATTATTTTTACATATTTGAGTTTTTGTAACATTAGTTACAATATTTTTTAGTTTTGATGTTGCTGAAATTGTTGTCGCCGGAATCACCATCTCCAGCGCCTGCACCGGCGACTGCACCTACACCGGCAGATCCGGAGAAGAAAGATGACGCGCCGGCGCGTATACGGAATGATAACCCGATGACAGGTTCTTAGAGAAATTGCTGCTTCTAAATAAGCTAAAAATGTTTGATTTTTATTAATGGGTTTTTGTTATTTTTATGTTTTAATAATGGGGTTGTGAGGAATTTATATTTCTTGATGGGTTTGTGAGGAATTTATATTTCTTGATGTTAAACTGAGTTTCTTGCTGTTAATAAGATTCATTTTTGATATGCACCATCTATAAGAGACCCGTGATCCCATAGTATAAGCGATATAAATGGGATATCAACACTAAATACACGAACTATATATGGATTTGTTTACATTTTAATGAATTTTGAACTTCAGTTCGAGTTGAGTTGCCTAATGGGTATCCACCATTTTAGGTGTTCTTTTAGGTGATTTAACTTAAACACACTAATTACAACTTTTGGTGTAGTTCTTTTTTGTACAATTTCACCTCTGTTATGTAAAATGTAGTTTTTAGTTTTTACATGCTCTAATTATTGCAGACTATTAACGATGTCGCGTTGGGTATCACCAGAGCTGGATTGTCACAGTACCTTAACCGGAGATATGGTGAGTTACTTCTTCTCACGGAGGTACCACTTTTTGTTACAAAGGTCGATGGTTATTCTAGTACGATTTTAGCAGAATGTGCAGAAGTACACTTTTATAAATATGAATATTTGATATATGCAGCTGGTATTTAATAAAGGTTTTTCGACTAATCAAGTGTAGTATTTGATATTTTTAAGGTGAGGGTAAGAAAGACGAAGGCGCAACTGAAAAGAAAAACAACCTCCCGAAGAAGAAGATACGCTTGCGCTCAACGCTTTTAATCAACATAAGACCATCTTCAGGCATTCAAGTGTGTGTTTTAATGATCTTGACCAGGAATTTCTTTTTGGCATTTCAGTTACAAATGATTACGTCCTTGCAAAATGTAGTGTTTTTTTCTAAATCATTACTATTTTTAGATGTTTATTGATTTGTTGAGTGCATATTAGGCATTGGCTGATATGATGGAGAAGAACACTGAAGCCAAATGGGGGAATTGGATTGGTTATGTGCTACTTCCATTCACCGTTGGTATAAGAGATGATCCGTTAGATTATGTTAGAGAAACCAAGGCAACAATTGATCGAAAGAAGCATTCGCTTGAGGCCATATATACATTCTCAATTGCAGAGTTGGTTCTTAAATTGTTCGGCATCAAGGTGACTTTAGTAAGCACTCATAAAAAGAAGACCGTGATTTCTGCTGGCGTGTTGAAACAAAAGTGACCACTGTTCTCGACACTTCGGACAGATATTCATGTAAGTATACTATTTCTTTTATAGATTTTTTTGTCGATCTATAATTTTTTTTGAACATTATTTTTTTTTAAGTGCTTGTGATCAGCTTATTGCATTATTTAAAAGTATATAAGCAATCCCAAACATTCTATTGAAGTATTGAACACTCTTTAATTAGCCTAGTCTTTTTAGCAGGTATACATACTTAAAAATAAGCAAACTAGTACCACTTATATTCAAAGGGTTGGATTTCGGTTAGTATATGGAAAACAACCTGGTTGGGACCTTTGCTCGGTAAGTTGTGCATTTATATATGATTTTTGGTGTGTTTGTTGACTGTTGTCGCAGCCCACCCCAAAGGGGTGTTGGTTTTTGCGTATCCCAGCCACCCATAAGGGTGTTTGTTCATCATTTTCTGTCCAGCCAAAACAGCCCCAAATGGGGTGTGTTGCTAATTCATTTTCTTGTCCAACTAGGGTGATTGTTTACTGCTTAAAACAGCCCCAAATGGGGTGTTTAACTGCTGAAACGCAGCCCCCAACGAGGGATGTTGTGGACTGCAAAAACCAGCCCAACGAGGGTGTTTGGTTGCTGTAAAATGGACCCAAAAAGACCATGTCCTATGCTATTCTTGCATAAAATGCTGATTTGCCATTTTATTTTTTATAGATGGATGCAACCACTCCGAAGTACTCCAAGGCTAGATATGATGAAATTGTTAAAGGAAGTTTCATCTTACTTGAAGAAGGTTGGCTGCTGCTCCTTGATGCCAAATAGCAAACACATTCTATGTAGCTATATATGTTCTACACATTTACCTGTATATCACCCATATATGTTTCTACAATTTTAGAATTTGAAAATAACTTGTAGTTGTATGAAACGCATTGTTTTGATATATATGAAATGCGCTTTTTTGCTATTTGTGTATTTATTTGTATTATGAGATTATCTGTTATTTAATGTGGGGATATTATTAATTTTATAAAAATTATTTTTTTTAAAAAAAATTTGAACCATGACACGCAAAAAATGGGTCATAAAATAGTGTCATAAAAGTTTGTCGTAAAAGGGTGTCATAAAAGCGTGTCATAAATTCATGACGCGCGAAATGCGTGTCATAAAGCTTTATGACGGGTCGATCAATGACACCAAAAAGCGCGTCATCTGACCCCTTTTATGACACGCAATGCGCGTCATTAAAGGCCTTTTTTCTAGTAGTGTGTTCTCTTTACTGACTGATACGGTTGTAAGTACGCGGGCAGTTTTAAATTTGTATTCCCGTTAGATAAAATAGTCACTTGAGGACAAATGACAATTCGATCTTCCGGAGTCGTATTCCACGGCGAGATTTGAATTGAAAATCACGTTATGTCTTTTGTTTAATGCTTGATTGTCAAATATTTTTTGTTTTGGTTTTTAGAGAAAAATTAAACACTATTTTAAAACAATTATTTTAAACTATTTTAAAATTAGACTACAACTAATGACTATAAAGTTAAGCTAAGAATATGATATTAAAATATATGCTTGTCAAGAGTGGTGAAAAGCTCATTAATTGTGAATATTCATTTTAAGCCCTTTTTAATTAATACCCGTCAAAATAAATTATTTTCTCACAACGTTGGCTTATATTGAAAACAATTCTTTTTCTAGGTAAAAATTAGTAGATTTAAATAATTAATTATCCCAACGGCTTTTGCCCGTTAAAATAACCAACTAGTCAAATCTACAAATAATCCGGAAATTACTAATTTTCAACCTTCTTAATTACTTGGTTTGATAATTAGTTATCTTAACGGCTTTTGCCCGTTAAAATTATTAAAAATGAATCCAAGTAAACCAAAGGTTAAAAGTCAATAATTTCTAAGTTTCCACACTTTTATTCACAATCCACCAACACTTAACAAGCATATAATATATCTACTCACTAATCATAATAACTAAGCTATAATCAACAATAACTCCAACAAACATAATCATAATTATCTAAACTAATAATCCAAACTAAAGCATTTAAAAAGCTAAATATGACAACAAACATAACAAAAAGAAAGTAAAGAAAAGGGAGAGAGAGCACCCGGAATGGATCAAGAATGGTGACGATAACCATACTAAACTAAAAACCGCTCCAAAGCTCATAATTAACCCAAAATACTCCTTATTTACCCATAATCATCTTCTAATCTTCAAAAGCTTGAGACTTTATGTAAGTTTAAGTGGATGTAGATAATAAAGTTTGCAACTTTTATAACTAAAAACCTTAAAAATAATAAAAACTTGATTTTTAAAACTAAATTAACACTAAAAATGTAAAAAAGGTTAAAACTTTAATTAAAAGATAAGATTAAACTAACTTTTAAAACAAAAATATTCAAACTTTATAAAATTAAGACTGAGAGATTGATGAACTCAAATAAGTACATTTTATTACCGTTTATCCTATTTATTTGACTTGTTTTATTATATTATCTGTGAGAATTGATACTTAATCGTTTACTTTTGTAATTCTCAGGTAAAAACAAGTATTATGTGAAACTTGGCGATTTTGGACTAATTATGGAGCAAAACAAGCAAGAAGATAAGAGTCTACTGAAATGTACAAGACCAAGACATTCTGCTCCAGATACGCCGCATCTTGCTTATTACATACGACGCATCACTATCAAGATTTCACAAGATACGATCCAAGACAGCAAGGACATGCGCCGCATCTGAAAATGGAGTTACGCCGCATCTTCTGGCGGTGTACGAATATTCCTGAATATATTAATCTTGGACCCCACACGAAGTTAAGTCAATGCGCCGCATCTACTTACTAGATGCGCCGCATCTTACCCTCAGACAGAAACTATAAATACCCCAAGACCAGATGAATTTTGGAGACATAATATATACGAAGTACGAAGACCACAGAAACCTAAGGCCGAATTCAGACGATTAGGCAGCACAAGACACACCCGAACGAAGATACAAGAGCTGTAAGAAGGTCCTGCATGTATTTAATTCATTAAGTAGTTTTGTTTTATTGTGTTAGTAAACTTTAATTCATCAGGATTGGTGGCTTGTGTAATGTAACGAGAAAGATTGCACTCCCTTAAAACTGCTTTCCCATCAATTAAAGTTTATATGTTGATGTCTTTGGTTACTACTTATTAGTGCATTGATAACCTCTGTGTTTATTAGTGGCCTGCGCATTTGACTACGGAAGAGAATGTGGCTCCCACGGTTGTTACTAAATTGATCACTTAGGAATAACTTTTAGACATAAGTAATCATTAAGGGTTTACTCGCCGATAAGATTAGGGCCAACGAGAAAGGGTTAATTACATACACTTAATATAAAACTATCAATAAAACAAGTGACAATCTACTTAATCATCAGGACAGGTCTTCTTATTGTCTCGAGTATTTATCTGTGTACGTGCATGCCTATCGCTGATTCGTGCTCATTAGTTTAGTTTATTATTTAATTGCAACCAAAACGTGCCAGTCTCTCAGGCTGAACCCCCTTGCGTTAGATTAGGTTGTATAGTTAACTTAGAATATTAAAATGCTGATTAGAATGACTAGATAATACGTTCCACTCTTAGTGATCGACACTCTACTTACCATTATATTCATACTGACCGGGTACACTGCTCGTTAAGTGTGTGTGTTATTGATAAGTCGGCTAAATATAAATTTAAAACTTGAGTAGACATTAATACTGCTAAACCGCAACGACACATCACGCGCATCAAGTTTTTTGCGCCGCTGCCGGAGAGTGAATTGTTATTATCTGTTAATTTGATTAGTATTTTAATTAGGTTTTTCTTTTTAATTTTTAATCTAACCGCTAACTGTGTTGTATATTAGGTTAAATTGCATTCATTGTATTATTTTGCATATTATATATATATATATATATATATATATATATATATATATATATATATATATATATATATATATATATATATATATATATATATTTTTGTGTTTAATTTTTGTTTATTTTCGTTTGTTTTTTATTTGTTTTTATTTTTCGTATTTTCTGCATACTGCTATCGTTGTACTGAGCTTATTCAAACGATACGGCGCATCTATTTTCATAGATACGGCGTATTGCGTTTAATTTTTATAAAATACAACGCGTTTAATTAATTCGATACGACTCATCTTTCCCCAAGATACGGCGTATCTGTTTTTTAATAAAAAAATTTCTAAACGATAACGCTATACGACGCATCTGTTTTTAGCAGATACGGCGTATCTATTATTTTAATTAAAAACAGTTTTCGAATTATTAAACAGATACGACGCATCGATCTCTGTCGATACGGCGTATCTTCTGAATCAAAAATCTTGTATTTTGAAACGTAACGAAAATACGGCGCATTAACTTTTGTTAATACGACGCATTTAATTTTAAATAAATATCGATTTTTGATAATTAAAACTGATACGGCGCATTCTACTTTATAAGCGGCGTATCTATTTTCTGAATAAAGTCTGATTAAATTTTAACGTGATAAGATACGGCGTATCCAACTTTTTGGATACGGCGCATCGTCAGCAGATATCAGTAACTTTTATTTTTCGTATTCCGTTTTCGTTGTTAATTTTCTGATATATTACTTTCTTGAGCATACCCTACTGATGTTTTTGTGTTGATTTCAGGAAGTGCATTACCAGGAGTTCAACTGAGAACTTGATTCAACCCTTCGAAGATCCTGAACGAGCCTTTCATTCTCTTAAAAGGCTTTTCAACACAAAAAGCTTTGATACTTCAAGTTCATTCGAGCTTGATTACTTTTCTGAAGAGAAAGAGGAAGAAGAAATAGAAACAATGGGCGAAAACACTACTATGGAGGAATACATGAACAGTACCCGTGCTGATTACACTTTAGGAGTTGCTAGACCAAAGTTTGATGATAAGTCAAAATTTGAATTGAAGGGTCAGTTTCTCAAGGAGCTAAGAGAGAATGCTTTCAGTGGATCGGAACATGAGGATGCTAATGAGCATGTTGAAAAGGTCCTCGAGATTGCGGATTTGTTTACTTCAGAAGGAGTCACTGACGATCAACTCATGCTAAGAATCTTTCCAATCTCGCTAAAAGGAGCTGCTAACAAGTGGCTAAGGAATGAACCTGCTAGTTCAATCACTACATGGGAAGATTTAAAGAGCAAATTCCTGAAGAGATACTGTCCACCTGCTAAGACTGCTAAAAAGATGGAGGCTATCAACAGTTTCAAGCAAGAGCCTGATGAAACTCTTTATCAAGCTTGGGAACGATTTAAAGATTTACTGATAAAATGTCCTCAACACACTATCTAACCCCTATGCAGGAGATAATATTGTTTTATCAAGGATTGGACGTGCCTACTAGACAAATCTTGGACGCTAAGGGAGCTGTGCCTCAAATGAGTGCAGCTAATGCTAGGAAAGCTATCCAAGAAGCCGCTGATCATTCTAAAAAATGGCATGATGGGACATCTACTAGATCTAAGAGCAGCACTAATTTTGACGGGTTTGCAGCTATTCAAGCTCAATTGGATAAAATTAGTAGAGAGATGAAGAAGCGTGATGAAAAAGTGTATGCTGCCAAGTTGGATTTGAAAAATGCGAAGGACCTCACTACACTAAAGATTGACCGAATAAGAATGAAAGTGAGACGTTTGAAGAAGCATACTACACACAATTTGGACAACCATTCCGACCTTAAGGAAGATTTAGGGAAGCCACCCCGGGATTCTATCAAAAGAACAACTTCAATCCCGCTTATCAAGAAAGGAGGCAGACTTTGGATGACACTCTAAAGCAGATTATGGCCGATGCTGCTAAAAGACATGATGAGAACACTGCTATGATCAAAGAAATCCGAGCTTCAACGGATACTATTACAAGAAATCAAGGAGCTTCGATCAAAGCATTGGAACAACAAATTGGTCAAATGAGCAAAGTTCTTCAAGAAAGGGGACACGGAAGTTTACCTGGCTCAACTGAAACCAACCCAAGAGATCATGTCAAGGCCATAAGCACCACTGAAGAAGTCACTCCTAACATACCTAGAAGATCGATGAATGGTAATGATGGTGCAAAGCCCGAATTTTTCTTTAATTCTTCAATCAGTTTAAGGAGACTACTAAAAGAGAAGACAAAGATTGAGGAGGAGATCAAGGCAACAATGAAAGAAGAGAGCCCTGCAACCGACTTACATGCCTTGCCTCATAAAGAAAAGGACCCAGGAAGTTTTACTTTACCTTGTTCAATTAATAATATATCTTTCAATAATGTGTTAGCTGACTTAGGAGCTAGTGTTAGTGTTATGCCTCTTAAGACATTCACTACCCTAGGACTAGGAAAATTAGCACCAACTAAGTTACTTATTGAATTGGCTGATAAAAAGGTAAAACGACCTGAAGGGATTGCTAATAATGTGCTAGTTAAGATTGAGAAGTTTATTTTCCCTGTAGACTTTGTTATATTAGATATGCCCGAGGATGTTAAGATTCCTTTAATCCTTGGAAGACTTTTCTTGTCTACTGCCCATGCTAAGATTGATGTGTTTAAAAGAAAAATCTCATTAAGGGTAGGGAATAATAAACTAGTCTATAAGTGCCAAGATCCTGTTAAAAGCATAATTAGAGGTGTCTATGTGCTAGGATTAAGAGAGCGTATGGACCTCGATCTTGAAGCTAGGCTTATGGGAGAAACATTGATTCAAAACAACTAAACTAATCCTAATCAATAGAACTTTGAGGAATTTATTGACCTTAATGTACCTACCGAACTTAGACGCGATGTTGTTAATGATTCTGATGATGAGTGGTATGATTGCGTAGTAATTAACAAACGTAGGAGAATAGTTGAGAAAACGAATTTGAATAATGATGTGTTTATTGAACTACCACCCCACCTTGCTTATTTATGCCTATATGATAATAATAATTTCCCGTCTATCATTTTGTCATCTCTGCCCGAAAGGGACAGAACTTTGTTTATACAGATATTAAAGAAGAACGGCGTGGAAATTAAGGACGAGCAAGGAGTGTTCAATATTACTGAATTGGCGATGAGGGAGCGCTATGTTTCTGACTCCTTCAATGAACGATATTAAAGAGCTGAACGTGAGTCTAACTTGAAGACTCTGGAATAAAGACAAGTACTGACCGGGAGACAACCCGGAAAATTTTTACTATTCTGTTCTGTGTCGAGTCAGTCAGGCCCGCAGCAGATACGACGCATCTCAATCCCAAGATGCGACGCATCTCCTGCACTGGTCATATCTTACTTTATTTTTCTGCATTTTTTATTTTTGACTTTAAAACTTTTTGTCAGTTTATTTTAATGTTGCGCATCCCTGGTTAAGGATGCGACGCATCTTCTATTCTGATCCGTATTTATTCCAGGCTCGATACGGCGTATCTTCTTCCATAAGATACGGCGCATCGACTGACCTGATGATTTTCATTTTAATTTTTATGTTTTATTTTTACTAACTACTAATGTATTATGCAAGTTTGAACCTTCTTAACTTAGGTGTGTTTAAAGCCTTGGTGGTATTATAGATTCCTGCATTTCCTGTGGATACATCAAATATGAAGATTAAACGTTCTCATCCACAAGAAAGATGATTTTTGCTCTTATACAAATGGAGGATCATACCGAGCAAATCTCAGGGGAGTTTTTCTGTTCTAATTCTTTTATTTTCCAGTTTTTAACCTTTTATACAAACAACGAGGACGTTGTTTAACTTAAGTGGGGGGATTGGAGAATTAGAACACTTACTTGTCCTAAACTTTTCAAAATTATGCTTAAAATGTGCTTAATATGTCAAAATTAAAAAAAAAATTTTAGCATGTTTTTGTTTAAAGTCTGATGTGCTGCGTGTGTCGTTGCGGTTTAGCAGTTTTAATGCCTAATCAAGTTTTAAATTTATATTTAGCCGACTTATCAATAACACACACACCTAACGAGCAGTGTACCCGGTCAGTATGAATATAATGGTAAGTAGAGTGTCGATCACTAAGAGTGGAACGTATTATCTAGTTATTCTAATCAGTATTTTAATATATTAAGTTAGCTATACAATCTAGTCTAACGCAAGGGGGTTCAGCCTGAGAGACTGGCACGATTTGGTTGCAATTAAATAATAAAATAAACCAATAGGCACGAATCAGCAAGTAGCACACACGTACACAGATAAATACTCGAGACAATAAGAGGGCTGTCCTTATGATAAGTAGTTTGTCACTTGTTTTATTGCTAGTGTTATATGAAGTGTATAGTTCGATGCAACGCACCGAGATTAAGTCCTTTCTTGTTGGTTCTAATCTTATCGGCGAGTAAACCCTTAATGATTACTTATGACTATCCCGTTTATCTTTCTCCTACTTTTCTACAGACCATAGAATACATAGGCATCTAATAAACAGGCGAGGGCAGAGGCATGGCGACCCGATCAACGCTCAGCTAGCCATAGAGGTTATCAATGCACTAATAAAAGTCACCAATGACACAAACATATAAACTTTAATTGATGAGAAAGCAGTTTTAAGGGAGTGCAACCTTTCCGTTGTCACGTTACACAAGCCACCAATCTTGATGAATTAAAGTTTACTAACACAATAAAACAAAACTACTTAATGAATTAAACATATGCAGCACCTTCTTACAGCTCTTGTATCTTTGATTTGGGTGTGTCTTGTGCTGCTACCTTGACTGAATTCGTCCTAGGTTTCTGGTCTTCGGTCTTCGGTTATAATATATGTCGTACGAAATTCGTCTGGTCTTGGGGTATTTATAGTTTTTGTCTGAGGGTGAGATGCGGCGCATCTTGTAAGTAGATGTGGCGCATGTACTTAACTTCACGTGGGGTCCAAGATTATAATATTCAGGAATATTCGTACACCGCCAGAAGATGCGGCGTATCTTCATCTTTGGATGCGGCGCATGTCCTCTTGTATCTTGGATCGTATCTGGTGAGATCTTGATAGTGATGCGGCGCATGTAATGAGTAAGATGCGGCGCATCTGGAGCAGATTAAGTTGGTTATTCTTCGTTGACCAAAGTTTCATATGCGGCGCATGGGATAAATCCATGCGGCGCATTCTTCAAAGTCAGGCAGTGGTTTTAATTCTCTTCATTCCAACAACCAATTCCAAACTTGATCATTTTACTCCGTTTTTAATCCATAATCGCTAAGTTTCACCAAATGCTTGTTTTTACCTGAGAATTACAAAAGTAAACGATTAAGTATCAATCCTCATACATAATATAGTAAAACAAGTCAAATTAATAGGATAAATGATAGTAATAAAATGTACTTATTTGAGTTCATCAAATATCCCCCCACTTGAACTTTACTTGTCCCCAAGTAAACCTTAGATTAAAACTTATGAAAATGTATCCTAAAAGACATTAGGATGTATTTTTATATTTAAGCATGTATTCGTCTCTAGTCATAATCACACAACTAAACACTTAACGAATTAGAAGTAAAATAAAATAATCTGAGAAAAGCAAATCTAATCGTTTAACTGTCCAGTCGCGACGAATATTCTATCATAAGCTTGGCAAGTTTACACATCTCCACCACTAAAGCTAAGGAATAACAAGTCTAAAGCGGTAAAAAGGGTTTTTAGGCTTAAGGGTTAATTATTCTTAATCTCCATCGATCTCAAATTCCAGAAAAGGCGACAAAATCACAAATACATGATCGAATCCACGAACACGATACTTGCAATTGCTCAAATCCTTAACTCGAATAGGCTAAAGATAGGTCCAAACTTCACCAATAATAATATATCAAAAAGGGCGACAAAATCATAAATACATAGCCGAATCCACGACTACGATACTTAAGATTGCTCAAATCCCTAATCTCAATAAATCAAAGGTTTGGTTGGATAAAGAATAATAGGGTATGGATAATATTTGGGATATAAATTGGTGTAAAATGAAAAATAAACAAAACAAATAGATTAAAATCCTAAGTGTGGTTAATCACTATCCCAACCATCCCATGAATAAGACTCATATCATCGAATAACTCACGCTTTAATCACTTGAAACACACGCTTTAGGTAGACACGAATTATACTCAACAAGATCTTAATCAAAGAATAAACCTTAGTTGACGTTCCCATAACTGCCAACTCCCATTCAATCCATAAATATAATATACAACAACTAGTGGTGATATCGACCACTTACATAACTTTACATCGTTGGTTTAATCAAACATCCAACTCTTCTTTTTCTTTTTCTTTTCTCATTTTTTCGAATTTTTTTTTTTTTTTTTTTTTTTTTTTTTTTTTTTTAAGGAAATATGTGTAAAATTTCACCACATCACTATAATGATAATTCTGGATAATTTTTCCATACTTTTCATACTTCAGAAATAACGGTAATAGTGAAAGTAGTAAACACACGAAAAATAAACTCAAAAATATACAATATTTACTTTCACTCCAATTGCATTGTGCAATTTCCCGACCTAACCATAGATAATGAATTACGCACGCGAACACAGGTAATGTAAGGAAACACACTTTGCCTATAGCAATTAACCAACCACGGATTCTAATCTACAGGGTAGGCTAAGGTGTAAGGGTGTAACGAAACATTTTAAAACATAGGTGTAAGAAACGAAAGGAATGGCTCTGAGTGTTTTTCTAGGGGTATCTTACTCTAAAAATGAGAGTAACAAAAGGGTTTATACGGGGGTTAACTAACCAGTGTAGTTAGCTAATATCACATAACATATAAAGGCTTTTTGGGTGTAATCCTAGAAATTTACCAATTTAGACATGTCATTCCAATTATATAAATAATACTCATTATGGTGGTCTCGAATAGTATACAAGCCAAGTTCTAAAGTTTACAAGTCACCGGCACACTCATAGATTTGTGAATTTTGAAAAATCACAATTTTTGAAAATAACGTCATGTGTGCAGCTATGCAACTTAGATCTTAAACAAAAACATGCTAAAAATTTTAAATTTTATATATTAAGCACATTTTAAGCATATTTTGAAAAGTTTAAGGACAAGTAAGTGTTAAGTGTTCTAATTCTCCAATCCCCCCACTTAAGTTAAACAACGTCCTCGCTGTTTGTATTAAAGGTTAAAAACTGGAAAATAAAAGAATTAGAACAGGAAAACTCCCCTGAGATTTGCTCGGTATGATCCTTGATGAAGCGAAAAGTGTACCGCTTTTAAGGGGTCATTTAAGCCTTAAATCGTATTTATTTGATCAAATATTGCCCTAAATCGTTCCTTTTGTCATTTTAGGTACTTTTGAGGAGAAATCTGGAAAAGGAGGCATTTTGGACGTTTTTGGAGCATAAAAGTGAAGAAAACGACAAAGTCTCAAAATCATGCTGGAAGTTACCTTTGACGGCGTCAGGATTATGCCTGGACGGCGTCATGGCTTGGCAAAAGTGGTGGATGTGAAATTTACTCATGATAAGTGTAGGAAATAACCTTCTTGATTGTGTGGATCTATTCGGGTGGTCTTGGATCTTGAAAGATCAAGAAACCCATTTGAGTTAGTTTGTAGAGAGAAGTTTAGAGAGAGGTGGGAGACTCTTTGTGAAAATCTGTATAATTGAATTAAGTGTGTGAAGAGTTCCAACCCTTCCCAAGTGTGGGAAGGGGCTTATATACTACTACATATTTGGTGCCCCTAGTGGGCTGTGGAGTGAGCTGACAGTGGGGAAAGCCCCGACCCACTCCACAAATATAAATACGACTAAGCTAATACTAATATTACTAATAATACTAAACTAATATATATAAGCCTACGAGCTATATAAATGCTAATTAGATGCTCGGGGTGACCGAACCTTCATATGAATATTTATATTCCTAACAATCTCCCCCTAAGGGAGGTCACCCCGGAAATAATAATTCGAATTCTAGCATTCTTTCTTCTGAACTTGTCTTTATAGCTCGTAGTCTTTGATTCTTCAAAGTCTTGAAACTTTGTGCATTCAGCAGTGACCATTTGATGACTTATCCTTGTCTTGGATGATTTTGAGTATTCTTCGAAACTATCATCCAACATGTATCTTCAAGCCATCTTTCAGTAGTATGTCTCCACGTGATGTGTAAATCTTTGAGCCGACATGCTCACACTATTTGGTGTCATGATCTTTAGCATCAGAGTTTGCAGAAGCCGTGTTAAAGGTCTTTTAGGTTGATCATGACTTTGTTGAGTTACAATTGTAGTGTAAGCATGCGGTATAGGATTGGCATCTTTTCTGCAACCAGCTACAACAGCAACCAGCTACAGCATTCCACAGCTACAATCGCCAGAAGTTCCTGCATACGACAGTTAGCAATAAAACGTCCGGTACTTACAGGTTCGGACTTTGAGATTGTTAACAGCATAGTGTGAAAACTCTCTCTAATCCTTACCAAGACCGTTCCTAATCGAAAACCCACAGAGGGCTTTTTAAGATCGAACCGTAGCACATCAACGATTAGGTGAGTCGCTGGAGATCACTCCACGACTGTAGACCGTTAGAAACCGCCGTGACCACTAAGCGTAATCCATAAAGAATTACCGAAGTGACCTGCTTTCAGGGCTGCTTGATGTTGACCCTGGCAGGAATTTCCATTCAATCATTGAGAATTACATTTGTAAATTCCCTCATGAATGTTCTGGCAGATTGCTAAGATCTGCGTAGGACTCATAAGTTTACAACTGGTGTCCTTAATGTTGAACAACCAGTGTAGAAATAATTTGTGTTCCTATGAGATCTTATTATGCATCTCGTGGCTCTAGACTCTATAGTGCGTTTTGATTTAGTGAGCGGAGGCTGGAGAGGACTGCCACCTTTTCAATATCATCTAACTCGGAGTGAGAGAGACGATAGGAATGTATTGAACTCCGTGACAATTGAAACAAGAATCCTTTGAGGGACCTTGAGTGGCTAAGGAGGGTTGTGCAGCGTATCACTGGGTCCATGATACTTTGTCTTCAATGCCAGAAATCAACTAAGTGATTCTGACAACATATGTATTGACCCGGTTTCTGCCTAAGTTGTAAGGAGGGCTAATTCTTTTCACCCTTTCTCTTTACAATTCTTTTTCATTCTTCAACCCCTTCAGTGCTTACCGAGACTTCATAACTAGTACCTTGTTGGGTTTGTTCCAGTACTAGCTCCATCTCAGTCGGCACTCTTCCCTTAATCACACTTTTCTCCTTTTTAATCATACCTAAGGACTTCTACACTAACTAGTGGATTGTCCCTGGGTAGATCCCTCCGGCTCTGGCGGGATCGTGGGAACTTGAGCCTAACCTAACCATCCTTATAACTCCATGCATTAATTAAAATGGTCGGTCTTTGGTATTCATCCACGATTGCCAAACCAAATCTTTGAAAAATCTCTCAAAGTGTTCATGATTCTGAAACACATTTTTGCAAACACTTGAGAGTTTTATATTTTTTCAAATGCTCCCCCTCAACATGTGCTCGAATAATTGTTTTATAAATTTGCACATGTTAGGTAGAGCTCGCACTTTTTGAATTGATCAACTTTCAGTGAACATGACCGATTCGAGACACGCTTACATCACTAGTTAGACTAGCTTGAAATTATTACCCGGCCTGGTCAAATCCACAGAAAGTTTCTCGAAACGGTACACTCTACTCAGACACATCCTTTTCGAGACACGCTTACATCACTGGTTAGACCAGCTTGAAATTATTACCCGGCCAGGATATGTCCTTTCGATCAATGACAGTATAGGTTTCGTCAATTCATTGGTTAAGTCTGAGTCACGATCTCATGCTATGCCAAATCCTTTTTCATCCATTCGCTCCCCCTCAATATGTGCATCGATATACGAAAGAGTTTAGCACATATGAGAGAGCCTACACTTAAATCCAAAACATCACATTTTCATCAGGTTTCATATTTAAATCACATTCTCTCCCCCGATCAAAAATTTCAAACCTTTTGAGATTTGTGATCCTAATTGATTTAAATAAGTTAGAAAATGTGGGAGAAAATGTGTCAAGTTTAACATGTTCTGATGATGAAACATACTTTGCTCCCCCTTAATCTAAGAGGGAGATTCACTGCTCATTTTGCACAAAGTGATTATTATGACACAGATGATATTGACCTTTTTGCGCAGATGATGTAATCACCCGCTTTTCTGAGTTAGTAGTCAACATCAATTATCCATCCACCAACAAGTCTTTCACAAATGTCGTTGATCCCCACTTGGCGAGACCAAAATAGATAAATGGTGGTGGCGGTGATGACAGTGTTGTTGTTGTTGTTGCTGCCGATGTTGTTGTCGTGGTGAATTTCGAGCCAATCAATAGAGTTTGATCGTCTGATCAAATGGTTAGAATGGGAACTGGTACATTCATTTTGGCTATGGAATCTGCATAAGAATATCAACACAGATATACATACATACAGATACACTATTCCTAGATAGCTACCCTTCAGCAGCTTGCCACATTATAATACCAAGTTCATCTTATAATCAAACCCCAATCAGGAACTACGTCAAACCACTATCTAGCATGAAGAGCAATTTGCAATCATGAACATGGCAATTCACACGAATTTCAATATTCAATTCAGGATCTTAGGAACATGATTCTAACATAATAGCTATCTACCTAAGCGAATCCTGAGAACATATGCACAATATCAACAACCTTTAAGCAGCAGAGACAAACAACATTTGAAACTCATTCATTTAGATCATACAAATGCCAGTGGAGTATTCAAAAACATCAAACACAACTGGTTTTCTAACTTCTTTTAGGTTTTGAGTCTTAAAGCATTTTGGGGATTATACGAGGATTCCAAAGTAACACAAATGAACCTTCTAGATACATAAAGCTAGGAAACTATAAGCAAATTGCACATAATGTCCTAAACTTTCTAGCAACTAACACACTTGGTCATTTGATATATTTAAGCAAGATCCTCTTCAACTAATTCCCCATTAACTACAAAACCATTTCTAACAAGTATGATTTAACCAATAAATCCGTTTGATGATATAAAATTTGAATTCACTCTCCTCCTCAATCAATGACCCGTATTCTAGTTGAACCTCAACTAAAATCACGCTTAACCCCACAACTCATCAAACAAGAACTGTCATGAGGTTTTGTGGTCGTTGATTGAGTGACAAATTTTATGCATAATCCAAGTATAAACAAATTTCACACAACACATATTCACCAAGTGTCTCACAAATAATTTTCAGAAGAATCATAGAATGAAAACTATTTGTTATACCAAGAAGATTTCTCTTCTTTTACAAGAAATGATGCACTGAAACGTACATCAAATCAGGAAACATGGATATGAAGTAATCCATGCCCAGGTGAACATCACCCAGTTGGAGGAACAGCCGTCTTTTTGGCGACGTACTTTCCCCAATATGAAGCGCGGGTTGCTATCTAAAGTAATAGCAAGCCATTTAGACATGTTTTAATCATCCATTTTAACTTCTGCTCGAGCTTCATTTAAAGACCCGTGCCATTATTGAATGACATTTCTAAGTCCGTAAATGTTATCGATAAACAGAAGACATGCCTAGGTGAAACTATTTTTGGTATTTTCTATTTTTTTTTTTTAATTTTTATGGTTTTTCTGATTTTACGTTTCTCTATTTACAATTAGCAAGATTTTCTATATATCTATTTACAAGATGGTATAAGATATGAACAAGTATATATATACAAGGATACGAACCAGAAACCATTACTCCTCAGCATTCTGAATCTTCTCCGCATTCATCACTTGACTTGCTGAAGAGCAATGTGAGCACTTTCAATCAGGGAATGATTCTGGCTCAACACTCTCCCCTAATTAGTGCTCTCCCCCAATCTGACAACCTCTGACGAACACCCATAATTGGAAGAAGACTTTGGATGAACGCCCGAAATATGAAGAAGTCTTTTGATAACCAAATGCATGCCGTCTTTGATCTTCTAACACTCCCGTCCTAGAGTGACTCCGTCAAAAACCTTAGGCAACTTTTCGGTAGTTTAAGTTGAGCCTCAACTGAAATCTAGCTTAACCTCACAACTCATCAAACAAGAACTGTCATGAGGTTAGGTTAACATCAAGTTGGACTTAACCTAAAACTACGGAACAACTTGAACCTAACTTAACTCCACAACTCATCAAACAAGAACTGTCATGGGATTAAGTTAAATATCAAGTTGTAAGAAAAGAGCTCAACATTCTTGAATGTAGAGAAGACTGAAGACTCGACCTTCTTCAAGATTGCCCAATGTGGAGGAACAGAATACCAATCAACTTTATCTCACCAAATGTCTTCCAGTACCCTTACATATAACCCATCAGCCCGCAGCATACACATGAGAAGATAACTCCCAACAGAGAATGAAGAATAGACTGATGACTCGACCTTCTTCAGTCTTTAGTATAACACCAACGTAACAAGTTGAACCACTGATCATCTATAGAATGTATCCATATTTGGATATTAAGCCCTGATCACATGAACCTGTTGTGCGTCCTTGATGTACACATTCTCTCTCCCCTGATGGTTACGATTAATCAGCACATAACGTAGCAGTGAAACGTAAATACCAAGGTAACAAGTTGAACCACTGATCATCTACAGTATTTATCCATTCTGGATATTAAGCCCTGATCACGTGAACCTGTTGTGCGTCCTTGGTGTACACATTTCTCTCCCCCATGATGGTTACGATTAATCGGAATCATCATCATGATGTGTACATGTAGCCTGATGACGTGTACATGAAGCATTGACTAGAAACCCATTGTTGCTGATTGTACCAGCCCGTGAGACTCGATTAGCATTCCATGACCATGTTCTTCAACACCTTGATAGAGGAAGAAGATGTGTTGGAGAACCATGGTTTGCACGACTCCTGAACTGACGTATTCAGGAGTCGTATGACCATCTCAATCATCAACTAACATGTAGATTAATATTCACCCTTTCCCCCCCTCAAAAATTGCATATGCCTGCCAACTGCAATTTTTGATGATTGAACTAGTGAATATGAATACCATCAACGGTAAGTAGCTCCACTTGACGGTTCTTGAAGACTGACATGTTGTTTATTCACCCTTTCCCCCCCTCAAAAATTGCATATGCTTGTCAATGCAATTTTTGGTTGAACAAGTGAATAAAATTATACTCCAATATGCGCCGATCCACTTGAAGATTGAATAAGCACGGAAAGAGCATGAATCTTGTTGATGAGAATGGCCATTAATAAGAAGACTCCTCTTCTTCTGAAGATAAAGTGCACTCAAGCGTACACTTTTCTTTTCTTTGAATAACGAGGCCTGAACTGAGGTATTCAGACGTCATTATGATGAAGAACGAGGCCTGCACTGACTTGTACAGACGTCATTATGATGAAGAGCGAGGCCTGCACAGATGTGTACAGACGTCATTTCTCTCTCTTTACTTCTTCTCTCATCTAACTCGTTACCAACCCCATTATCATTCTGTCGGCTTGATGTCGTGACCACTGATGGAGAAAACCCAATATGATGAACTTGATACTGAAGTAATATAACCCGAACTTGTGACTTAAACTTGTACTAATGCGTGACAAAGAGCGGTGTAGAGACTTCGTGCAACATCGAATCCCTAAGTACTCTATACTCTTCAACCAACCAACCATCAAGTATAAGACGTACATCACCTCTTGGATATCCACAACTTCGTGTGACACTGAGCACTACAACGTGACTCCTTAAAGTGATAGTTATTTTGTAATAGGGAGAAAGAAAAAATAACTAGATATCCAAGTCCTTGTCATTGTATTGAAAGCTCGAACAAGGATCTCGAAGAATCTTCATCCAACCTCCCCGATATCTTCAGATGCTAAGTACACGCACCCATGAAATTTCACTTCAGCCTCAAATAAATAATACTGAACTAACCCCGTAGTCACATCTTGACAATTAAATGCCTCGATCCAGCCCTTTATGATGCTTTAATTGAACTTTGATAATGGTTTTAACCCGATCATGGTTAAGAGCGCATAGTCCATCATCACGGAATTTTACAAATCTATGATTTAAACCGAGAAATAAGTTCTTTCGCGGGATTTTACAAAATCAAGAAGAAACCGTGGGACAGTAACCGATTGAATGTGGCGTGACAGATTTGGTTTTGGTGAACATCAGTTTGGGTTAAGAATATTTCGTGAGAATTACAGATCACATCACAACCTTTTAAAACCTTTGGCCAACTAACCAACCTTGAACCCAGATTAGAGACCACTTGATGAAGGAAACCCGATATACCAATACTGAAACCAGAAGAAGAAATCCCCAAATTTGTAACTTAAGCTTGCACTAATGTTGGAAGAACGGTGTAGAGAATTAATGCTCCAAGCAGATCTCTAAGTGCTCAATACCCAACCAAAGTATGAGACATTAACACCTCTTGCGATTATCGACAACGTCAATGACGTGTGACACTGAGTACTCCAGTAACTCTTAAGTGATAGTTACCCCGACTGCTGGTAACTAGATAACCCAAGTCTTCAACTTAAATTTTTCGCACGAGCAAGTTATCATTGAAGGTCATGCATCCAACCAACCCCGACTTCAAGATAAAATAAGTAGACGCCTTCGAGAACTACAACTTCAATCACAAATAAAGAATACCAGATTAACTTCGTGGTCATCTTGTGCTGTTGACTAGCCAAAAAGGAAAAGAAACATGCGCAAATTCTTAGAAGAGCCCATGACTCATAGTCAGTCCTATCAAACAAAGCTGTCTGATCCAGCTACTTGGATGTGGAATAGTTGTCGTACTGTGTACAGGATTTTACAGTTCTTGAGATTTATCTGAGAAATAGATTCAAGAACTAACTGCACAACAGTAAGCTTCAAACTGCTGTAGACTGAACTTCTAGGAAACTTGCGATAATTCTCCCCCTCAAAAAGGACATGAAATGACCTTTTTGCCAAAGCTGAGAGTCCGTGATGTTTGTGAATTTGTCAGGCACAAAACATGGAGAGAGACAAATGAAACTACTGCAACGAAGAAGGTGATTAAGACTCTCTTGTAGTAACCCCTTGCTTTCCTCCTCATCAATGGTTTAGCAGATTAATAATTCACTTCAGCTCGTAATATGCCAAAACCGCTTGATGAAATGCATATGACTTTTAAGTGAGTAAAAGGTTAACACATGTCTCCAAACAGATCACCTCTTGTCTTTAAGCCTGACTACCTCTTGAGAAGATCTCGAGCAACAATCCCATTAGAAGCTTGAGAAACAACAATCACTTGATGAAGCTTGAAAAAGAACAAGTCCGCGACTTAAACTTGCACTAAATTATGATTAGAACCTATATTGAGCACAACAACGTAACTCCTTTAAATATAGGTAGTGATATATACCCAACCTTCCATCCTTAATTGTATATATCCACTTCGTGAACATCCAAGTCTAATCACCTTAAATTGCAAATTGTGATTTAGAACCTATATTGAGCACAACAACGTAACTCCTTTAAATATAGGTAGTGATATATACCCAACCTTCCATCCTTTATTGTATATATCCACTTCTTGAACATCCAGGTCTAACCACCTTAATACGCTCGAGCAAGGGTCAACAAACATCGTGCATCCATCCACCCCGAGATGTTTGTGACACTAAGTACACCAACCCGTGAATTAACAAACCAACCAAGTTACCATAATTTCCCAATTCCTGCTGATCTTGAAGCACAAACTTATCCCGAAAAAGTAGTCACACCCCGTAAGTATCATTATTTCTAAACCCAAGTCCAGCCTACTTGTCCAAAGTTAATTTCACGGGATTTTACAGCTCTTGAGATTTAAACCGAGAAATTGAATCTTTCGCGGGATTTTCTAAAAACTACAAGAGAAACCGTGAAATCAACCTGAATACCCAAGAGTGAGGTGCAATACCAATCTTCGAAATTCAAGTCACAGAAGTCAAATCACAACATGATTAAATCGCAACAAGTCGAGTCACAGATTGTCAAATTGCAACAAGACAGATTGCAATCCACCAAATCACAATAAGTCGAATCGCAAGTGTTGACTCGCAACGTCATATCGTAACTGGTCAAATAGCAATCCGTCAAGTCGCAATAAGACAAACACGCAACTTGACAAATCACAATTAATCACATTGCAATTTGTCAACTGTAACTCAACTCGTAAACATCAAATTGCAGACTTACTTAAATCGAAGGCACTAATAGGACCGTGCAGCCAAATCCACAACTCTATAATACGAACCTTGACAGTTTACACGAGTCCGATAATGGTATCTCGCAGTAATATCCAGAAAACTCGATTAATCCATTCCCAAAATGCTACCCAAAGATGTCCACCGAGTACCAAAATTATCATCAACAAACAAATAACAGCATGAAATCATCAATGTAGCCTTCAACAAGCAAACTCGTCCTTGTGATGAACTCCCAAAGTTCAACATTCCAATGATTCAACATTAGCGATCATGAGTTATCTGTTAACAACAAATAAGTCCAATGTTTAGTCCAACCAAAACAATCCAAGGCGACCTTGTGATCACAGTCCACAAACTTAAGTCCATCTTATCCTGGCCCAACACCAAGTCCGTCATAGGCCCACTTAAATTGTAACCCTAGTTATTCGGTTATTTAACTCTTACTCCATAAACATCACTTAACCCTAATCCCTTTGCTTAAATCTAATCCGCCTCCTTCTCACTCCTTCATCACAGCACTCAGCCACATTGCACAAACCCTAATCACAAAATCATCCGTTCTCTCCTCAAACGTCTCACATCTCCATCATCATCTCTTCGTTAAGCAACCACACATACACGATCGTAAAACCCAAACACAAGTTGTTACATTATCGGTTTCTTATCCTTGAGTCCGAAGCACTAAATGTCTTCAAGATCCCTTAATGGAGGTTTCAGGTAGGTTCTCTTGATGTGTTAATTGCTTGAACGAAACAAAGAAAGAACATGGCAAAATTGTTATGAATCTTTCTTTATTTTTTCGGATATAAAGAGGTGTTTAATGTTAATGTTTTCGATTCAAACTGAATAAAAGAAACGGTATAACATTCTTGTTATATCACGTTCTTTATATTTCGGATATTGAGAAATGAAAGTTATAAACACTTTCCTTTGATCGATGATGGTTATTTATTTCTTTCGTATGTTTGACTTTAGATTAGTCATGATGGTCCTTTGTATATCACGAAAAAGAAATAAATAATGAGCTGAGATCTTTGATTTCCTTTTAGTTTGATTTTCCTTGTTTGAACGAGATGAAAGAAAGCATGATAACAGTCTTGTTAGTGTCTTATCTTGAATTTTCGAATATATAGATGGAGTTTGACATCACATTGATCAATGAAAGGTTTTTGTTCACACGAAATCTTTAAAGATGCGTGACAATTAGTGAGCAAACTGAGATCAAGCACTTCCTTTGTTATGTTTTTGTGTTTGTTGTAATTGTGGGTTTAGGATGGTCTGGGATTTGAGGTTGTTGGTTATGTATGTTGTTGTCGTTTGACCGTTTGACCGTTTGACAGACAAACCGAGTCGATGAAATGGTAGACAACCCGCATCTGTGCATAACACAAACCGAGTACGTGATTATGCAGACAAACCGCATACACCATGTATACACAAACCGAGTGCGTGGTTAAACAGACAAACCGAGTACTCATTACATACACAAACCGAGTTCGTGAGTAAATGGACAAACCGAGTCCAGGACAAACCGCATCGGAGACAAATTGCACCTTTGACCGGTCAACGCTGTCACTTTCGTACTTTCCTTAAAAACCGGATATGTGTTTTTTTATTTTCTCTTTCATCACAAACCGCTACTAAGAACATTATCATTTTACATGAGCAGCAACAAGAACATCAACAAGAGAAACCGCCCTTTTGATCAAACAAAAACTTTAGAGGCCAAGGAGTACAAGCCAAAAGTGATTAGCAATTGTTCTTGATGACTTAGCACACCCAACAAAACATTGAACCAAGGTCACAGCAACTAACAATGACCATTTCAAACTCAAAATATAAGCACTAACCACTTGGACATCTAGTGACATTCATGAAACATTGTTCGAACATTGATTAACTTGTGGATATGAAAGATATAGAGCAAGCAACAAAAGAAAAACAAATCCACGAATATAACACCAAGTTAAAACAATACTGGACATAACCACAACTACCATGATGTCAACAATTAAAGATTTTAAACCCACCAAATTAGTCCAACATCTTAATCAGTGAGGCCCACAATAAAACCAATCATTGGCAAATACTCAAATGAAGTAATCTGTTAGACCAAGAAATTGATTCTACCAACACATGTGAGTAAGACAGTTAGTATATAAAAAAAATTCGAACCAAAAGAAATTGAGACCAACACACAATCAAACCGGATCTAACCATGGCTCTTGATACCAATTGTAGGAAATAACCTTCTTGATTGTGTGGATCTATTCGGGTGGCCTTGGATCTTGAAAGATCAAGAACTCCATTGAGTTAGTTTGTAGAGAGAAGTTTAGAGAGAGGTGGGAGACTCTTTGTGAAAATCTGTATAATTGAATTAAGTGTGTGAAGAGTTCCAACCCTTCCCAAGTGTGGGAAGGGGCTTATATACTACTACATATTTGGTGCCCCTAGTGGGCTGTGGAGTGAGCTGACAGTGGGGAAAGCCCCGACCCACTCCACAAATATAAATACGACTAAGCTAATACTAATATTACTAATAATACTAAACAAATATATATAAGCCTACGAGCTATATAAATGCTAATTAGATGCTCGGGGTGACCGAACCTTCATATGAATATTTATATTCCTAACAATAAGCCAGTGAAAATTGCATGGGAATTCTGACGGCGTCACCCTTTAATTTGATCAAGGTCGTCACGTTATAATTTAAAGAGGGACGGCGTCACGTTCATAGTCTGAGGGCGTCAAGCCTTGATAGGCCAGAACGGATTTTGGAGAGCTAAAGAGGGACGGCGTCAAGAAGGTCATCCGGGAACCCTAAAAGCGGCGAGGTGACGGCGTCACACTCCATAACGTGACGCCGTCAGATCTGAAAGTCTATATATAGTTTTCTAATTTTTTGTCATTAGTGTGGAACTTATTGGGGAACTTTGTGTGTGAAAACCCTAGGACGAATTTGGCAGCTCTTTCAAGGCTTTTTGCCTTGAGATCTTCCATGTTACATTGAAGATAAGTTATCAATTAATCATTCAATATGTCTATGTGTTGTTTGATTCTATCTTGTTCTTGTCTTTTGTTTAACATGCTAGGCTAGATTTATCTTGTGTTTGCTTAGATCTAATGAAACCTAGCTATTGATTATTGGTTATTAGTGTGTTATTAGTTGTATTGGATGATTGTTTATCTATGTTAGGCTTAAGAAAACTGGCTAACTTTCTAATCGGTAACTTGCTTGAACGTCTTAAGAAACATGAACCAATGCGTACTAAAGGTTTTTATGGTTGTATTTAATGCACAAGCGAATTCTAGTGATCCCATGTTAGGAGCTTCCTAGCCGGCTCGACATAGGAGTGAAGTAGGAGCTTGTAGAGTTGGGGAAGTACGTACGCCACCCCACGAATGGTATTAAGGAATACACCCGTCATCCACGCGACTAATACACACTAATCAACTGGTAAAAGATAGTTAGGGAGTAAGGAAATCTAAGTAAACACATTTCTCTACATATAAGTTTCCACCACATTTTTATTTTCTGTTATTTTATTTTATTTGCATTCGTAGTAATTTGGGTTAGTTGACTAGCAACTAATTCCGCCCACTCTTTCAAACCCGAGATTTTACTTGCTTTCATAAAAATATAAAAACATAAAAAAGAATCTTCTCTCACCCTTAGACCTATTAGAGTAGTTTTTCATACCTAACGAACACTATTCCCTGTGGAGAACGATCAATCCCCCGTACTTACCACTACACTATACTACATCGGTCAGGTACACTGCCTGGTGGGGTTGTAAGCCTCTTGAGATCCCTTGAGAGGTAAAACCTGTTGTAAGGTTGCAAAACCACGCATCAAGTTTTTGGCGCCGCTGCCGGGGAATAGTTATTGTTTAGGTTGAATTTTTATTTTATAGGTCTACTCACTAGATTCCTTTCTAGTGAGATTTTTATTTTCTTTTTATAGGTTTTCTTTAGTCTATCTTTTTTTCTTCGTTTCTTTGTTCGTAACCATTACCATCCGACATCATGGAAGATGGTAATATCCTTAATCCCAACAACCCACCACAACAACCACCACCTCCTAGAGCCCATACTTTAGGAGAGTACTCCCGTCCTAGCCACCATGGCTATCGAAACACCATTGAGCTCACTCAAGGAGCCAATGTCACTCCCTTGCGATCCGACACCATCCGGTTGGTGCAAAGCGGATGCGCATTCCATGGACTTCGTTCTGAAGATCCTAATCAACATCTCAAGGACTTTCTCAAAATCGTTGATTCTATAGACCTTGATGTTGCCACTCGAGAGACGACCCGACTGCGTCTCTTTCAATTCTCTTTGCGAGACCAAGCTAGTCAATGGCTAGAGCGTCAACCCGCAGGATCCATCACCTCTTGGGATGATCTCACCACTCGTTTCCTTGCTCAGTTTTTCCCACCGGGAAGAACTACCAAGCTAAGGAAGGATATCTTGACGTTTGAACAACGTCGAGGTGAAACCCTCTACGGGGCATGGATTCGATTCAAGGACTTACTCCAAAAAGTCCCTCATCATGGCATAAATCTATGGCTTCAAATCCAAATCTTCTATGACCATGTTGATTACCACACCAAGCGTGCCATCGATCGAGCCGCCGGGGGCAGATTGCGCGACAAAAGCGCCGAGGAATCATGGGAGATCATTGATGAGCTTGCATCCGACGATGATGAATTGTGGCAAGTTTCCCACGATGTACGCTCGGCGGTCAAGACATATTCGTCACCCGATACAGCCAATCAAATTACTGAGGAAAGCGTAAGTGAACTTGAGAAAAGGGTTGCATATCTTATGGAAAAGCAAAAGAGACCCTTAAGTCCACAAAAAGCAACAATTAACTCGGTCTCAAGCGTTAAGCAAATACCATTATCCGAATCACCCCGTAGGGAAAATACTAAACCCTTCCATAAGCACGCTCAACCCAACTCCCCACCTCAGGAACTTAGTCCAACATTCGAAGCTCGAATGAGAGAATACATGTCAAAACACTCCGAACGGTTGGCGAAATTTGAGGAAGCCGTCTACAAACAGAAGGAGGAAATGGAAGAGAAGATGGCGGAGATGATGAACCTTTTGAAAGAATACGCAAATACAAAGGCTCCTAAAAATGTGCTAGTGCGGAAAGATGTTGAAGTTCCCAACACTAAATGTGTTAATGCCGTCTCCGTCGTCCAAGAGGGCGAAAATGATGGAAGAGAGAATTTGATAACTATGGAAGTTAACAAAATTGACCTCGTCCCACTTAATGACGGAAACACCAATGCCTACACATGCGATTCCGAAAAGGGAAAGGAGGCGCCCGCTGAGGAGCGCCAATTGGAAGAACCACCAAAGTCACAACAAGTGAGGCATTACTTGAAGCACGAAATAAACAAGGAAACCATAAACGATTGGGTAGGAAACTATCGACGTACTCATCTACCCAACAAGGAGTCAAAGAGGATGGAACCGGATGATGAATCCGACACATTACCCGGGGGCAATTGTATGAGTGCCTCATAAGACAAAAGTTAGTGGAAAAGCAGGAATTCTACGGGGTCTTCGAAATACCATGCAGCATTGGAAAACTCAAGTATCTGGATGCGGTAGCTGACCAAGGTTCCGACGTAAATTTGATGCCTTTATCCGTTTATGTCCAGTTAACCGACGAACTGCCATCCATCACCCGTACTAAACTCTCCTTTGCAAAACATTCTTACGAGTACCCGTTAGGAATTGCGGAAGATGTGTTGGTCAACGTTGCCGGATTCCTATATCCGGTCGACTTCATGATTATTGAAAGAAATGACATGAATATGCCAATAATCCTTGGGGCACCCTTTCTCGCGACCACTAGGGCACAAATCAATTACGAAAAAAGTACCATCCAAATGAAGAAGGGGAAGAAGACGATAAACTTCCCAACGATCCCACGTCATATACGAGATGTTGCTCTACAAAAGAAGATGGAGGCTAACCCCAATGTAATCCGTGGTAATGTTCGAGAGAAAATCCTTGCATGGGAGGCAAGGATTAAGAATTATAATGAAAATGAGATTAGAGAATGTAAGGGTGGAAATAACGATTATATTGAGGCTGGTGAGCAGCCTAATAACCCCGCTGAATTTACGAAAGGAGACTCAGTGCTTCTAAGGCATTCAGAAACAAAAGCACCTACTGATGAACCAAGTCACTGGTGGTACGGACCATTCACAATTAAAAGTCTACACCAAGATGGGGTAGTAAGCTTGACCAGCAAGGGAGGAGGTGAAGTGACTGCGAATGTCGAGCGATTGAGACACCACCACCCTGATAACAAGGATTATATCTATCAGGGATACGTCATTATGAATGATGGAATCACGTAATGTACGTGACTTTGAGTCTAGCTACAAGACTAGTTAATAAAGAAAAGCGCTTCTTGGGAGGCAACCCAAGCTTTATTTGCTTTGTGTGTTTATTTATTTGTTTGTTTGATTTTATTTATTTCCGTATGTGTGTTTAATTTTTATTCTTATTGATTCATGTTCAAAACTAATTTGTGAAAATGCTTTATCTTGTTTTTAACTTCGTCTTAACTACATATAAAGGTATTTTGCAAAAGTTAAGTGTAAGGGAAATCTAAATCGGTTTATTAGAACACAAATGAACATGAATCGTAATAATAATAAATTAACATACATATTAGTATTTGTTTGAGTCAAATGCTTGTATCGAGTCATAATGATGTTTTGCAGGATTTCCAGGAAGTAAGGTATAGGTTTTTCCAAAATTTTTCCGGAAACGTAACATGAGAATTCTGTCAGATCATATCTGACGGCGTCAGGTTTAATTTTCTGAAAATTTTTGAAAGTTTTGTTTTCATAAAAAGTTTTTATTAAATCTCTAACTTATAATCTCCAGGAATCTGCAAAATTATCATTCCACAAGCATTATATCCTTATATATAGAGTTTATCCCGCCGATGTTATGCAGGTTCTCGTGTTTGTTTTCTCAGGTTTAACAGGTTATTTTGGACAAGGAAATGTTTTTGGATCAAGCTTATGGCGATGCATTAGTCATGGAGCTTCAACATTACTTTGGAAGAAGATCTAACCGTGTTACTTCATTATCCACCGAGCGAATCAGGGGAGTATTTGATTTCATTCTTTTACTTTATGCTTTTACATCTTGTTATTTGAACATTGGGGACAATGTTCATCTTAAGTGTAAGGGGGGGTAAAAGTACGATTTTAGAGAATACAATTGCGCTTGATTTTTGTTTGTTTGATGATAGATGTGTAATAAAACTGAGATAAATACCTGTTAGGGTAATTTTAGTGCCAAATTTAAAATTTTTTACAACATATAGGAGTGAAGCTTTGATCTTAATGAACGTCTCACGGATAGGAGTTATATAACTAGCACAAAAACCGTACCACTAAAAAATTTTCCACCCCCAAATATGTGAGGTTCGCCCCTAGAATTGGTAGGAAAAGCATTTATGCTATGATGTGTGTACCGGTAGCACTTAGATTCTAGAACTTGCGTTAGGACCATTCCGAGGCCACAAGTGAGACTACATTCGTGTAGTTAGATTTACTACATGATAAGAGGCATTAGGATTAACCCATTGTTTTACACCTGTGTTTTTGTTATAATTACATTGGCTACATTGGTCAAGTAATTCTCCCACACCCTTTGCGTTGTACTCATTTTTAGTACACGATACCCCTAGTACACCCCTCAGAGCCTATCTTTTCGTTTCGACCTTTAAGCATTTTACTTAAAGGAAGAATTTGTTTACACCCCACTTAAATGTACACCCAAATCGCCTTAGCCTACCTTGTATGCACTCATTTTTAGTGCATTATTGTGACAACATTTATTTAAACCCCAAGTTAATTATCTAATTGATTACATGGTTGCTAAGTCGAGTCATATCCTTGTACATATTGTTTTGGGACGATTGGGACTCATGGGTAAAGTACTAGTGTAATGGAGTAATGGGGAAGAACAACATTATTACCCCCATATGTGCTAAATATTTTAAAAGTACTCCAAGTTTTTGAATTCTCGTAATTCGAGTCATTAGAATAGTTATTTGTAAAGTTATGTAAAAGTTCAAGTGTAAGGGGAATGCAATGCCCCTATGATGTATTATTTTGGATGGTAGGGCAAAAGTGTATGAAAAAAAAAAAAAAAAAAAAAAAAAAAAAAAAAAAAAAAATCAAGAAAAATACAAAAAAAAATGAGAAAAAGAAAAATAGAAAAAACATACGGACTACCATCCCGTTTCATTTTATGTTTATTTTATGTTTTTGTTATTTTCTTTCATTAGCTTAAGATTGAGTCGAGTCTTGGCTTAGCAACATTGTATAGTACATGTAATTGATCAAGATCTTTAACTCGCCACCAGTAAAATATCCCTTATCTAACAAAACCGTGTTTTCCTTTTCCCTACACCTAACGTTATAACCCATGTAAAAGCCCTCTTTGATAGTTTATCTTAGGTGCTTACACCTAGTGGAGGAGGTTTTTGATCCTTTCCCAAGCCTATGGTAATCTATTTGCTATGACAGGTAGTGAGAGATATTATCCGTTTTCATTTATGAGATTTATTTTGATGACACTTGAGAGATGTGAGTATCTAAACACTACTTGTGAGGTGCTAGTTTATAATCTCCGTGCTTATTATGATTAAAGTGGAACGAATATTTGTTGTAATTACTTTTATGTTAGCATTAAATGACCCCTAACTTGTATTTTGATTAGAATAAAAGCGCATTTGCTTGAGGACAAGCAAATCTCAAGTGTAAGGGTATTTGATGAAGCGAAAAGTGTACCGCTTTTAAGGGTCATTTAAGCCCTAAATCGTATTTATTTGATCAAATATTGCCCTAAATCGTTCCTTTTGTCATTTTAGGTACTTTTGAGAAGAAATCTGGAAAAGGTGGCATTTTGGACGTTTTTGGAGCATAAAAGTGAAGAAAACGACAAAGTCTCAAAATCATGCTGGAAGTTACCTTTGACGGCGTCAGGATTATGCCTGGACGGCGTCATGGCTTGGCAAAAGTGGTGGATGTGAAATTTACTCATGATAAGCCAGTGAAAATTGCATGGGAATTCTGACGGCGTCACCCTTTAATTTGATCAAGGTCGTCACGTTATAATTTAAAGAGGGACGGCGTCACGTTCATAGTCTGAGGGCGTCAAGCCTTGATAGGCCAGAACGGATTTTGGAGAGCTAAAGAGGGACGGCGTCAAGAAGGTCATCCGGGAACCCTAAAAGCGGCGAGGTGACGGCGTCACACTCCATAACGTGACGCCGTCAGATCTGAAAGTCTATATATAGTTTTCTAATTTTTTGTCATTAGTGTTGAACTTATTGGGGAACTTTGTGTGTGAAAACCCTAGGACGAATTTGGCAGCTCTTTCAAGGCTTTTTGCCTTGAGATCTTCCATGTTACATTGAAGATAAGTTATCAATTAATCATTCAATATGTCTATGTGTTGTTTGATTCTATCTTGTTCTTGTCTTTTGTTTAACATGCTAGGCTAGATTTATCTTGTGTTTGCTTAGATCTAATGAAACCTAGCTATTGATTATTGGTTATTAGTGTGTTATTAGTTGTATTGGATGATTGTTTATCTATGTTAGGCTTAAGAAAACTGGCTAACTTCCTAATTGGTAACTTGCTTGAACGTCTTAAGAAACATGAACCAATGCGTACTAAAGGTTTTTATGGTTGTATTTAATGCACAAGCGAATTCTAGTGATCCCATGTTAGGAGCTTCCTAGCCGGCTCGACATAGGAGTGAAGTAGGAGCTTGTAGAGTTGGGGAAGTACGTACGCCACCCCACGAATGGTATTAAGGAATACACCCGTCATCCACGCGACTAATACACACTAATCAACCGGTAAAAGATAGTTAGGGAGTAAGGAAATCTAAGTAAACATATTTCTCTACATATAAGTTTCCACCACATTTTTATTTTCTGTTATTTTATTTTATTTGCATTCGTAGTAATTTGGGTTAGTTGACTAGCAACTAATTCCGCCCACTCTTTCAAACCCGAGATTTTACTTGCTTTCATAAAAATATAAAAACATAAAAAAGAATCTTCTCTCACCCTTAGACCTATTAGAGTAGTTTTTCATACCTAACGAACACTATTCCCTGTGGAGAACGATCAATCCCCCGTACTTACCACTACACTATACTACATCGGTCAGGTACACTGCCTGGTGGGGTTGTAAGCCTCTTGAGATCCCTCGAGAGGTAAAACCTGTTGTAAGGTTGCAAAACCACGCATCAATCCTCCATTAGTATTAGAGCAAAAATCATCTTCCTTGTGGATTAGAACGTTTAAGCTTCATATTCGATGTTTCCACAGGAAATGCAGGAATCTATAATACCGCCAAGGCTTCAAAACACACCTAAGATAAGAAAGGTTCAACTTGCATAATACATTAGTAGTTAGGAAAAAATAAAACATAAAAATTAAAAATGAAAATCATCAGGTCAGTCGATGCGCCGTATCTTATGGAAGAAGATACGCCGTATCGAGCCTGGAATAATTACGGATCAGAATAAAAGATGCGCCGCATCCTTAACCAGGGATGCGCCGCATTGAAAATAAACTGATAAAAAGTTTTAAATTCGAAAATAAAAAATGCAGAAAAAATAAAGATATGACCATTGCAGGAGATGCGTCGCATCTCAGGATGGAGATGCGCCGTATCCTCGGCGGCCTGACTGACTCGACACATAAACAGAATAATAAAAAGATAAATCCGGGTTGTCTCCCGGTAAGCACTTGTCTTTATTCCAGAGTCTTCAAGTTAGACTCACGTTCAACTCTTTAATATCGATCATTGAAGGAGTCGGAAACATCGCGCTCCCTCATTCCCAATTCAGTAATATTGAACACCCCTTGCTCGTCCTTGATTTCCACGCCGTTCTTCTTTAATATCTGTATAAACAAAGTCCTGTCCCTTACGGGCAGAGATGACAAAATGATAGACGGGAAATTCTTATTATCATATAGGCATAAATAAGCAAGGTGGGGTGGTAGTTCAATAAACACATTATTCAAATTCGTTTTCTCAACTATTCTCCTACGTTTATTAATTACTACGCAATCATACTACTCATCATCAGAATTATTAACAACTTCGCGTCTAAGTTCGGTAGGTACATTAAGGTCAATAAATTCCTCAAAGTTCTCGTGATTAGGATTAGTTGAGTTGTTTTGAATTAATGTTTCTCCCATAAGTCTAGCTTCAAGATCATGGTCCATACGTTCTCTCAATCCTAGCACATAGACACCTCTAATTATGCTTTTAACAGGATCTTGACACTTATAGACTAGTTTATTATTCCCTACTCTTAACGAGATTTTTCTTTTAAACACATCAATCTTAGCATGGGCAGTAGACAAGAAAGGTCTTCCAAGGATTAAAGGAATCTTAACATCCTCGGCCATATCTAAAATAACAAAGTCTACAGGGAAAATAAACTTCTCAATCTTAACTAGCACATTATTAGCAATCTCTTCAGGTCGTTTTACCATTTTATCAGCCAATTCAATAAGTAATTTAGTTGGTGTTAATTTACCTAGTCCTAGGGTAGTGAATGTTTTAAGAGGCATAACACTAACACTAGCTCCTAAGTCAGCTAACACATTATTGAAAGATATATCATTAATTGAACAAGGTAGAGTAAAACTTCCTGGGTCTTTTTCTTTATGAGGCAAGGCTTGTAAGTCGGTTGCACAGCTCTCATCTTTCATTGTTGCCTTGACCTCTTCTTCAATCTTTGCCTTCTCTTTTAGTAGTCTCCTTAAGCTGATTGAAGAATTAAAGAAAAATTTGGGTCTTGCACCATCATTACCATTCATCGATCTTCTAGGTAAGCAAGGAGTGACTTCTTCAGTGGTGCTTATGGCCTTGACATGATCTCTTGGGTTGGTTTCGGTTGATCTAGGTAAACTTCCATATCCCCTTTCTTGAAGAACTTTGCTCATTTGACCAATTTGTTGTTCCAATGCTTTGATCGAAGCTCCTTGATTTCTTGTAGTAGTGTCCGTTGAAGCTCGGATTTCTTTGATCATAGCAGTATTCTCTTCATGTCTTTTAGCAGCATCGGCCATAATTTGTTTTAGAGTGTCATCTAAAGTCTGCCTCCTCTCTTGATAAGCGGGATTAAAGTTGTTCTTTTGATATAACCCCGGGGTAGCTTCCCTAAACCTTCCTGAAGGTCGGAATGGTTGTCCAAATTGGGTGTAATATGCTTCTTCAAATGTCTCACTTTCATTCTTATTAGGGCAATCTTTAGTGTAGTGAGGTCCTTCGCACTTTTCACATCCAACTTGGGCAGCATACACTCTTTCATCACGCTTCTTCATCTCTCTACTAATTTTATCCAATTGAGCTTGAATAGCAGCAATCCCGTCAAAATTAGTGCTGCTCTTAGATCTAGTAGAGGTCCCATCGTGCCATTTCTGAGAATGATCAGCAGCTTCTTGGATCGCTTTCATGGCATTGGCTGCACTCATTTGAGGCACAGCTCCCTTAGCGTCCAAGATTTGTCTAGTAGGCACGTCCAATCCTTGATAAAACAATATTATCTCCTGCATAGGGGTTAGATAGTGTTGAGGACATTTTATTAATAAATCTTTAAATCGTTCCCAAGCTTGATAAAGAGTTTCATCAGGCTCTTGCTTCAAACTGTTGATGGCCTCCATTTTTTTAGCAGTCTTAGCAGGTGGACAATATCTCTTCAGGAATTTGCTCTTCAAACCTTCCCATGTAGTGATTGAACTAGCAGGTTCATTCCTTAGCCACTTGTTAGCAGCTCCTTTTAGTGAGATTGGAAAGATTCTAAGCATGAGTTGATCGTTAGTGACTCCTTCTGAAGTAAACAAATCTGCAATCTCCAGGACCTTTTCAACATGCTCATTAGCATCCTCATGTTCCGTCCCACTGAAAGCATTCTCTCTGAGTTCTTTGAGAAACTGACCCTTCAACTCGAATTTTGACTTATCATCAAACTTTGGTCTAGCAACTCCTGAAGTGTAATCAGCACGGGTACTGTTCATGTATTCCTCCATAGTAGTGTTTTCGCCCATTGTTTCTGTTTCAACTTCCTCTTTTTCTTCAGAAAAGTAATCAAGCTCGAGTGAACTTGAAAGATCAAAGCTTCTTGTGTTGAAAAGCCTTTTAAGCGAATGAAAGACTCGTTCAGGATCTTCGAAAGGTTGAATCAAGTTCTTCGTAGAACTCCTGGTCATGCACTTCCTGAAATCAACACAAAAATATCAGTAGGGTATGCTCGAGAAAGTAATATATCAGAAAATTAACAACGAAAACGGAATACGAAAAATTAAAGTTACTGATATCTGCAGACGATACGCCGTATCCAAAAAGTTGGATACGCCGTATCTTATAATCGTTAAAATTAAATCAGACTTTTATTCAGAAAATTAGATACGCCACTTTAGAAATTCGAATGCGCCGTATCTGTTTTAATTATCAAAAATCGATATACTTATAAAAATTAAATGCGTCGTATTAACAAAAGTTAATGCGCCGTATTTTCGTTACGTTTCAAAATATAAGATTTTTGATTCAGAAGATACGCCGTATCGATAAAAATCGATACGCCATATCTGTTTAATAATTCGCAAACTGTTTTTAATTAAAATAATAGATACGCCGTATCTGCTGCAGCAGATGCGTCGTATATCATTAACGTTTAGAAATTTTTTTTTTATTAAAAACAGATACGCCGTATCTTGGGGAAAAGATGCGTCGTATCACTTTATCGCTTAAATTTTTTTTTATTAAAAACAGATACGCCGTAACTTGAGGAAAAGATGCGTCGTATCGAATTAATTAAACGCGTTGTATTTTATAAAAATTGAACGCAATACGCCGTATCTGAAAAATCAGATGCGCCGTATCGTTCGATTTAGCTCAGTACAACGATAGCAGAACACACAAAAAATACGAAAAATAAAAAAAAAAACAAATAAAAACACACAAAAATAAACACAAATAAAAGCAAACAAATAACACACAAAAACAGAAAATATGCAAAATAGTACAATGAATGCAAATTAATCTAATACACAACAAAATTAGCGGTTAGATAAAAAAAAATTAAAAACCTAATTAAAATACTAATCAAATTAACAGATAATAACAATTCACTCCCCGGCAGCGGCGCCAAAAACTTGATGTGCTGCGTGTGTCGTTGCGGTTTAGCAGTTTTAATGCCTAATCAAGTTTTAAATTTATATTTAGCCGACTTATCAATAACACACACACCTAACGAGTAGTGTACCCGGTCAGTATGAATATAATGGTAAGTAGAGTGTCGATCACTAAGAGTGGAACGTATTATCTAGTTATTCTAATCAGTATTTTAATATATTAAGTTAGCTATACAATCTAATCTAACGCAAGGGGGTTCAGCCTGAGAGACTGGCACGATTTGGTTGCAATTAAATAATAAAATAAACCAATAGGCACGAATCAGCAAGTAGCACACACGTACACAGATAAATACTCGAGACAATAAGAGGGCTGTCCTTATGATAAGTAGTTTGTCACTTGTTTTATTGCTAGTGTTATATGAAGTGTATAGTTCGATGCAACGCACCGAGATTAAGTCCTTTCTCGTTGGTTCTAATCTTATCGGCGAGTAAACCCTTAATGATTACTTATGACTATCCCGTTTATCTTTCTCCTACTTTTCTACAGACCATAGAATACATAGGCATCTAATAAACAGGCGAGGGCAGAGGCATGGCGACCCGATCAACGCTCAGCTAGCCACAGAGGTTATCAATGCACTAATAAAAGTCACCAATGACACAAACATATAAACTTTAATTGATGAGAAAGCAGTTTTAAGGGAGTGCAACCTTTCCGTTGTCACGTTACACAAGCCACCAATCTTGATGAATTAAAGTTTACTAACACAATAAAACAAAACTACTTAATGAATTAAACATATGCAGCACCTTCTTACAGCTCTTGTATCTTTGATTTGGGTGTGTCTTGTGCTGCTACCTTGACTGAATTCGTCCTAGGTTTCTGGTCTTCGGTCTTCGGTTATAATATATGTCGTACGAAATTCGTCTGGTCTTGGGGTATTTATAGTTTCTGTCTGAGGGTGAGATGCGGCGCATCTTGTAAGTAGATGCGGCGCATGTACTTAACTTCACGTGGGGTCCAAGATTATAATATTCAGGAATATTCGTACACCGCCAGAAGATGCGGCGTATCTTCATCTTTGGATGCGGCGCATGTCCTCTTGTATCTTGGATCGTATCTGGTGAGATCTTGATAGTGATGCGGCGCATGTAATGAGTAAGATGCGGCGCATCTGGAGCAGATTAAGTTGGTTATTCTTCGTTGACCAAAGTTTCATATGCGGCGCATGGGATAAATCCATGCGGCGCATTCTTCAAAGTCAGGCATTGGTTTTAATTCTCTTCATTCCAACAACCAATTCCAAACTTGATCATTTTACTCCATTTTTAGTCCATAATCGCTAAGTTTCACTAAATGCTTGTTTTTACCTGAGAATTACAAAAGTAAACGATTATGTATCAATCCTCATACATAATATAGTAAAACAAGTCAAATTAATAGGATAAATGATAGTAATAAAATGTACTTATTTGAGTTCATCAAAGTCTAAGTTGCATAGCTGCACACATGACGTTATTTTCAAAAATTGTGATATTTTTTCAAAATTCACAAATCTATGAGTGTGCCGGTGGCTAGTAAACTTTAGAACTTGGTTTTTATACTATTCGAGACCACCATAATAAGTATTATTTATATAATTGGAATGACTTGTCTAAATTGGTAAATTTCTAGGATTACACCCAAATAGCCTTTATATGTTATATGTTATTAGCTAACTACACTGGTTAGTTAACCCCCGTATAAACCCTTTTGTTACTCTCACTTTTAGAGTAAGATACGCCTAGAAAAACACTCAGAGCCATTCCTTTCGTTTCTTACACCTTTGTTATAATGTTTCGTTACACCCTTACACCTTAGTCTACCCTGTAGATTAAAATCCGTGGTTGGTTAATTGCTTTAGGCAAAGTGTGTTTCCTTACATTACCTGTGTTCGCTTGCGTAATTCATTATCTTTGGTTAGGTCGGGAAATTGCACAATGCAATTGGAGTGAAAATAAATATTGTATATCTTTGAGTTTATTTTTCGTGTGTTTACTACTTTCACTATTACCGTTATTTCTGAAGTCATGAAAAGTATGGAAAAAAAAATTATCCAGAATTATCATTATAGTGATGTGGTGAAATTTTACACATCTTTGTTTATGTTTCAAAAAAAAAAAAAAAAAAAAAAAAAAAAAAAAAAAAAAAAAATCGAAAAAATAGAAAAGAAAAAGAAAAAAAGGAAGAGTTGGATGTTTGTTTTGAACAACTTATGTAAAGTTTTGTGTTAAGTGGTTGATATCACCACTGGTTGTTGTATATTATATCTATGGATTGAATGGGAGTTGTACGTTATGGGAACGCCAACTAAAGGTTATTCTTTGATTAAGATCTTGTTAAGTATAATTCGTGTCTACCTAAAGCATATGTTTCAAGTGTTAAAGCGTGAGTTATTCTATGATATGAGTCTTATTCATGGGATGGTTGGGATAGTGATTAACCACACTTAGGATTTTAATTTATCTGTTTTGTTTATTTTTCATTTTACACCAATTTATATCCCAAATATTATTCATACCCTATATTATTCTTTATCCAAACCTTTGATTTATTGAGATTAGAGATTTGAGCAATCTTAGGTATCGTAGTCGTGGATTCGGCTATGTATTTATGATTTTGTCTCCCTTTTTGATATAATATTATTGGTGAAGATTACTTGGTCCTATCTTTAGCCTATTCGAGTTAAGGATTTGAGCAATTGCAAGTATCGTGTTCGTGGATTCGATCATGTATTTGTGATTTTGTCGCCTTTTCTGGAATTTGAGATCGATAGAGATTAAGGAGAATGATTAACCCTTAAGCCTACAAACCCTTTTTACCGCTTTAGACTTGTTATTCCTTGGCTTTAGTGGGGGAGATGTGTATACTTGCCAAGCTTATGATAGAATATTCGTCATGACTGGACAGTTAAACGATTAGATTTGCTTTTATCAAATTATTTTATTTTACTTCTAATTCGTTAAGTGTTTGGTTGTGTGATTATGACAAAAATGAATACATGCTTAAATATAAAAATAAATCCTAATATCTTTTAGGATACATTTTCATAAGATTAATTCTAAGGTTTACTTGTGGACAAGTAAAGTTCAAGTGGGGGGATATTTGATGAACTCAAATAAGTACATTTTATTACCGTCATTTATCCTATTTATTTGACTTGTTTTATTATATTATCTGTGAGAATTGATACTTAATCGTTTACTTTTGTAATTCTCAGGTAAAAACAAGTATTATGTGAAACTTGGCGATTTTGGACTAATTATGGAGCAAAACAAGCAAGAAGATAAGTGTCTACTGAAATGTACAAGATCAAGACATTCTGCTCCAGATACGCCGCATCTTGCTTATTACATACGGCGCATCACTATCAAGATTTCACAAGATACGATCTAAGACAGCAAGGACATGCGCCGCATCTGAGAATGGAGTTACGCCGCATCTTTTGGCGGTGTACGAATATTCCTGAATATATTAATCTTGGACCCCACGCGAAGTTAAGTCAATGCGCCGCATCTACTTACTAGATGCGCCGCATCTTACCCTCAGACAGAAACTATAAATACCCCAAGACCAGACGAATTTCGGAGACATAATATATACGAAGTACGAAGACCACAGAAACCTAAGGCCAAATTCAGACGATTAGGCAGCACAAGACACACCCGAACGAAGATACAAGATCTGTAAGAAGGTCCTGCATGTATTTAATTCATTAAGTAGTTTTGTTTTATTATGTTAGTAAACTTTAATTCATCAGGATTGGTGGCTTGTGTAATGTGACGAGAAAGATTGCACTCCCTTAAAACTGCTTTCCCATCAATTAAAGTTTATATGTTGACGTCTTTGGTTACTACTTATTAGTGCATTGATAACCTCTGTGTTTATTAGTGGCCTGCGCATTTGACTACGGAAGAGAATGTGGCTCCCATGGTTGTTACTAAATTGATCACTTAGGAATAACTTTTAGACATAAGTAATCATTAAGGGTTTACTCGCCGATAAGATTAGGGCCAACGAGAAAGGGTTAATTACATACACTTCATATAAAACTATCAATAAAACAAGTGACAATCTACTTAATCATCAGGACAGGTCTTCTTATTGTCTCGAGTATTTATCTGTGTACGTGCATGCCTATCGCTGATTCGTGCTCATTAGTTTAGTTTATTATTTAATTGCAACCAAAACGTGCCAGTCTCTCAGGCTGAACCCCCTTGCGTTAGATTAGGTTGTATAGTTAACTTAGAATATTAAAATGCTGATTAGAATGACTAGATAATACGTTCCACTCTTAGTGATCGACACTCTACTTACCATTATATTCATACTGACCGGGTACACTGCTCGTTAAGTGTGGGTGTTATTGATAAGTCGGCTAAATATAAATTTAAAACTTGAGTAGGCATTAATACTGTTAAACCGCAACGACACATCACGCGCATCAGAGATTTATAAAAAAAAGTCTATAAAAAAGTTGATTAAAGAAGGTAAAAGTGAAGATTAAGTGGGCAAAAATGATTAACTAAAATATTAAAATGAATGCTTGAAGTTAATATAACATAAACATAAACTAATAATGATTAAAACATTACATAAACAAAAATTTATAACAAAGTTTAAAGATTAAAAATAAATTAAACTAATCTAAATCTAATCTAAAAGAAAAGAAAAAAGAACGAAGGAAAGAAAAAAACGAGATCTCCTCCTGCTCGATCTCATCTTCTCATCTTATAAGCCACATTCCAATCTTGGAGCCCAAGATAAGTGGGTCCGCTCAAGGGCAATTCAGTAATTTTGCTCGAGCAAGAACAATAATAAAAATCAATTTCGCCAACCATGGGATTCGAACACCTGACCTCGAGCCCAAACTCCAAGCGCCCCTCCCATCTCAACTATGCAAGGTTTTGTGTTATATCATGCAATCATTTCCTTTTAACTCTCTTTCTCTCATATCCGATTTTACTAAATAATAAGCTTCGTTCGGGCCTCATTTAATCTTTCAAAATTCCGCCTTTTGCCTCAATAAAATACCGATGGACTTGTTTTTTCATACTCTTTCTAATGGAGTGCTCGGGTAATTTTTTTCGACCTCGTCTGAACCTCGTAAAACGGTAAAACATCATCGAAACTCATCCGAAAGTCACCGTTTTTGCTTTATTTTTGTCTTTTTCCTCGTATCCGTTTCCTGCACAATCACAAACACAAAAACACAAATATCTTTGGCATTTTGGTTAGTTTTTGGTCGTTTTGGTCTTAATTTGGTCAAGAAAAGGTATGTGTTTAAGCACATACCACTGACACTGAATGTCTTGTTCTATCTAATGATTTTAAGATGCCTGATGAAAGTCAAGTGCTTGTTAGAATTCCTAGAAAGGCCAATATTGGTATGTGCTTAAACACATACCATTTCTAGACCAAAACCGGACCCAAAAAGACCAAAAAACCCGACCAAAATGCCAAATATATTGTGTTTTTGTGTTTTTACATATGCAGGCACGGATATCGAAGAAAAAGACAAAATCAAGCAAAGACCGGGAAACCGAGCACGGGATGTGGAAAAGGCTCAGAACCGGAACCTAGAAGAAAAATATGTCAAAAAGTCATCCGAGGTCCTCCCACTATCAAAGTTTGTCAACTCCAACCCTTAGATCATCTTTTAAAATATGGCAGCAAAGGTCCCTTGAAAATCCAGAAATTATACATTTAGTCCCTTAAATTTAAACCCTTAAAACCCTTTCACTATCTATACCCGGATCCCACTTAATACTATAATCCAATAATATTAACCTACCCAATCCATTTCACCCTTAAATTAATCCAACAACCACACAACACTTCTTACCCAGCCCAACCCTTATGAAACAACCAGCCCAACCCACTACCTATTACCCTTACCCGACCCAAAATCTTATTTAACCCGGTCAAATAATATTACACAGTCAAATAAATAAAAAAAATCCACACCCTCACTCTCCCTCACACACTCAACGCGCCAAAATTATCCCTCTTTTACCCCAACCTTAAACCCTAAAATAACTGACCCAAAAATTAACCTCGTTATAATGATTATATCATGATTGGGTAAATTCTGGAAGCTCCTGACAGCTCAGAGGACACGTGGGAGATGCTTAGTGGACAAGCCGCGTCACTATCTTGATCTAACGGCTGATGATCAAACGTATGGAACAAGAAACGATCTAAGGGTAGATAGCAGCTGAGGAGCACACGGATTGATGAGCTGGAACCCCCAGAAGGTTCTGAGGAAGCTTATAAATAGAAGCCCTCTCTTCACAGTCAAGTTTTTGTCCAAATTTTATGTCTTAAAAATTTGTTACCATTTTCATTTCTGCCATTTAAAGTTTTTCGTAGTGTAATTTTTATTTCCAGTTGTAATTTACCTTTCAGACATCATCTTTGTACTCAGAATTTCTGTTTTAATGTAAGTCAAAGTTTGGTCAAACTTCTTATTGGTCTGTTTTATAGAGCTTATTCTGGTAGTATCTCCTTAATTGATATTGTTTTTGAGTTTTGTTATTGGATTGCTTATTGTGTTCACTTATTTCTGATTTTCAGTTAAAATAGTCATAGAGTCAACTAATTATTCAACAATGATTTTTACTGCAATTCAGTGCTTATTGTGGATTTTTTTTATTTCAAATCAGTTATATATTCATTTGTTTTAGTTTTAATAGTTTAATTTGGTCTAGTTTATGTTTAAAAATCAAAATAGTCCAAGTAAATGTCTGTTTGTTTTAATGGTCAAATATATTTCAAAGTGGGTCATAACTGTTCACTTGCACTTGTGGATAGTTGAATCTGGTATAAATTAGCTTAGGTTGGTTGTTTTTAGGTATAGTTGATCTGTTTTTAAGGGTTGTTAGTATTAAGTGGATAATGTAGGATTTAGGGAAGTTTAAGCTCATGCTAGCTTAATATAGGAGTAGTCTATTTTTAGCACTTGAATTTGTCATCTTTAAGCATATTTGAGTAATATTCAGAAGTTGGAATAGCCTTAATTGGATTAAAGGAGATTTTGACCATTCCCTGAATGAAACAGTAACTGCATCAGTGTTAGGAATATAAATATTCATATGAAGGTTCGGTCACCCCGAGCATCTAATTAGCATTTATATAGCTCGTAGGCTTATATATATTCGTTTAGTAGTATTAGTATTATCAGTATTATTAATGTAGTAATATATATTTGTGGAGTGGGTCGGGGCTTTCCCCACTGTCAGCTCACTCCACAGCCCACTAGGGGCACAAATATTAGGACTATATATATAACCCTTCCCACACAAGGGAAGGGTGGAACTCTTCACACATTGAATCTAACATTATCAGATTTTCTCTCAACAAGAGTCTCCCTTTCTCTCTCTAACATCTCTCTACAAACTAACTCAAATGGGTTTCTTGATCTTTCAAGATCCAAGACCACCCGAATAGATCCACACAATCAAGTAGGTTATTTCCTACAATTGGTATCAGAGCCAGGTTAGATCCGGATTGATTGTGTGTCGGTCTTAATTTTTTGTTGGTCGTACCATTTTTTTTCTCAAACTGCCTTGCTCATTTTTCTTTTTCTCGAATCTAAATTTTTTATTGTTAGCTTTTCTTTTATGAAAGATTCGGTCCACATGTGCTGATTTAATATTAGATCTTTAATATCTCACTTTAATATCTCATGGACTTATCTATTTTGCTTGAAACTTACATTTTGGGCCATTTACTAGATTTGGGTTTGCTGGTCTCTGATTGGGTTGCGAATGGATCTAGCCGAAAGATGCTGTGAATAATTCTTTAAAGAATGTAGCTGGGTTCATTAAAGAATGTTTTCACAATATGTGTTGATGTAGTGTTTTCACAATATGTTCACATGGTCTCTGTAGCTGGGTTCATTAAAGAATGTGTTCACAATATGCTCACTGATTATGACTGTATTCACGTTTTATGTTGTATCTTCCTCGGCTATTTCATGTGTTTCGCGGCTTAGTTGAAGGTTAAAAGTGTGATTTTGAAGGGTGTTCTTGATAAGCACCTTGATATGGATCTTTTGAGCAGCAGTTTGATGAAGGTGGGATGATGTTCTTGGATGCTGTTTGTGTCCAAAGTTTGATGTTCTTGAATGCGGTTTGTGGTATTCATGGGTGCTGTTTGGATTGTAACCATAATGGGGTAAAAGACAAAAGTACGAAAGTGACAGCGTTGACCGGTCAAAGGTGCAATTTGTCTCCGATGCGGTTTGTCCTGGACTTTGTCCTGGACTCGGTTTGTCCTGGACTCGGTTTGTCCTGGACTCGGTTTGTCCTGGACTCGGTTTGTCCTGAACTCGGTTTGTCCATTGGCTCACAGACGCGGTTTGTCTGTTTAACCCTGGACTCGGTTTGTCCATACAATCATGAACTCGGTGTGTCCTGGACTCGGTTTGTCCTGGACTCGGTTTGTCCTGAACTCGGTTTGTCCATTGGCTCACAGACGCGGTTTGTCTGTTTAACCCTGGACTCGGTTTGTCCATACAATCATGAACTCGGTTTGTCCACTTAACCACGAACTCGGTTTGTGTTCATAAAGTAGACTCGGTTTGTCTGTTTTACCATGAACTCGGTTTGTGTATATATTGTCGACTCGGTTTGTCTGCTACTTGGTCAAATGGTCAAACGGTTAACGAGATGTCAAACAACAATATGTAAGGAGGAGATGAAGCAGAATTAGTAACAATGACTACTTACACAGTGCCTAAACAAATCAAACACTGCTAACTTCTAACATATGTCCAAACACAAACCATTCCTCACACTATATGATAGAACAAGAAGAAGCAACCACAGTAAAGTCATTCCACAATAATTTTCATAATCTACATACATAAGCCGTTCCTGAGTACATCAATTACAATCAACTACTGCTTACAACAATTACAATCAACTTCAAATCTAATCTAAACCTAAACCTCATATTCACACTTCAATCACAAACAAAGACTCGGATTGTAAAATTAAAAGATCTCAGTTTATCTTTCGTGTAGAACACAAGTCTATTCGACTTCAAAGATCAAAAACACGAGAAGAATCTCATCATCGATCAATTTTTTATTGAAAGCTAAGCCTCATTCGTTCTATATCCGACACAAAAGAGAAATTAGATAACAATTATGTTATCCACTTCTCTTCGTTCGTTCATAAACAGAATCAATAACGAAAAAATGATACTCATTCACACCTACCCGAGACATGTTATCAGATCTTGAAACGTTAAACTTGAGTCTTTCGGTACACCATGAAGAAAGAAGTGCTCGTTTTGGTTCTTGTATGGTCTGGTTCGTGTAACAAAATCATTTAAGGTGTGTGCTTTGATTGTCATTCGTATCGTTAAAGAGATATTAGGGCGGATTGTTTGATGTTTATGATTAGGAGTGTTGGTGACTGCAGAGAAAAATGATGGGAGGCGGATATGTTTTTAGGGTTTGTATTCGATTGGTTGTGTGAAGAGGGGGCGGATTATTATGACTAGGGTTTGAGTTGTTTGGTGGATAAGCGAATGGAAGAGAGGATGGGGGCGGATTAATTAAGGGATTAGGGTTTGACTTGTGTGTTATGTGGGAGTTAAATACCGGAGTTCTAGGGTTAAGTGAGAATTGGACTTGGGCCTTAATTCGAAATTTATTATAACAATTCAATGGGCCTACGCAAATTGTATTTCGAATTGATGTTGGGCTATCGTGACAATGGGCTGCCTCGTGGACTAAACCTTTTGATTGGCTGGAATGAATACATCACAATGATCTTGGAAGGCATTTGATAATTTTTCACGAGTATACACATGTCATGGCTATTTTTTTTGGGTTTATGAATGTTTTCGTTAATTCAGAGGTGTGGATTTGGCAGCAGTGTCCTATTGGTACCTACGACTAGAGTGAGTCTACAATTTGACCTTTGTAATTTGAGTTTCAGTTGACAAATTGTGATTTGGTTATTTGCAATTTGACAAGTTGCTAATTGACTTGTTGCGACTTGACGGATTGCTATTTGACCAGTTACGATATGACGTTGCGAGTCAACACTTGCGATTCGACTTATTGTGATTTGGTTGATTGCAATCTGTCTTGGTGCAATTTGACAATCTGTGACTTGGCCTGTTGCAATTTGATCATGTTGTGATTTGACTTCTGTGATTTGAATTTCGAAGATTGGTATTGCACCTCACTCTTGGGTAGTCTGGTTGAGTTCACGGTTTCTCTTGTAGATTTTAGAAAATCCCGCGAAAGATTCGATTTCTCGGTTTAAATCTCAAGAGCTGTAAAATCCCGTGAAATTAATTTTGGACAAGTAGGCTGGACTTGGGTTTAGAAATAATGAAACTTACGGGGTGTGACTAATTTTTCGGGATAAGTTTGTGCTTCAAGATCAGCAGGAATTGGGAAATTATGATTACTTGGTTGGTTTGTTAATTCACGGGTTGGTGCACTTAGTGTCACAAACATCTCGGGGTGGATGGATGCATGATGTTTGATGACCCTTGCTCAAGCGTATTTAAGGTGATTAGACATGGATGTTCAAGAAGTGGATATATACAATAAAGGATGGAAGGTTGGGTATATATCACTACCTATATTTAAAGGAGTTACGTTGTTGTGCTCAATATAGGTTCTAAATCACAATTTGCAATTCAAGGTGATTAGACTTGGATGTTCATGAAGTGGATATATACAATTAAGGATGGAAGGTTGGGTATATATCACTACCTATATTTAAAGGAGTTACGTTGTTGTGCTCAATATAGGTTCTAATTCATAATTTAGTGCAAGTTTAAGTCGCGGACTTGTTCTTTATCAAGCTTCATCAGGTGATTGTTGTTTCTCAAGCTTCTAATGGGATTGTTGTTCAAGATCTTCTCAAGAGGTAGTCAGGCTTAAAGACAAGAGGTGATTTGTTTGGAGACATGTTTAACCTTTTACTCACTTTAAAGTCATATGCATTTCATCAACCGGTTTTGGCATATTACGAGCTTCAATGAATTGTTAATCTACTAAACCATTGATGATGAGGAAAGCAAGGGGTTACTACAAGAGAATCTTAATCACCATCTTCGTTGCAGTAGTTTCATTTGTCTCTTTCCATGTTTTGTGCCTGACAAATTCACAAACGTCACGGACTCTCAGCTTTGGCAAAAAGGTCATTTCATGTCCTTTTTGAGGGGGAGAATTATCGCAAGTTTCCTAGAAGTTCCGTCTCCAGCGATGTGAATTTTAGCGGTTCCGGTTACAGCGGGTCAGATCGTATTGGTTCAGTCTCCAGCGGTTTGAATCTTAGCAGTTTCGGTTACAGCGGGTCAGATCGTAGCAATTCAGGATTCAGTGGTTCAGTCTACAGCAGTTTGATACTTACTGTTGTGCAGTTAGTTCTTGAATTTATTTCTCAGATAAATCTCAAGAACGGTAAAATCCTGTACACAGTACAACAACCATTCCACATCCAAGTAGCTGGATCAGACAGCTTTGTTTGATAGGACTGACTATGAGTCATGGTCTCTTCTAAGTATTTGCGCATGTTTCTTTTCCTTTCTGGCTAGTCAACAGCACAAGATGACCACGAAGTTAATCTGGTATTCTTTATTTGTGATTGAAGTTGTAGTTCTCGAAGGCGTCTACTTATTTTATCTTGAAGTCGGGGTTGGTTGGATGCATGACTTTCAATGATAACTTGCTCGTGCGAAAAATTTAAGTTGAAGACTTGGGTTATCTAGTTACCAGCAGTCGGGGTAACTATCACTTAAGAGTTACTGGAGTACTCAGTGTCACACGTCATTGACGTTGTCGATAATCGCAAGAGGTGTTAATGTCTCATACTTTGGTTGGGTATTGAGCACTTAGAGATCTGCTTGGAGCATTAATTCTCTACACCGTTCTTCCAACATTAGTGCAAGCTTAAGTTACAAATTTGGGGATTTCTTCTTCTGGTTTCAGTATTGGTACGTCGGGTTTCCTTCATCAAGTGGTCTCTAATCTGGGTTCAAGGTTGGTTAGTTGGCCAAAGGTTTTAAAAGGTTGTGATGTGATCTGTAATTCTCACGAAATATTCTTAACCCAAACTGATGTTCACCAAAACCAAATCAGTCACGCCACATTCAATCGGTTACTGTCTCACGGTTTCTTCTTGGTTTTGTAAAATCCCGCGAAAGAACTTATTTCTCGGTTTAAACCATAGATTTGTAAAATTCCGTGATGATGGGCTATGCGCTCTTGACCAGGATCGGGTTAAAACCATTATCGAAGTTCAGCTATTACATCACAAATGGCTGGATCGAGGCATTTAATTGTCAAGATGTGACTACGGGGTTAGTTCAGTATTATTTATTGGAGGCTGAAGTGAAATTTCATGGGTGCGTGTACTTAGCATCTGAAGATATCGGGGAGGTTGGATGAAGATTCTTCGAGATCCTTGTTCGAGCTTTCAATACAATGACAAGGACTTGGATATCTAGTTATTTTTTCTTTCTCACTATTACAAAATAACTATCACTTTAAGGAGTCACGTTGCAGTGCTCAGTGTCACACGAAGTTGTGGATATCCAAGAGGTGATGTACGTCTTATACTTGATGGTTGGTTGGTTGAAGAGTATAGAGTACTTAGGGATTCGATGTTGCACGAAGTCTCTACACCGCTCTTTGTCACGCATTAGTACAAGTTTAAGTCACAAGTTCGGGTTATATTACTTCAGTATCAAGTTCATCATATTGGGTTTTCCCCATCAGTGGTCACGACATCAAGCCGACAGAATGATAATGGGGTTGGTAAAGAGTTAGATGAGAGAAGAAGTAAAGAGAGAGATAATGACGTCTGTACACTTCAGTGCATGCCTCGTTCTTCATCAAATGACGTCTGCATACTTCAGTGCAGGCCTCGTTCTTCATCAAATGACGTCTGTACAAGTCAGTGCAGGCCTCGCTCTTCAACATTATGACGTCTGTACACTTCAGTGCAGGCCTCGTTCTTCATAAAATGAAGTCTGTACATATCAGTTCAGGCCTCGTTCATCATAGAAAAGAAAAGTGTACGCTTGAGTGCACTTTATCTTCTAAAGAAGAGGAGTCTTCTTATTTATGGCCATTCTCATCAACAAGATTCATGCTCTTTCCGTGCTTATTCAGTCTTCAAGTGGATCGGCGCATATTGGAGTATATTGTTATTCACGTATTCAAACAAAAATTGCAGTTGACAGGCATATGCAATTTTTGAGGGGGGGAAAGGGTGAATAAACAACATGTTAGTCTTCAAGAACCGTCAAGTGGAGCTACTTACCGTTGATGGTATTCATATTCACTAGTTCAATCATCAAAAATTGCAGTTGGAAGCTATATGCAATTTTTGAGGGGGGGAAAGGGTGAATATTAATCTACATGTTGGTTGATGATTGAGAAATGGTCATACGACTCCTGAATACGTCAGTTCAGGAGTCGTGCAAACCATGTTTCTCCAACACTACTTCTTCCGTCTATCAAGGTGTTGAAGAACATGGTCATGGAATGCTAATCTACATCGTCTCACGGGCTGGTACAATCAGTAACAAAGGGTTTCTAGTCAATGCTTCATGCACACTTCATTAGGCTACATGTACACATCATGATGATGATTCCGATTAATCGTAACCATCATGGGGGAGAGAAATGTGTACACCAAGGACGCACAACAGGTTCACGTGATCAGGGCTTAATATCCAGGATGGATAAATACTGTAGATGATCAGTGGTTCAACTTGTTACCTTGGTATTATCGTTTCACTGCTACGTTATGTGCTGATTAATCGTAACCATCAGGGGAGAGAGAATGTGTACATCAAGGACGCACAACAGGTTCACGTGATCAGGGCTTAATATCCAAATATGGATACATTCTATAGATGATCAGTGGTTCAACTTGTTACTTTGGTGCTATACGTATGACTGAAGAAGGTCGAGTCGTCAGTCTATTCTACGTTCTCTGTTGGGAGTTATCATCTTATGTGTATGCTGCGGGCTAATGGGTTACATGTAAGGTTACTGGAAGGCATTGGGTGAGATGAAGATGATTGGTATTCTGTTCCTCCACATTGGGCAATCTTGAAGAAGGTCGAGTCTTCAGTCTTCTCTACATTCAAAAATGTTGAGCTCTTTTCTTACAACTTGATATTTAACTTAATCCCATGACAGTTCTTGTTTGATGAGTTGTGGAGTTAAGTTAGATTCAAGTTGTTCTGTAGTTTAAGGGTAGGTCCAACTTGATTTTAACCTAATCTCATGACAGTTCTTGTTTGATGAGTTGTGAGGTTAAGCTGAAATCAAGTTGTTACTGGGCTTAAATTTGTGGTTTAGTTTAACCTCATGACAGTTCTTGTTTGATGAGTTGTGAGGTTAAGCTAGATTTCAGTTGAGGCTCAACTTAAACTACCGAAAAGATGCCTAAGGTTTTTGACGGAGTCACTCTAGGACGGGAGTGTTAGAAGATTAAAGACGGCATGCATTTGGTTATCAAAAGACTTCTTCATATTTCGGGCGTTCATCCAAAGTCTTCTTCCTATTATGGGTGATCGTCAGAGGTTGTCAGATTGGGGGAGAGCACTAATTAGGGGAGAGTGTTGAGCCAGAATCATTCCCTGATTGAAAGTGCTCACATTGCTCTTCAGCAAGTCAAGTGATGAATGCGAAGAAGATTCAGAATGCTGAGGAGTAATGGTTTCTGGTTCGTATCCTTGTACATATATACTTAGGCATATGTTATACCATCTTGTAAATAGATTTATAGAAATCTTGCTAATTGTAAATAGAGAAACTTAAAATCGGAAAAACCCATAAAAATTGAAAAATTAGAAAATACCAAAAATAGTTTCACCTAGGCATGTCTTCTGTTTATCGATAACATTTACGGACTTAGAAATGTCATTCAATAATGGCACGGGTCTTTAAATGAAGCTCGAGCAGAAGTTAAAATGGAGGATTAAAACATGTCTAAATGGCTTGCTATTACTTTAGATAGCAACCCGCGCTTCAAACTGGGGAAAGCACGTCGCCAAAAAGACGGTTGTTCCTCCAACTGGGTGATGTTCACCTGGGCATGGATTACTTTATATCCATGTTTTGCCGATTTGATGTACGTTTCAGTGCATCATTTCTTGAAAAAGAAGAGAAGTCTTCTTTGCATACAAATAGTTTTCATTCTATGATTCTTCTGAAAATTATTTGTGAGACACTTGGTGAATATGTGTTGTATGAAATTTGTTTATACTTGGATTATGCATTAAATTTGTCACTCAATCAACGACTACACAACCTCATGACAGTTCTTGTTTGATGAGTTGTGGGGTTAAGCGTGATTTTAGTTGAGGTTCAACTAGAATACGGGTCATTGATTGAGGGGGAGAGTGAATTCAAATTTTATATCATCAAACGGATCTATTGGTTAAATCATACTTGTTGGAAATGGTTTTGTAGTTAATGGGGAATTAGTTGAAGAGGATCTTGCTTAAATATATCAAATGACCAAGTGTGTTAGTTGCTAGAAAGTTTAGGACATTATGTGCAATTTGCTTATAGTTTCCTAGCTTTATGTATCTAGAAGGTTCATTTGTGTTACTTTGGAATCCTCGTATAATCCCCAAAATGCTTTAAGACTCAAAACCTAAAAGAAGTTAGAAAACCAGTTGTGTTTGATGTTTTTGAATACTCCACTGACATTTGTATGATCTAATTGAATGAGTTTCAAATGTTATTTGACTTTTGTTGGTCGATTGCTGCTTAATTGTTGTTGATATTGTGCGTATATTCTCAGGATTCGCTTAGGTAGATTGCTATTATGTTAGAATCATGTTCCTAAGATCCTGAATTGAATATTGAAATTCGTGTGAATTGCCATGTTCATGATTGCTATTTGCTCTTCATGCTAGATAGTGGTTTGACGTAGTTCCTGATTGGGGTTTGATTATAAGATGAACTTGGTATTATAATGTGGCAAGCTGCTGAAGGGTAGCTATCTAGGAATAGTGTATCTGTATGCATGTATATCTGTGTTGATATTCTTATGCAGATTCCATAGCCAAAATGAATGTGCCAGTTCCCATTCTAACCATTTAATCAGACGTTCAAACGCTATTGATTGGCTCGAAATTCACCACAACAACAACGTCGGCAACAACAACAACAACAACAACACTTTCACCACCGCCACCACCATTTATCTATTTTGGTCTCGCCAAGTGGGGATCAACTACATTTGCGAAAGATTTGTTGGTGGATGGATAATTGATGTTGACTACTAACTCAGAAAAGCGGGTGATTGCATCATCTGCGCAAAAAAAAGGTCAATATCATTTGTGTCATAATTGTCGAAATGTGCATAATAAGCAGTGAATCTCCCTCTTAGATTAAGGGGGAGCAAAGTAGGTTCCATCATCAGAACATGTTAAACCTGACCACATTTTCTCCCATGTTTTTCTAAATTATTTAAATCAATTGGGATCACAAATCTCAAAAGGTTTGAAATTTTTGATCGGGGGAGAGAATGTGATTTAAATATGAAACCTGATGAAAATGTGATATTTTGGACATAAAAGTAAGCTCTCCCATATGTGCTAAACTCTTTTGTATACCAAGGCACATATTGAGGGGGAGCAAAATGTTTTGGATGTGAAAGTAAGCTCTCCAGTAAGTGCTAAACTCTGTTGTATACCAATGCACTTATTGAGGGGGAGCAAAGGATTTGGCATGCATCTTGTGAGCAAGGCTCAGACTTCACCAATGAATTGACGATAGCTAAAGTCAGTAGTCGAAAGGACATGTCCTGGACGGGTAATAACTTCAAGCCAGTTTATCTGGTGATGTAAGCGTGTCTCGCAAAGGACGTGTCTGAGTAGAATGTACCGATTTCGAGCGATCTTCCTTGAATGTGATCTGGACGGGTAATAATTTCAAGCTAGTTTACTAGTGATGTAAGCGTGTCTCGCGATGATCATGTTCTTGGAAAATCAATCAATTCAAAAGTGCGAGCTCTACCTAACATGTGCAAATTTATAAAACTATCAACCGAGCACATGTTGAGGGGGAGCATTTGAAAAATATAAAACTCTCAAGTGTTTGCAAAAATGTGTTTCAGAATCATGAACACTTTGAGAGATTTTTCAAAGATTTGGTTTGGCAATTGTGGAAGAACACCAAAGACCGACCATTGTATTTTATATAATGGAGTTATAAGGATGATAAGGTTAGGTACAAGTTCCCACGATCCCGCCAGAGCCGGAGGGATCTACCCAGGGACAATCCACTAGTTAGTGTAGAAGTCCTTAGGTATGATTAAAAAGGAGAAAAGTGAATGAGGGAATAGTGACGACTGAAATGGAGCTAACACTGGAATAAACCCAACAAGGTGTTAGTTATGAAGTCTCGGTAAGCACTGAAGGGGTTGAAGAATGAAAAAGAATTGTAAAGATAAAGGGTGAAAAGAAATAGCCCTCCTTACAACTTAGGCAGAAACCGGGTCAATACATATGCTGTCAGAATCACATAGTTGATTGCTGGCATTGAAGACAAAGTATCATGGACCCAGTGATACGCTGCACAACCCTCCCTAGCCACTCAAGGTCCCTCAAAGGATTCTTGTTTCAATTGTCACGGAGTTCAATACATTCCTATCGTCTCTCTCACTCCGAGTTAGATGATATTGAATAGGTGGCAGTTCTCTCCAGCCTCCGCTCACTAAATCAAAACGCACTATAGAGTCTAGAGCCACGAGATGCATAATAAGATCTCATAGGGACACGAATTATTTCTACACTGGTTGTTCAACATTAAGGACACCAGTTGTAAACTTATGAGTCCTACGCAGATCTTAGCAATCTGCCAGAACATTTATGAGGGAATTTACAAATGTAATTCTCAATGATTGAATGGAAATTCCTGCCAGGGTCAACATCAAGCAGCCCTGAAAGTAGGTCACTTCGGTAATTCTTTATGGATTACGCTTAGTGGTCACGGCAGTTTCTAACGGTCTACAGTCGTGGAGTGATCTCCAGCGACTCACCTAATCGTTGATGTGCTACGGTTCGATCTTAAAAAAACCCTCTGTGGGTTTTCGATTAGGAACGGTCTTGGTAAGGATTAGAGAGAGTTTTCACACTATGCTGTTAACAATCTCGAAGTCCGAACCTGTAAGTACCGGATGTTTTATTGCTAACTGTCGTATGCAGGAACTTCTGGCGATTGTAGCTGATTGCTGTTGCAGCTGTTTGCGGTTGTAGCTGATTGAAGTTGCAGCTGAATGCGGTTGTAGATGGTTGCAGTAAAGATGCCAATCCTCTACCACATGTTCACACTACATCATCATTGTAACTCAAGAATGTCATGATTAACCTAAAAGACCTTTTACACGGCTTCCGCAAACTCTGATGCTAAAGATCATGACACCAAATAGTGTGAGCATGTCGGCTCAAAGAATTACACATCACATGGAAACATACTGCTGAAAGATGACTTGGAAACAAATGTTGGATGATAAAGTCGAAGAATACTCAAAGATCATCCAAGACAAAGAAAGGTCATCTAACGTACACTGCTGAATGCACAAAGTTTCAAGACATTGAAGAATCAAAGACTACGAGCTATGAAGACAAGTTCAGAAGAAAGAATGCTAGAATTCAAATTATTATTTCCGGGGTGACCTCCCTTAGGGGGAGATTGTTAGGAATATAAATATTCATATGAAGGTTCGGTCACCCCGAGCATCTAATTAGCATTTATATAGCTCGTAGGCTTATATATATTCGTTTAGTAGTATTAGTATTATCAGTATTATTAATGTAGTAATATATATTTGTGGAGTGGGTCGGGGCTTTCCCCACTGTCAGCTCACTCCACAGCCCACTAGGGGCACAAATATTAGGACTATATATATAACCCTTCCCACACAAGGGAAGGGTGGAACTCTTCACACATTGAATCTAACATTATCAGATTTTCTCTCAACAAGAGTCTCCCTTTCTCTCTCTAACATCTCTCTACAAACTAACTCAAATGGGTTTCTTGATCTTTCAAGATCCAAGACCACCCGAATAGATCCACACAATCAAGAAGGTTATTTCCTACAATCAGTATAACAGTTTGTTTATCAGTAGCTTGTCCTTATTTGCAGCCCCTTGAAAGTCAGATTTAAGTAGCTGAGCTTATTCATTACTTTTATTTTGCACTTTTAGTTCATTTTTGAGCATTAGAGTTAGGTTATTTTGGTTAAATTGGTTTAGAGTAAGATTTGAACTAGTTTGCGCCATTTTTCCCTACTGTCAAAGAATTTAAATAGTGCAGAACTTGGATTTTTAATCTGCTAATCTCGGGATTTTTCCTGGCTTATTTAGTTGATCTATGGACCTAATCTATGGTTTATAGGAAGTTAGGGTAGTAGGTTTCAAGTTTATGATCTGGTCTTTGCATTCTGAGCTTATTTAAATGCTTATTTAGGCCTACAAAATCAGCCCCAAATCCGATCCTGCTGCTCAACATATGCTGAGCAGCCTTGGTATGTTTCTGGCTGCTGATCTAGGGCCCATTTAAGCTAGGAATTGAGCTTATATTTTGGGGTTTTTGAATTTTCTAGTTAGTTAATAGTACTAGCTTCTTTTTGCCCCCATTAGGTTTTACTTTAAGAGCTTATTAGACTGCTTAATTAGTGGCTGAAGTAGGGTAGATTTACATGTTAAATCTGTTTTGGTACCAAATCTGTTCAGCTTATATTGTGCTTTTTCTGTGTGCTTATTTCTTCATTTTCAATATTTTCTAGTTTCCAGTAGTTAGCATAACCTGTCTTTAGCTTTTGATAATTTTTGGCTTATGTTTGCTTAATTTTAAGCTTATTTCCATTAGCTTATTGCACTGTTTTAGCTTATTCAGACTTATTCAGCTTTTGAAATTATTTTTCCTAGATTTCTTATTTAAAATTAGATTTACTCAGAAATTTTCAGATTTTTCCAATTAGTTTTACTATTTTTAAAGCATTTAATTAGATTAAATTAAATTTTAATTCATAAAAAATTATTAAAAAGTCAAAAAAATATTTTTTCTTTTTCCAAAAATTTTCTTTTATCAGTTTTAATTTAGGAAAATTATTTTTATATTTTTAGGTATTAAATTTTAGAAAATCACTTTTTATTTACGTTTTATAATTCGTCGCGTAACGTTTTTAAATTCAAATTTTCGTTTTTAAGTTCGTATGCTTAGTTTAATTGATTTAATAGCATAATTAGTTGTTTTTATTTCATATTTCATTGTTCGTAGTATAAAATCACAATTCTCACTTATACACACTCATTCACTACACGAATCACGTTCCGGGAACACAAATTCTATTCGATCTTCGTCGGGACAAACGACTCGGGTTAACACATATTTCTTTGTGTGTTGTCCTTGATCTATAATTGACACGTATCAGTTTTTGGCGCCGTTGCCGGGGAAGGTTGAAGTGAGTGTGTGATTCCGTTCGTCGAATCGTGTTTTGAAGACCCTTCTTCGGAAGTTATCGTTTTTATAAAAAATAAAAATACAAAAAGAAAATAAATAAATAAAAAACACTTTTCCTAAAGTGTTTTCATCTTAATAAACATCCTCGGTCTTCCATTGAAGGAGGGCGGTTGTAAACCATTCCAAATAATAAACAAAAGAGATCGTGAAGTTAAACGTTACTCGGATTATTTCTTTGCTACAACCTAATCACGGGGTTTAAGGAAGTCTTGACATTAAATTGCAGACTGAAGAGAGATCCATTCTTCTCTCCCGCCACGCTGCGCGTAGTTTTGAAAGAAATGAGTGCGGTTGATCAACGATCACCAAAAAGATAATAATTTTTCTTATATATAAAAAAAAACCCAAAAATATTTTCTTTTTCAATTTGATTTTTGATTTTTTTTACGAAAAACCAAAAAGAATCTCCGTTATCCTCTTCATGTTTGATTCTCTTCTTTTACCCTCTATACCGTTTGATTCTTGATCTTCTTACCCTCTAAAGTTTGATTCTTCTTCTCACACCCTCTTATGTTTAATTCTTATGGATCCTATTTGTTTTAAGTGTGGAGAACCCTTCTTCGGAGGGTTGTGTGTTTGGTGTACGTGCGAACAATGTGGTGGTGATATTCATAACGGAGTTTGTTGGAATTGTAATTCTAACACGTATGTTCAAAGGTCGTTCAACAATCTTTCAAACGTTCCCGATTACCCTCCACCGCCGCCTCCATTCACTTGTTTTAATTGTGGAAATCCCTCCGAAGAAGGAGTACCTTGTGGACAGTGTTTTTGTAATCAATGTGGATACACCAATTGTATGTGCTACGCCCCGAGTAATGAAACATCTTACGCTTATGATACGAGCTTTGATAATTATCCTCAAAACGATTTTGATCTTCCCCCTCAAAATTTTTATGAACAAGAACCGTGTTTCAATAATGATTCATCAACTTTTGAATATTGTGAGGAAACGTTTGAGAATGTTTATTATGCGCCGAATCCGTCACAAAACTATGAAGAAAGCGGTGAAGACGAATCTTTGAAAGAAGAAAACGTAATCAATTCTTCGAGTGGCAATCCCACTCCGTCTTGTGAACCTTTAAATATTGAAAATTGTGCTATGGCATCTATCGACGACGATTTCTTTAAACTTAGGGCTTTTAAGATCAAAATTGAACAACTTCAAGCTTTATCAAAAATGTCGAAATGTCGTATTGATAATGGACCATCGATTCCTATTCCTTCTCCGGTGAGGGACATGGAACAAGAAACCGAGGTGACAAAGGACCCGGTACTTTCCACTAACAATGGAAGTGCTAAATACGTCCAACCTACGGTTGTCCAAGAATCTAAGCCGACAATTGCTCCTCCTAAACCGTCAAAAATTGATCCTAACCTTTCTCGATTTACGGTTAAGAGTTTGTCAAGCAAACGAGCTGAGCTTAAAACAATGTCTAAAAAGAACGACTTGCCTTATTTTCACGTTTATCAAGAACAAGAACCGGAGACCATAACGGAAGTGGTGGAAATTCCTAGCTCTCAGAGCACACCACTTGTCCCACCTCCGGATTCTTCAAGATGTTCTTCGAGCATTGTTATTGATGATTCCACTTCGTCCATAATTGTTGAGCCGTTAGATCCTTTGGAGCCCGAGCTCAAGGATTCTTCATCCGACTTTGAAAAATATGTTTTTGATACGGCTGAAAAGTGTGAGTTACCGCCCCTTGACAATCCGAATGATAGTGTTGAGATGTTCTCCGAATCTGATGACGACGATTCTTTATCTTGTGGAGACATCGAGTATGTTGAGGAAGAACTTTCTGAGCTCGTCAGCTTAGAAGAAGAGAATGATGAAGAAACTGAAATCCAAGATGATGCTCTTCGCGAGAAATTATTAAATATCAATCTTCTCATTTCTAGGATCGAGGCATTAAATGATCCTCCGACTTCTTCTTCTCCTATCCCCGATATGGATAGTGATTTCTTACCCGAGCTTGAAATTTTTCGATTTGAAGAGACGAGTAGTGGCAATCCCACTATTCATGCTGATACTTCTCTTCCGGATTATGATCGTTTTGATTTTAAAATCGACTCTGAACTTAATAATCTTTCCGATAATCCGTCACGTGACTCTCTTTTAGAGGATGTCGATCTATTTCTTGCTACGGATGACTCAATACCACCGGGTATTGAGAATGACGAGAATGGTCTTATTGAAGATAATGATTTACTTTCTGATGCTGACTCCTTTCTCTTCGATTTACCATATTCTCGTCCACCCGCGAAACCACCGGATGTAGATTTTGAATCCAATACGGATGAGGATATTTTTGGAGTGGTGAAAGAGATTTCTGAACATGATGTTCCGGTGCTTGATATTTTCCCCACCCTACCCACCCGTGATTCAGAATTTGACTTTGTTTTCGTCATCCGTGTGTTTCACCCATTCTTCACTTATCCCATCATTTCTCCATTTTTCCACTCTGCTAGGAGTGAGGATACCGTCTTTGACCCCGGCATCTCCGTTCTTCATGCCGGGTGTCCGTTACAGGGTTGATTCTCCATTTGCTCCCCCAAGGACAAATAAATTCGGGGTCGAGTCAAGCTCATGTGACTCGGTTACCAAAAACAAGCGCTTCGTGGGAGGCACCCCATGCTTATCCATCTATTTTCTAATAAAGTGAGTGAGGAGGGCTTCCTCTTCCGTATCTGGTGTTTCGTGTTTTCTGTGGTGTGTCCAGGAATGCCCGATGATGAAGACTCTCGTGCTCGTAGTTTCCTTCACGCTACTCGAGTTTCATCATTCGTTGCTCCATCCGATATCCTAAAATCTTATCGTTTTACATCTATCTTTTGGCATAATTAATAAACGGCCTTAGATTTATGTAGGAGAACCCTTACCTTTAAGACATTGAGGACAATGTCTCGTTTTAGTCTGGGGGGGTAATCTTTCGATTTGATTTTTGCCTTGCATTTTTGCCGTTTTCTCATGCAACCCCGTTTTTCCTCCAAAAATTGAAAAAATGAGAAAAATTTAAAATTTTTGCAAAAATATAATAAATTTTGACATTTTTGTTGATTTTCCGCTGGTGAGAGTAGGAATAAAATTCTGACTTGACCGGGCGTGTTGAGCCCTAGCTTGTCTCCTTAACCGTTCATAATCTATAAGCTCGTGCTAGTCTTTTACACAAGGAGCTAGAAAACGCGAATTCTTTTTAAGAATTTGCAAGTTCCCGTATTTGACTTTATATATGCATGGCTTGATTATTTGGCTAAGCATTCGCGGATCTTATTATTTAAGATTTTAAATTTGCGAAGAACGAGAAATGATAGAGTTGTTTATAAGTTAGATTGCTAAACGTGGAGTAGTTGGATCTCTTTAGAGCTCATCAAAGTTATTTGTGGCTTTTTGTTCCCATAAGCTTGTTTCACCCAAAATAGTAATTTAGGAATAATTAAAGCTATTTTAGTTTTGGCGATAATTAGTTTTTATTTCTTCTTTAGAGAGTCCTTGCTTATGAAAGTTGGGTACACATCAAGGTACTGTCAGTGTTACGGTGTAATAGACTATCACATCTTGCCGGCTCGCAACCGATGTTGGGATTGTTATAAAAGCCGTAGGACTTGGGGTTTGGCAAAATATATAATGAATAATGAATAATAATAATAATCCAAAGCCATAAAAAGTTTTCTGCATCTTGCCGGTTCGCAGCCGATGTTGTAGACTTCTAATAAAGGCAGAGGAAAAATTCCAAGGTCATAATAGACTATCACATCTTGCCGGTTCGCAGCCGATGTTGTGATTGTTATAAAGGGCCAAGGATCAATAATAATATGTGCTTAATAATGTTAAAAATGCCAAATTTCGACTCCGGGGGTGTCCTAATAAAGGCTTCCGTCTCTGGACTCGTAGATGAGTTGTTTCGGTCGCAAATAAAAGGGATATCCTCAAAATCGTGTTAAATCAGAGACCTTGATGTGGACCTCATTTTTGTATGCAACGGTTTTTTGAGGGAAGGTTTGGAAACTACTTAGCGTCTAAACTAGATATCTTTATCGGACTAAAAATTATCGAAACGAGAATATGAAGAAATTCATTTCTCACCAAAAATAAAATAAATAGAGGAAAATAGGAATTTGGGAACAAGAAGTAATTCACAATTAACTTTCTGAGTAGTGTTGGCAATCTAACTTGTAAATGACAATGATTTCGTTTTTAAGCTTAGTTTGGGGACTCGTGAAAAATCGGGGACGACGAATTTTATCCTTATGGTCACTTCTTTATGAGTCGTGTTTCCTGCTCCGTGACCCTAAAAATTATCGTTAGATAATGATTGTCAACAAAGCCGTCACTTAATAATGAGAAAATACAAAAAAAAAATAGAATAAAAGGAAAAATGGGGAGTTTTTAAAGCTTAAAATTTCTTAATCTCTTTTGAAAATTTTGCTACTTCTCAAAGTTAGTAAAAAGGGGTTAGAAATTTTCGGTTTCAAAAACGTGTTTTTATAACATTGCATGAGGACATTGCAATAGCTTAGTCTGGGGGAATTTGGTATGTGCTTAAACACATACCTTTTCTTGACCAAAACCGGACCCAAATAGACCAAAAAACCCGTCCATAACGCCAAAAGATATAGTGTTTTTGTGTTTTGTTTATACAGGGACGGATATCGCGAAAAACCGACAAAAAGACACAAGAAAACAAGAAAACGAGCACGGGATACGGAAAAGGCTCAGAACCGGAACCGGGAAAGAAATTATGGTCAAAAAGTCAACCGTGGTCCTCCAAGTATAAGAGATTGTCAAATTCAGCCCTTGGATTATCTTTGAAATAATGGCAGCAAAGGTCCCTCCAAAAATCAGAATTTACATTATTAGTCCCTTTCATTAAAACCTTATATCCTAAAATTCTATACCCGGTTCTTTATCCCACATACCAACCCACTTCAATATTAAACCAACCCAGCCCACCCAATAACTAAACCCAGCCCAAAAACCCGGATCACACCCGAATCCAACACCACAAAACCGGTCAAAGGAATAAACTCACAGTCAAATAAAATAAAATAAAATCCACTCTCCCTCTCACACTCTAAACACGCGCCCATTTTTATCCCCAAATACCCAAGAACCCTAATTTACTGACCCCGCCAAAATTACCTCGTCCCAATAATTACCCAATGATTGGGAGTTTCTAGAAGCACCTGACACCAAGGGGGACACGTGGGGGACGCTCATTGGAAAGGCCACATCACTCAATCTAATCCTACGGCCAAGATCAAGCGTGGGAAGCAAGCAAAGGATCCAAGGGTGAAGATAAGCTCAGGAAGGCACAGATTGCCAGCGTGGAAGCCCCAGAAGGTTCAGAAGATTGCTATAAATAGAGCCCCTCTCATCATAGTGTAATCGTCCAATTTTTATGTCTTAAAAAATTGTTACCATTTGAATTTGTGTCATTTTTAGTGTAATTTTAGAGTAATGCTTTAGTATAATTGTTAGATAGTTGTTAGGTTAAGTTTTATTGTAATTCCTCAGTTTTCAGTTGTAAGATTTCAAGTTTTATTAATAAAAGTTGATTTGTTCTAAATTTCCATTTGCGTCTCTTTGAGTTTTAAGTTGATTTTACTGCTTATTTTCATTCATTTGTCATTACATTTCACTTAGCATATCAGTTTTCAAGTTTTGTTCATTAAAAAATCTAAAAAAAAAATCCAAAAATAACTCAAAAGCCCAGCTTCAATAAGCTGTTTTAACCAATTTTATAAGCTCATATAAGCTATTTAGTTTATTATGAGTTTTTGTTGAGTTCGAATCTGATTTAGTTTCAAAAGTCCAAATGGTCAACCGAATTCAACTGTCGAATAAAGGTTACGATTCTGGACTAATTTCTGGTAGAACAAGCTTATTCTGGAAGAGCTTGGCCTATCTAAAGATAGGCTTCATTGGATAATCCCTCTGTTCTAGCTGAGGGATAAGTTGTAAGTTCCATTTTAATCACTAGCTTATTTTTCTGGCTATTTCTTTGATCTGTTTATCTAGTGCTTAATTGTTGTTGATTGTTGCTTTTTAGTAGTTTTCATTGTTAGTTAGATAAGTAGTGATCAATTTTGTAGCTTATTTGAGTAAGGTGTAGTGTTATTTCGCAATTTAGTATAGTTTAGAGGTGTTTGGCTTATTTGGTTTCTGAGGGAATATTGTTCCTTTGCACTATAGTTTAAGTAGATTAAGCTGCTTTGAGGTAAATTAGATCAAAATCAGTAGGTGCTAAGTAGATAATAGCCCACTATAGTGTTGTGGTCTTTTGTTGGAATTTTCAAGTTAAAATTTGCTTCAATAAGCTCAGCAATAAGCTGAGCTTGAATTGAGGTCCTAAGTGGTTTTATTAGTAGTTAAATAGGTGTCATATTATATACAAATAGGCTGGATAGGTCAGGTTTAGATTTGCACTAGCTTTGCGCCACGTATTGAAAACTGCTGTTATAGAACACATTAGTGCAAACATAGATTATTAGCTGCTGATCTAGGCCATTTTCTGGCTTATTTACTTAAGCTGAGGTCCTCAATTTTGGTTTTTAGTTAGTTCATACATCTGGCTTGAAGTGCATTATCTGGGATCTTAATTTTGAGCTTATCTAGCAGCTTAATTTTAGTATGCATTAAGCCCCAATCAGACCTGTTTTAGCTTGTTTCTAATTCAGTCCCCAATAGCACTTTTTCTTGGTTTGATTTTGAGCAGCAAATGATATTGGAATTTTGATTTTGAAGTACTTTTGGATAGCCAGTAGTATTGAATTTCTTTTGCCCCCATAAGTTTCACCTTAACTGCTTATTTGGAGTGCTTATTGGGGGCTACAAAGTGGCTGTTTAGCCATCAGTTCTTCCTTTCCTTTACAACTGTCCATGTGCTTAATAGCTTATTTTGATAGCTTCTTTGATCACCAAAAGTTGTTTTTAGCTTAATAAAGTGTGTTTGTTGTAATTTGAGCTTTTTGGAATTTCTGGATCAGATTTGCTTATTTTTAGTGCTTATTGCAACTGCTTATTTTCTGTAACTGCTTATTTAGGTGTAGATTAGTTCTGATTTAATTTTTCCTAGATTTATAATTAAATTTTAGATTTACTCAAATTTTTCCAGATTTTTCCAAATTGTTTTAATATTTTTAAATCATTTAAATAGTTTAAATCAGTTTTTAATTCACAAAAAATAATTAAAAAGTCAAAAAAATATTTTTCTTTTTCCAAAAATTTTCTTTTATCAGTTTTAATATAGGAAAATTATTTTTATATTTTTAGGTTTTAAATTTCACAAAATCATTTTTATTTACGTTTTAAAATTTCGTCGCGTAACATTTTTAAATTCAATTTTTCGTTTTTAGGTTAAATGCTTAGTTTAATTGTTCCATTAGCTTAGTTTAATTAGTTTATCTTGTTTGTTATTTTAATATTAGTAGTGTAATCCAAAATCAATCACTCTTTTTCTCATTCACTACACGAATCACGTCCCGGGAACACAAATTCCATTCGATCTTCGTCGGGACAAACGACTCGGGTTAACACATATTTCCACATGTGTTTTCCTTGAAAAATATATACTATAATTGTTAAATCAAATATGTATAGTGTTGATATGAAGAACATTATTCCTAAAAATGATTTAACTTGTCTTGTTGCAAAAGCCACATTGGATGAATCAATGTTATGGCATAGAAGGCTTGGTCATATTAATTTCAAAACCATAAATAAAATTGTTAAGAATGGTTTGGTAAGAGGTTTACCTCACAAAAGATTTGAAAATGATCAAACATGCATTGCTTGTCTAAAAGGCAAACAACACAAAGCCACTTGTAAGCCCAAGATTTTTAACTCTATCAATCAGTCATTGTTTATGCTTCATATGGATTTATTTGGACCTGTTTCAGTAAGGAGTATGCAACATAAGAAATATTGTCTTGTTATAACTGATGACTATAGCAGATTTACACGGGTTTTCTTTTTAGTGTCTAAGGATGAAACATTAAACACTCTTAAGACTTTCATAACAGAAATAGAAAACCTAGTAAGCAAGAAAGTAAAAGTCATTAGGTGTGATAATGGGACAGAATTCAAAAATAGAGTTATGGATGATTTCTGCAAAGAAAAAGGTATTAGGAGAGAATATAGTGTTGCTAGAACACCACAACAGAATGGTGTGGCTGAAAGAAAGAATAGAACACTAATTGAAGCTGCTAGAACAATGTTAGCTGATTCTAAGCTACCTATAATCTTTTGGGCAGAGGCAATAAACACTGCTTGCTATGTTCAAAATAGAGTTTTAGTTGTGCAGCCACACAATAAGACATCATATGAACTCTTTAATGGTAGAACTCCTGCAATAGGATTTCTTAGACCTTTTGGATGTCATGTGACAATTCTCAATACCTTAGACCATTTAGGAAAATTTGATGGTAAAGCAGATGAAGGTTTCTTAGTTGGATATTCTCTTGTTAGCAAAGCTTTTAGAGTTTACAACTTAAGAACTGAGAAAGTACAAGAAGAACTACATGTGGAGTTTCTGGAAAACAAATCCAATGTAGTAGGCCAAGGACCAAAATGGATATTTGATCTTGAGTATCTAACAAATTCTATGAATTATATACCTTTTGTTGCAGAAACTAATAATTTTTCAGGTTCACAAGCAACAAATGAGGCAGAGTTAGAAAAAGATCAACATGATGGCACAATGCCAATATGGTCAAATGCAAGTGTGGAATCAACTTCAACAAATGATGTATCTTCTTCTAGTAAAGCTAAAAGAGATGTTGAAGATGAGCACAAGGATGATGGAACAAAGGAACAACTCAATATTTCAAATATTGATGGTACTGCTGACACAGAGCAAGGTACTGCTAGTATCTATAAAGGTACTGTTAGTACATTTGGAGGTACGGCTAGTTCATTTGAAGATACTGCTGGTCCTTCAACTTCAAAAGAAGCAGAGTTCCAAGAAGATGAAGTGGATTTGGGTAATCTTCCACCATCTTATCAAGTTCCTTCTACACCACACACAAGGATTCACAAAGTTCATTCCCTGGATAATGTGATTGGAGATGTACAATCTGGTGTGAAGACAAGAAGACAACTGGTCTCTTCAGACCAACAAGGGATTCTTGATGCTCTTTATGCTTCAAAACAGCATGAGGTTTCAAACTCTTGTTTGTTTGTATGTTTTCTCTCTCAAAAGGAACCAAAGAATATTCTTACAGCCCTAGATGATTCAAGCTAGGTAGAGGCTATGCAAGAAGAGCTTCTTCAGTTCAAGATTCAAAAGGTTTGGGTGCTAGTTGATTTACCTAGAAATGAAAAGGTGATTGGCACTAGATGGGTTTTTAAGAATAAAAGGGATGAAAGAGGGATAGTTATTAGAAATAAGGCTAGATTAGTAGCCCAAGGGTACACACAAGAAGAAGGGATAGATTATGATGAAGTTTATGCTCCAGTAGCAAGGATTGAGGCAATTAGGCTGTTTCTAGCTTATGCTTCATTTTTAGGCTTCACAGTCTACCAAATGGATGTCAAGAGTGCATTTTTATATGGTACAATTGGAGAAGAGGTGTATGTTTCACAACCTTCAGGCTTCATTGACCCTGACCATCCAAACAAAGTGTACAGAGTAATGAAAGCTCTATATGGCCTACATCAGGCACCAAGAGCTTGGTATGCAACACTTGCTTCCTATTTATTAGAAAATGGATTTCAAAGAGGAAAGATTGATCAGACACTTTTCATCAAACAACACAAGAAGGATCTTCTGTTAGTGCAGGTGTATGTGGATGACATTATCTTTGGATCTACAAGGAAGGAAATGTGTTTAGAATTCGAGAAGCTTATGCATGATAAGTTTCAGATGAGTTCTATGGGAGAACTCACATTCTTTTTGGGTTTGCAAATTAAACAATCATCTGAAGGCATTTTTATCTCTCAAGATAAATATGTTGCAGAAATTCTTAGAAAGTTTCAATTTGCTGATTCAAAAATGGCAAGCACACCAATGGACTCAGAGAAGCACCTTCTGAAAGATGAAGATGGAGAGAATGTAGATGTACACACTTACAGATCTATGATAGGCTCTTTGATGTATCTTACATCATCTAGACCTGACATCATGTTCCCTGTTTGTGTTTGTACAAGATTTCAAGTTACTCCAAAGGTTTCTCATTTAACTGCAGTCAAGAGAATTTTTAGATATCTCAAAGGACAACCAAGGTTGGGTATATGGTATTCTAGAGACTCTCCTTTTGACTTAGTAGCATTTTCGGATAGTGATTATGCTGGTGCTAGCTTGGACAGAAAGTCAACAACTGGAGGATGTTAATTCCTTGGATGTAGAGTTGTCTCATGGCAGTGTAAGAAGCAAACAAGTGTGACAAATTCAACAACTGAAGCTGAATATATAGCTGCTGCAAGTTGCTGTGCTCAAGTCTTATGGCTTCAAAACCAACTTCTTGACTATGGGTACAATTTCTTAAACACTGTTATTCATATTGATAATAGTAGTACAATTTGTATTATTAAAAATCCAGTGCAACATTCTAAAACAAAACACATTGAAATTAGACATCACTTTATTAGAGATTGCAATGAGAAAAGATTAATTCAAGTAATGAAAATTGCTTCAGAATATAATTTTGCAGATCTACTTACAAAAGCTTTTGATATTGGAAGATTTGAGTACTTGGTAGCAAGTATTGGAATGCTTAATCTTTAAAATTTTCAAATGATGTGTTGGTACTGCTTAATGTTTAAATTTTTGTTGGTACTGCTGGATTTATAAGGTACTGCTAATATATCAAAAATGTAAATTGTGTTATTCATACAGTTGGCTCTATGCTTATTCTAATGTAAGACAAGTACTTTGTACATTGTTCTTTTGGTTTTAGACTAACTATTTCAGGTATGAATATGTGAACACAAAGGAGATTTCAAGTGAAATGGGAGCAGAATGCATATCCAATTGCTAACATAGTAGGTTTATGATGGACTGAGTTTAGGAATTTAACCTCCTTAAAACTTCTTTCTTGAAACCTAGTTATGATATTTCACATTGAATTGATGACATAGTTGATCAGATAGTAACTGATGCAACTCACTTTCTCTCATTTTATACTTTCAAGTATAATGAGCAAGTCTAAGGACATCTGATAGAAAGAACAGCTAGTGAAAGTGAATCTAACACTTGTGTTAGAGGCAACAATTGCTATGAGCTGGAAACCCTGTCAAGAAAATCTTTTGAATAGATTTATCTTTACACAGGCAGTTATTTATAACTGAAAAATATTGGTTCTCACACAACCAGAGGTTGCTTTAAACCAAAATTTTGATTAGGTGTCTGTTACACACTTAATCCTTTCAAAATGGTTGGAAGCAGTATGATTTTTCAATTCTAAAATCATGAACATACTGCTAAGTCAAATAATTTCTTAAACAAGGATTTTCAAGAGATTCACAAAAACCATCCATTGATGGATCATGAATCAAATGTCCACTGATTCACCTCTCATAGGAGTTAACACACCTAGAAGTGATGAGGACAGCAACTTAAACTTTTAAGGAATTGATGGCTTCATGTACAATATTGTCTGACAACAAGTTCACATTGATAGATCAGTCAAAGGTAAATAGTGAGATCTTCCAAACAAGGGGAGGATGAAACAAAAGTTATTTGCTTCAGGGGAGGTTTACAATCTCAGAGAAGGAAATAATTGCCCAGAAAAGGAAGAATAATCCAATAAAAGAAAGGAGAAGATAAGAGCATACAAGATGATGACATAGAGGTTGAAAATGACAAGAATAGATCATATATCTAGAAGGGATGAAGCATTCCTAAAGGAGAAAGTTCTATCTAGATCAAACGAAGGAAAGTTTCAATTCAGTTCATTATGTTTGTTTATCACTTGCAAAGGCATGCTGATAGATGATTTCACTTGTTGAAATCATTGCCTCTTACAATTCCTCCATCCAAGGAAATTGCACCATCTTTTGGTACAATGTTTTGATATTGCTGAAGTCAAAGAAGAACAAAGCAGATCAGTTCAGAATAAGAAGAATAGTTCAGATTCATGAAGTGTTTGAAAGATCTTCTCAAGTCCTCATTTAATTCAGAAAACATGTTTGAAATGATTCACATGTTTAGGGGAGGATTGTTGGGAATTAAATATTCTGAAGTTAGAGTATAGGAAAATACTTTAACAAGAAGGTACTGCTAGTTCATGATCAAGGTACTGCTAGTACATCAAGGTACTGCTGGAACAAGAAGGTACTGCTAGTTCAAGTAGAAGGTACTGCTAGTAGAGAATGGTACGGCTGATCAATGAGTCATAGAGCTGCTACAAGGATAAGATCGAAGAATATATTATTTGTATGAGTCACTCTTATGCAAAAATAATATCTAGATATGTTCTCAGTCAACAAGTTGATGCATGTGCTAGCATTAATTCATTTGAACAACTTGAGAAATATAAACTTCCATACGCTAGCTCGACTTGATCTTTTGTAAGAAAAGTGTTGATTAGACTTAAAGTAATATTGTAAGAGATCTCTTGGACTATAAAAGAGATCTTAGATTAGTGATTATATGTGTGCACAATTACAAACTCATATCTGTTAAGACATAGAACAAACAAAAACATATATCACAAATCTAGAAATATAAGATTCAAGGTCTTTGTAACCCTAGTGATAAATTCAAGATCACTCGTATTGTTTTGAATAATATTGAATCGTTTAGTGATAAACTTTCTTTGTTCATTGTTAAGTAACATAACATAATTCTTCCATTTCCATAACATACATAACTCAATATATCATTACACACAAAGTATACAAGGTTTAACCACCTTAACCGTGTGTCGTAGGTCCTCTCAAAAGGCCTTCAAACTTTCTCGGTTTTGAGCCCTTTCTCCTTATTTTAGTAAACCCCTCTTTTTGGACAGCATTCGATACAACACTAGGTTTTGAGATAGCATTCTTCGAGCATTGTATATTTTTGGGCCAAAATGTCTTGCATGAATCACACTTAGGGGGTTGATGTGTTATATCTAGTCTTAAATTTAAAATGCCGAACTAAACTATAGACTAACATGTTGTTCCCGTTTACTTAGTTATCAACTATGTATTAGTTAACACTTATGTAGTATGGCTACTAAAAAGGGTTTATACAATTACATATTCAGCAGTTAAGCACAATAATTATTTTTCAACGTTTAACACTTGATTGATGTATATCAAAGAATTATCCCAAAGTGTTTTCGGAAAGAACACTTGGGATTGAATGACAATGTAAGTGTGGTGATTTCCTCACTAAACTTAAATACTAAACCAAAGTTAAGTGTTTAAGTAAAAACTATGCTAATCAATAGATATAAAATCTAGGACTTAGTTTTATTTTGGAGAAGGAAAAAGAGAGTATTACTAACTTTTAATACAAAAAATACTTTTTTCCTTCAATACATCATTATATATATATATTAAAAGGCGTGTGAAACGACGCCGGTTCATCACTTGCTACAGTAACGGGCCGATTTGGCCCGGCCCGGTTAACACTAGCCCAAAATCAAGTTTCGCAAATTGACAAAAAATACCTCTGAAGTTGACGCATCTTTGCGAAAGTAGTCCTTTTTCAAAAAAAATTTTTTTTCCCCAAAATCAAGTTTCGAAAATTGGCAAAAAATACCCCTGAATCTGTCGCATCTTTGCAAAAGTAGTCATTTTTCCAAAAAAAAAATTCAAAAAAATTGGCGAAAAATACCCTCAAAAAATTCGCTGGTCTTTGCAAAAGGGGTCTTTTTTTTTTTAAAACGTAAATTAAGGCTAAGATCACTGCCCTGCCGCAACGCGCCTATCGCAACGCGGTTATCCGTAGCCGGCCTCTTACATCAATATTCTGTCTTAAAATCTTAATTAAATTTTTTTGTCAAATACAGCGCCCCGCCGCAACGCAAGTTTCAAAAATTGGCAAAAAATACCCCTGAATCTGTCGCATCTTTGCAAAAGTAGTCCTTTTTCCAAAAAAAAAAAATTCAAAAAAATTGGCGAAAAATACCCTCAAAATTCGCTGGTCTTTGCAAAAGGGGTCTTTTTTTTTAAAAACGTAAATTAAGGCTAAGATCACTGCCCTGCCGCAACGCGCCTATCGCAACGCGGTTATCCGTAGCCGGCCTCTTACATCAATATTCTGTCTTAAAATCTTAATTAAATTTTTTGTCAAATACAGCGCCTCGCCGCAACGCGGCGCACCGGCGCCCGACTCGTTGCTATTTAAAGGCAAGGACAAAGTGGGCGGGTTTAGTTGATAGTTTATTAATAAAATATGGGCTGGAGTGAAGTTAAAAGGTCCGACCCAGCCCAGGCAGGGGGTGGGGATAAAGAGAAAGAGAGTTGGTTTTCCCCCAATTGAATTGAAGGAAACCCTAATTCGAGATGTCTTTCTACTCTACGTTTCCAGGGTTTGCTTCGTCTCCCTGGTCGTCGTCGTCTAGTATGAAGGAGTTAAAGAAAGAAGAGAAGAAGCAGCATGTGTACCGTGGTGAAATAATTGATGATGAAAACGAGGCAGAGAGTGTGTGGAAAAGCATCTTGAAGAGAAAGGGTTTGCCGCTGGACACCAAGTACGAATATGTTGATACTTTGGACAAGGCGTTTGACGAATCTTACTGCGACATGTTATACCTAACCATTGAAAAGAAAAAGGAGAATCCAGAAGCTGCTAAATCATGGGGGAGATCAACTTTTGAATGGCTCCCTCCTCCTACTCCACCTACTGAAACATTATCAAAATCATCATTTACTTATTCTTTTGCTTTTGATGAGAGGAAGTATGAGAGAATAATCACCCGCAATGTTCATGGTATTATTTATCCTCGTGTTTCCGAAGCTGCTAAGAGAAGATGTCAGTTGTCCCTAGAGACCGCCAGGAAGCATAAGGAACTTCTAGCTAAACGCCCCCCTTTCGTCTGTCATTTGCGGTCTCGTTAACTATATATATATATATATGAATATATATATATATATATATATATATATATATATATATATATATATATATATATATATATATATATATATATATATATATTTCTGTAATACATTATACTAGTATTAATGTTCTTGTGTCTGTCTTTTATTAAACATCCAATCATTATCATTACTATCACTCATGTTGTGCTAAATTTACACGATTCTACAAATTTTTTACATGCTCAGCCAATGCAATCCTTGACCCTAAACTCCACTGACCACAGGTGCAAATAGTTTGCTTATTAGATCTATAAGTCTCCGTATCCTTGAATTCATCTTTCCTAAAAACTTTCAAGGCTGATGTCACCACATTCCTGTTAAACATATACTACAAAGCTATATTTGACTTGATAAACCATACAAGACTATATAGTTTTGTGTCTCACTTTTTGAGGTCAAACAACAAATTCTAACCAAGTAACCGGTGAAAGGTTTTCATCTAAAATTCCTTCATCTTAACAGAGTTAGATTCATCTATAATGTTGGTTTCACCTCAAAAGTCAAACTCACAAATAATGCAGCTTGACCAATAAAGGTCAAACACCAAACTTAACTGCTGATACATGTTTCTAGATTACTGGTTTTCAAATATACATATTCCAAGAACTATACCATCTTCAACGATCCCAACTGATGGGTTTCACCTTAAAAGTTAACCCAACTAAAATGGTCCTTTTTCTTTCCTTTCCTAAAGTAAACTAGATTATGAATCTAGCATTCTCTTTCGAAAGAATATGGACATTATTAGGGCTATACAACACTTTGACTACTTTACTTGCTGTATTTGCTATTCTGTTTAGGGCTAATGTCATAGAAGTACACAATATAGCATTTGCTGGCCATTTTACACATGTGAATTTGGATAGAATAATGTTGGTTGATTTGAAGTTTGACCCTTTTACGCACGTAAGACCACCTTTGATTTCTCAAGTTTTGAAATATTCTTTTTGTATGTTTATCATGAGGTCGAAACTGATCATCTTATTCTTGCGACTTGTAGAAGCATCAATTTTTTTACTGCTTGGATATCTTTTTTGTTTCTACATATATATGGTACCCGTTTTTAAAATGTATGGCAACCTTTTCAGAAACACTTCCATAATTCTACAAATGTGGAAATCTGTGTCTAGAACTGTTAGATGCTGAATTCAATATATTTTTCTAGCCTAATCAAGTTATCTTCCTCTGCTGTCAAAACATGAAGAAAAACTTCAGAGAATCGAATGTAGAGGCAAAAGAAACTTCAATAGATGTGTAGTACAGTTCACCCAGGCAAATCTCATGCTTTAACGGATTTGATGAAATTGTGCTGATAGATGTTCTCCGGGAGTTGCTTCTTTTTGAAAAGAGGGAATGAACTCTTTAGAAGAGAATGTACCCTCAAGGCACTAGGATCATGCAAACAGTCTCACTTTCACATTTTATGGGTTCGCTGTAGTTTAGTTGTGCTTTCCATTTCGAGTTCTTCCAGCGTTTTAAGTTTTTGGTAGTTTGTTCAGTAATTGATTTCAAAGATGGTATTTTGATGGTCCACTTTCAACTTGATCCTGTTTCAAACACGAAGCTTACGTTAGGAAAAAAAAACCCCTCAATTCTAGAATCATTTTGTTTGATAGACCCATACGTGACACTGCTACACCCGCCATCGATAAATACGCGGATGTGGTCTTGTTTCTAACCCATATCAACACTGCTACAAATCAAGAGGCAAGTCCACTACATATAACTTTAGCTAGCATTTCAACATCTTTAGCAAGAATAGCTGTAGATTACATGTGACCGGATTAACCAAGGTCCTGTTCAAAGTGTTGATATTCGTGACTCCATAAAAGGGTACAGAAATGTAGTCGCGCCTATTCCTCTGCCTGTTCCAATTATCTGTGCTGGTATTCCATCCCGTTGCAATGTTGCAGTAAAACATGCCAAGAAACAAACTTACTGTCATATACCCTTTTGACCAATTTTCTAACCATCAAGTTACTGAACTGAGTAACTTAGTTTTCGTGATTGATCTTCCCGCGAATAAAGGGTGTTCTGATCACTTGCTATTGTGCTTTTTAGCCTGTGTTTTTGCTACTTTATGATAGAAGTGGGATCCTTTGTTACACAGTGTCACGTGCCATGGCAAGAAACTGATAAAGTGTTCAGATTGCTAAACTGACAGCCAATGCAATCATTGACCAAAAATGATGATAATCCATCGCAAGAAAAATTTCGTGAACCGAAAAAACTGATGATGAATCCAGTGACGACAGGTGCTGATAGTTTGCTTATTAGATCGAGTCTCCGTATTCTTGAGTTCATCTTTGTTAAAATGTTTGAAGACTGCCCTTCTGATATCACCAGAATCCTGTTGTCAAGATATACAAGCTATTTCACTATATTTGACTAGATAAACGATGGGACTATAGTTTGAGTTTGACTTTTGAGGTCAAACAACAAATTTTAACCGAGTAACTGGTGAACGTGTGTTTAGATTAGGGTATTCATTTAAAATTTCTAGATCTTAACAGAGTTATACGGATCTATAGAGATTTGAACAGAATGATAAAATACTCGATGATAAAAGCTAAACTAAAAAAAAAAAAAAAAAAAAAAAAAAAAAAAAAAAAAAATAATACTCCTAACATAGCCTATGTCTTTAAAATTTCTAGACCTTTCATCATTCATGTGAAGGTTAGTGTAAAAGCCGTTGTGTTATTTGCACACGAACCCTTCAAAATGGACTCCATCTTGGAGCGGGATTGTGCCTGTTGATTCAATTGTTCCCCAACTTTATGTAGAGACTCTTCGAGGGCTATACTATTAGATTAAAAATGACCATTATGCCCCTCCGTTAAAAATAGTGATTCATCTTCTCCTATACTATTAGATTAATATCTATTACTATCATTAAATTAATAAAATATTGTTTCATCTGCAAAGTTTTATCATTTTTTTGTTTGTAACTCATGAACTTTTTTTTTTTTTTTTCCTTCCCTCAGTGACTAAAAGATATACCTAGTAAAGCCGAAAAGGAAATAAAAACTTGTTGTGGTTCTACGGACCAGCCCAGCCCAGGGGAAGGGGGATATACCACAGGTAAGGTTTGATATTCCTTTTCCCCAAATTGAATTGGAAGAAACCCTAAATGGCGGAGGAGATGCAGAAAGAGAAGAAGCACGTGAACCATAGGTTAATAATTGATGATGAAATAGAGGCAGCGAGCGTGTGGAAAAGCATCTTGAAGAGAAAAGGTTTGCCGTTGGACACCAAGTACAAATATGAAAATACTTTCAACAAGGCGTATGACGAATCTTACTGCGACATGTTATACCTAACTATTGAAGAGAAAAAAAAAGAATCCAGAAGCTGCTAAATCATGGGGGAGAACGACTTTTGAATGGCTCCCTCCTCCTACTCCACCTACTGGAATATTATCAGAATTAGATTATCAAACTTATGAGCTTCTCTTGCTTCGATCTTGCATGGGTATTGCTAAACTCTTTTTTGGCTTGAGGACGTGTCAACCCGTATATGTGAAGGAGGCTGCTATGCTTTTTGACAAAGGATTGCGCGAGGCGATTGAGGATATGGTGGTTTGTGGAGGTCCCTTCTTTGGGGATCTCTAGTGGCGACTTGCTTCTTTACCTATTAGGTTTGGTGGTTTGGGGCTATATTCGGCGGTAGAGGCTTCATCTTATGCCTTTGTGGCCTTGAGGGCCCAATCTTGGGTGCTTTAGGACCACATCTTATGCAACAGTGGCGTATGTGATATGGATTATGATTATGATTGTGCTTTGACTTGTCTTCGTGATATGATTCCAAGCTTTGACTTTGGCGGTTTCACTAAAAAGGACACCGCCCCCACTAAAGCCCAACACACATTGGCGAGTGCTCTTTTTAGCAAGATTGTCCAGGACATGGAAGTTCATTTTGAGATGACCGTTAGACAAAAAGCTGTTTTTGAGTGTCTGCGTGCACCACATGCTCAAGAATTTATTCTTTCCATCCCTATAGACGGTCTCGGTCAACATATGTCGCCGATTGAGTATCGCACTATCCTTAAATATCGCCTCATGATCCCTATTTTTCCGGTTGATGAAAGTTTCCCGGTTTGTCACAAAGCTTGTTTGGACTCATTCGGAGAGCATGCAGTTCATTGTAGAGAGCTTCCGAGGTTCAAATACCGACACGATTTGGTTAGGGATGTTCTTTTTGACATATTCAGGCGTGCTGGGATTTCAGTTAAGAAAGAAGCACCTGTGAATTTCTTGACCGACCCAATGGAAGGAAGATCGACTCTTAGACCAGCTGACATTTTGGTATTTGGATGGATAGAAGGGAAACATGCTTGTGTAGATCTAACGGGGGTTTCTCCACTTGTGGGATTGGGGAATCATGCTTTTACGGCAGGTCAGGCTGCTTTGAAAGTCGCTTCATGCAAAGTAACCAAACACGAGAAAGCGTGCCTTGATAACCAACACGCATTTATACCTTTTGCATTTGATACTTTTGGTTTCCTTGCACCGGAGGCTACGGAGCTGCTCAAAAGAGTCCAAAGGGTTATGCATAGCAATGTTACGACCCCAAGGTCTTTGAATGTAGTTTTTAAAAGACTAAGTTTTTCTATTCAAAAAGGGCTAGCGGCGCAGCTTGTTGCCCGCTTGCCTGCCGTTTCAGTGTAAAGCTTTTCCAAAATTTAATATATTGATGATTATAACTTATGACTATTTTTTTATCAGAGGAAGCATGACAAGAAAATTACTCGCAACGTTAATTCTATTATTTATCATAAGGGTTCCGAAGCTGCCAAGAAAAGGTATAAGTTGACTGTAGAGATGGGAAAGAAGAAGGCCGATCAATTTAAGGAACTTCAAGCCAAAGGCCTTGCATTCCCTGGCTTCTATTGTGCGCCTCCGCCTGAGTACCCCCAATATTGTTAGATCATGCTCATCATTACTATTACTATTACTATTTATGTGTCATTCTAATACATTATTATTATGTCTATCTCTCTCTTGTAATACATTACTATTAATCTTTTGATGTTCTTGCTTGTGTTTTATTAATGAACCTGGCTACATTATATATATATATATATATATATATATATATATTATATATATATATATATATATATATATATATATATATATATATATATATATATGCCTTGCTTTCTCTACTAGCTTTAAAGGTATAATAAGCAATTTGAAGTTTTTATATATTCCCTTTGTTATGCTTATAATGAGGTATGGAGTTTATTTTACAAGAGGGCGGGCCTTGTGAACTTACACACCGCGGGGGGTCCCAATTGCAGAAATTTTCTAGAATTGACACTTGGGAAGGTTTGTCATTGTTTGCTCTTCAACTCCTCCTTGAAATTTTTGTAATAAATATAGACATAGTTGCCACTTGTAGAGCCATCAATTTTTTTTTTTTTTTATTAATGCTTGGATAAAGATTGTTGAACTTTCTTGTTTCTAGTAACCCTATTCTTTTAAACACTCTTTCCATGATTCTACATGCTGAGCTCATCAGCCAATGACCCAAAACTGATGATGAATCCACTGACCCAGGTGCGAATAGCTTTGCTCATTAGATCTAGGTCTCCGTATTCTTGAATTCATCTTTCCTAAAAACTTTGAAAACTGCCCTTCTGATGTCACCACATTCCTGTCAAGATATACAAGTTATAGAAGGCTATAGTTTGAGTTTGACTTTTTGAGGTCAAACAACAAACTCTAACCAAGTAACCGGTGAAGGCGTATCTTATATTAGGGTATTCATGTAAAATTTCTTGATCTTAACATAGTTAGATTGATCTATAATGTTTTGAACAGGATGGTTTCACCTCAAAAGCCAATCTTGTGGTCATAAACTAAAGCGATAACATCAATACCATCTTTAACGATCCGAACTGAATGGGTTTGACCTCAAAAGTCAACCAAACTAAAATGGTCCTTTTTTTCTTGTCTAAAGTAAACTAGATTATGAATCTACCATTATCATTCGATCAAAATGGTTCCAGCAACAGTCATAGAAATATGGGCATTATTAGGGTTATACAACACTTTGACTGCATACGCTAGGAATATACTTGCTGTATTTGCTATTCTGTTTAGGGCTAATGTCATAGAAATACATAATATGGACGTTTTCTAGTACTTGACTTGTTATTCATTCTATTTTCATGATTATTGATGTCCTAAATTAAGTATCATGATGTGATGTCTCAAAATATTTTTCCATTTCCCCGTTTTTAGAATGTTTGGGTATAAGTTTGCATATCTGCCTGAAAAAGTTTACAAGGTTTGGTCAAAGTAGGTAAACAACCAACCTTGTGATTGTATCAAGAGCGGGAAATTTACTGCATGAAACACAATCGTATAAGAAAATAGGCAGGTGCTCGTGTTGGACCCTGGCAGGGAGAATATTATGCGATAGAATCAAACCTGGAAACAGATATGCTAGTCTTGCAAACTTACTATCTCTGCTGCAACACAATGAGAAAAAAGAGACTGCAACATTATAATTGGGTGTTTAGCACTTTCAACTACAAAGAACTACGTTGGGTAGTGACGAACTTTCTTGTTGTAGCCTTGAAAGTGTGAACTCATTAAAATGCCACCTTTCATGCGCATTCTCTTCCTAACACACTTCAGTTAGATTAACACATTGTATTATTGTAATACCTGAAATTCAGATAACTGTAAAATTACCTAATTACCCCTGAAATCATAAAACTTAAATAAATTACTTATAAAATTCTGAAACGATTCCAAACTTCTGAAAATGAACTACATATCAAGTAAATTAATTTCTGGGACAACATTACATTATTTTGAATGTCCAAAAATATTAAACTCACATATACATTATATATATACATCCGAAAATAATTAAGCAAATTAATTATATTTGTAAAATCATTTAATTAAGATAAATACAAAACTAAATAAAGGAAGTATACACCAAATCAAATTATGATCTTGTGCTCACCTTTAGGCCGAAATTCTGGACTTTTTCCCCCTCCTAAGTCGGTTTACATAATATAAATACAAATCATAATTTTTATAAAACCCTATTTTGCCGAAAAACCCTAAATCGCCCCAAAACTAAAATCCCTCAAACCCTCATTCGACTTCTGGACCTGATCTAGTAATTTTCTGGAGTTCATCAAGGATTAAAGAAGCTAAGAAAAATAGGAGATCGAATTTAGGAAGCTTGGTTTAAGTGCTTTTGATTTTTGTTGTTCGAAATTTCCAACCGAGAGGTAAATAATTCTTGTACTAAATCCTATGTTCTAAAATTTAATTAGCATTTATCTAATGATCCTTAGGTTGAATATAACTCAGGAAAAATAATAAAAACGAATCATGCATGTTTATTTAGGCGTACGAAATTAAAAGGGTTAAAACAAACTTAATTCGTAAATCATGCTATATGAATTTTTTGAGGTGTAACCATAATTTTTACATGTTCTATACTGATAATATAAGCCTAGAAAAATGACCATATGATCTATTGAAGCCTAGAATAATTAATCTTGAATTGTGTATTTATCGGATCTAAAAAGAAAATAAAGATAAATTGGGAAAAACCCTAAATCGAGTTAGGGTTTGGGTTTTGTGGTTTGGATCTGACTAAATTAATGCATTTAATGATTGTGTCATGTTGGTTTAATGATTAGATAAGTTAGGGTTTGGTTTTGCTATTTTAAAAGTATATACGATTGGTTTAAAAAGTATAAGGGTATGTTTTGCCAACTTTGAAACTTGTAGGATACTTTTGTAATGTTAATTAGGTCTGTAGGAATGTAGGAAAAATATAACTTGAGGGTCCTAAGTGTAAATATTGCAAGATGATGAATTACGTGTATTTATAAGGGTTGTTTTGTAATTAATTAAAATAGAGGGACTAAAAGTGTAAATTCTGGAAACTTGAAGTCATTTTGAGTAAATAATGATATTAAGAGTGTTTTTTGTAATTTTGAGTATTTATGGGCTTAATATGTAATTGTTATAAAATTATGATTTAATTATAAGGTTTGTAAAGTTAAGGGACCAAATGTGTAAGTAATAAATTCTGAGAGATCTAATTTGTAATTCATATAAGTCTGAGGTTATGTTTTGTAACTTTGTAAGATAAGGTACTTGTTTGGAAAATATGAATATTATAAGGATTAAAACATGAATTATGTAAATGTAGGGTTTGTTTTGTAAACTATATAACTAAAGGGGTTTAATCTGTAAATGGTGAAACTAAAAGGAGTAAGATGTCATTCTGAATAAAATAAGTATTTAAGTAAGTAACTTAAAGTATTTTCACTTTATGCCTTTGAATTAGATGACTTTACAATTAAAACCCTGAACTATAAAAATCTGTCATAAGAAACCCTAAACTTTTGTAACCTGCTAAATTTGGAAAGTTACCAAAAATAGAAAGTTACTTAAAATGAAAAGATAACTAAAACCCACTTGTCATTTTGTCTTCTACTCCCTTAGGTTCGAGGAAGGAGAAATCTAATCTCTATCAGCGTTTATCTCTGTGTTCTTGCATTCATAATAAGGTACAGATATTCTGCCCTTCTCTAGTAAGGTGCCTTCGTTTCTTTTGGTTTCGTATTTTGATTCGTTTAGGATTCCCTATACCACTGCTATGTTCCCTCCTGTTTGTGCACCGTTCATGTGGTCTTTTAATTGTGAATCCTTGATGTGTTCTCCTTGTTCTGAAAACTTCTTGAATCTCTTTGTTTTGACCTATTGTCCTGAACCCTGATCTGTAAATCTTCTTTTGAACCTTAATCTAATATACTTGTTATAAAACTAAATTGGTTTTTGATATAAACCTTAATCTGTTAAATCCTTATTTAAACCTAATTGGTTTTGAACCGTTCTTAAACTACATATGAAACGTTTTGAGAAAAGCTACTTTAAAATAAGTAATATCACTTTTAACGGAAGTTACTAAAAGTCTTGGAAGATCATTTCTATGAAAACTATTTTGTAAGATCAGTTGTTATGAAAACCATTTTTGAAGGAGGGTCTTAAATAAGTTTTAAATAGAAACCTTTGTAAATAAACTGTGCTATGAAACTTTGATTATAGACTCTTGTCATACTCTTTTGAACCATTTGATATAGTCGTTTTAATCTGAACTTAAACTTTGATATAAAAACTCAATTTGATAAGCTTTGATTTGAACCTTTGACATTTATTTCTAAACTATTTGACATGAACCTTTTGCCATGTACTCTTACGATATGACTTTTGATTATTTTGATAATATATTTGACCTTTGACCTACAGTTTGATATTACGAGCCAATCACTAGGCATGAGGGTTTCATGTCCATGTCATTGACGCACCTCTGACATGACTCTAGGGCAGGAGAGTGATGACCTGTTCCGTCTCTTATTTATTATTTGCTATGGCCATTATAATTATGATTATTGATTTATCTGTGGGGCGTATGGGTGCACTCTAGATTTGACCTGTTATCTGTATATGTTATGTTATACGTTTATTGTTATATTTATCTGGTGACTGATGGTGTGTGCGATACACGTCTTTCACATATCTGGGAGCTAGCTACTCTATTTTAGTTACATTTGCAGTGATATGATATGACTTGTTTCTGGGCTCGTGATAGATTCCTGTGTTCATGTTTTTCTTAAATCTTATTCACTTTTGTGCTTTTCTTTTATTCATGATCCACTTCTCATTCCTTTCATTTTGATTTCGTATCGGTATGATCTACATTCCTGTTTTCCCTTGTACTGCTATCTATTATCGTTTCTTGTTATCTATATATCTGTTCACTGAGCTCTCGTAGCTCAGCCGCGTTTTCTTTTTCACGCGGCAGGTATTAGTAGGAAGCTGGGGAATGAGTGAAGAGTGTACCTTGGACTTAGAAGATTGGATAGCTGTGCTGAGTTAGAGTTGGATTGAAGACATTATGTTTTAGAATTAGTTTTGGAAGTTTTAATTGTAACCATTTAGATTCAATATGTCATTTGTAATCCTTGAATTTTTGTATTACAGTATTAGCATGCTTTGTTTTGATCTGATATGTATCTATTGTTGTGATATCTTTACCTTTGTCGGGTCGGGGTGTTACAATTATCTAGAGCATGGCAGTTCCGATCCACTAAATGGGTCGATTTAGGTTATAATTTACTTCTAGTGGGTTAGGTCAAAATTTTAGATAAAGATGAAGACTATACGTCATCACGGGTCAACTGGATTGAACCCGTCCAACACGTGGACGATTTGCCGAAAGTCTGTATCTTTGTCATTATCCTATTAAAATTTGTAGATTTTGATTAAGGGGACTACTATACATACGGGGTCTACCCATGGGCCCCTACCTATTTTCATGGAATGTACAAGTAGACAAAGCAGACAGTACAAGCGGCTGCAGCATAAAGTCAACACACCCTCTCTACATAGAGAGGGTGGTTATAACCCAACCGTTGATTAATTATGATTGTTTTCTCATGGAGGATAACATATATGTTGTTTAATGACTACTAACATAGTTGCCACTAATCAGGTGGTGTACTTGTCACTCACTCACTCTAAACTTTGTAGTTAAGTACTATGTATTTAAACCATACAAGGTTCCCAATGCCCGCGCGTTGCCGCGTTAACATTGTGTCGAAGCTTAGAATTTCAGCCTTAATAGTAGTACTTAACTACAAAGTTTAGAGTTATCATTCCTGATGGAATAAGTAATCTAGTGGTATACTGGTATGAATGAATTAACTATGGCCAGTCGGTTCATTGGAAAATAATCATTAATATCCTAAAGAGTACTCTATTGGTATGAAAGAATTAGTCAATTAACTATAAAGTCATCGATTCTGTTCAAGTGAAGTACTTTGTAAATCCTTGTAAAAGAGTTGTGGAGTGATCAATCACAAAACCATGGGAGGGAAGGATGGCCAAACAGAAAATAAAACAAAAGGTGGACTTGAGCACTCGTCCATGGTGGTCATTCGTGAAGTGAACAGAATAGCATACTGCTACATGAATCCACCGTTAGGCCCTTCTTATAATCAGGAAGTACACAGGCACTTGTAAACAAAATAGAAATTTGAAATCTTTAAAGCTTGGGGAAACCTTGACTTTAATCAAGAAATGATGATTTACATCCCCTCCAGGTAAAAGAGTATTTAAGTTGAGCATCTCTAGCATGCACTTTTAACTGACTTCTTATGAACTGACTTGTTTTCGAATAGTTTTGTCTGTGCACCCATTTTCTTATTAATGAATTGACTTCTTAGCCAACGAGAAGTCCACAAAAGGCCACGCGAATACTTGTTAGGCCGCGTACATCAGAGCCAAAAGAAGCTCCCAGGTAGCCTCAACATCACTTGGTCAAGATCGTAATCACAAAATGGGCAGTGTTTGGGATTCATGACAAAATGGGTAGTCTACAATTTGATCACAAATAATTAGCAAATAAACATGATAAGGTCTAAAATAAGCAAATGTTAAAAAAAACCCATGTACAAAGTTAACAATAAAAATATGAAATTTGTAAATGATTGATGAAACCCTAGGAAGCACGGACACGCCTGAAACCTCGGAGTGTCGGTGTCGGACACGTGTCGGACACGGACACGCCTCGGACACGGCTCGGACACGTGTCCGACACGCACGTGCCGTGTCCCACGTGCTGTTTGGGCCGGACACGGATTTGGACACGGCTGGACACGGTCAAATACGGATTTGGACACGGCTGGACACGGTCAAAAGGGTGATGCGTTTGTTTTGTTGTGATTTAAGAGATAGAGGCAGTTTATAATAAGTGTTGTTATGGAGATATAAGTTCAGAAGTGTTGTTATGGAGATATAAGTTCAGTGGCTGCATTTTATGAATTGGGAGGAAGGAGGCTTTTAAGTGTGACTGCAAAGTTATAAGGTGAGGTATGATTAGGGTTGCTACAAATTAGGTTAAAAGAATTTGGGCTGTTAAATGGGCTTTATTTTATAATCCGAAATTTGGGCTTATTAAAATGTGTGGAGTATAAATATATATGAACATTTTAAATATAAATGTGTGGAGTATAAATATATATAAATATATAAAAAAACTCACGTGTCCACGCCGTGTCCGTGTCCTATATTTTTAGATTTTGCCATATCCCCGTGTCCGTGTCGGACACCGTGTCCGTGTCCGTGCAACCTAGATGAAACCTTAAATTGTTGTTGAAGAAGGTGATAAAAAACCATGGTGTCTTTTTCCTTCGTTTGGATGTGAGTTCAAATAATTTTGGGATTCAAAAAACTGAGATCTGGCCTGGATTTTTTTATAGACAGGTCACAGCTTAACTGGGGTCCAAATAGCGTATATTTGACGATTCAGCATTAAGATAAGGTCACAGTTTTGGGTCCAAATAGCACAGCCTTTTGTCCATTTATGGAACAAGTCCACATAATTTAAACCCATACTCGCACCTTCTTTTCAATAAGTTTCTTTCATACGAGGTATATTTGTACAAATTTACAATTAATGTAAATTGACTTTTTTTTTTTTCTCATTTCAAGTAGTCTATCTTTTTATCCGGTGGAATTTCCAAAACTAGTCACTTTTTAATTTATGGGTTCACTTGTAAAAACTAGTTTGTAAATTTAGTCTTTTGCGTCCGCTAGACCGACGACCTCATAAAAATTTTGACACATGTTCAAAGGTATGTGGGATGTTTTATGCTAGACCGAAGTGATATTTTGTGCGACGACTTTTTATTTTGCTCGACCGACAATACTTTTTTGTCTTATTAGACAAGTGGGTCCTACCCGTTGAACTTTTTTTTCCCGTTTTTGATCAACTGCTCGGCTAGTTGAAGTCTTTTGATCAGAAAGGTTATGGAGGTAAGCAAATTATTTGTTTTAATATTTGGTTATGGTGCGGCACCATTGGTGCCTTTTTGGATCTGCTCTTCAACTCTTGTTGCTAGATCAACTCAAAATCGGATATGGCTCAGATTGTTGAATTTTTAGTATAGTCACAAAGAGTATTTCTTAGTGTTGATCGATTTGGTATAGTACACTCTTTCCTCTCTAACGACAAATATACTTATTACTCTCTTCGGAGACAAGCTAAATATTAAACTAAACCGCTTTACGCAACCCTTTACAATCTCTCTTTCCACATAATGTGTTAGGAACTATTAAAAATAGGTATTTGAGTTTGGCATCAATTTTCTCATAGCTTTAGAAGAGTAACAATGTGTTGTGTCTGGAGAACAACTTTGTTCCTAGTTACTTTTCTAAAAACTAAGTTTTTAGTCCCACATGGGTTGAAGAAAGGAAATTTTGATAGGTCATATACAGTGGTGTATTTGGTTCAAATAGTTTGAGATTAGTGTTATGTTGTTGGTATGTGACATCGAATGCCGTTAAAAGAGAAAAAATGGCATTCCAACGTTGTTGTTATCAATTTTCTCATAGCTTTAGATGAGTAACAATGTGTTGTTATCAAAATTAGCCGTTCAACGAAGCTCTCAATTATTTGTGTGAATGATTCAAGTGATTCGTTGCTTGGACCAAAATTTATACGCCAACAAATTTGGCTCATGATTTCATACTATTTTAGACATAGTGATTGTATGCACTTGTAATATATTAACATCGAGTGTCTAAAACTAAGTGATGTTAGTCAACCCAACCCGAGTCGATAAATTTTGTCCAAATTTACAGGAAAAAACTATCCACGTTACAACTATATAAGTAAAACTATATCTAAATAAAAACGACACGATATAAATCTGGCGAAATTTCCAGGTGACTGAGGTACTATTCATGGAGGATTTCCACCTCAAATTTTCTTAGATAACCGTATTCGAGCTTGGCATCAATTTTCTCTAGCTTGATAAGAGAAGAAAGAAAACAATATGTGACCACAGAGCAACTTTTTATGGGGCTAGTTGTGTGAGACTTGTTTTATGTATTGAATCCCACATTGGTTAGATGAATGAAATTGTGCTTCCTTATATACTTTGGGTGTTTAAATTTCTTACAAGTTCAAATAAACATTATGCTGCTTTCTGCTATCTTTTGATTACCGTAACTTTTAGGAAACGGTATGCAAAAGCCAGAAGTACTAGTAGTAATTAATGTGAATTAATAACTTTTTGACATTTTAAGTAGTCTTATCTTTTTGTATATATCATTTTAGGTAGAAATTGCCTAATATTTTGACATTTTCCAGGGTTTGCTTGCTCATTGATATATTCTCCTTTGGGTGGAATCTCTAGATCAAGGGCATACGACCTTACTACACTTTTGGTGTTTGACAATTCCTTGTTAGGCCTTGTCGTTTTAAACTTAATTTTAGAAGCTAATCATCATGCGTTTAAGGATCAATTTCGGATAAACAGTTGATCACTTTGTCCAATTTTCAGCGGGGATGATATTTTTCAATGATACATTAGAAAAAAGAAACACTAAATTCTAGAGTTATTTTGTTACAGATTTCACGATATCAGGTCACCCATAGTCACACCCAGATGCGACACTGCTACACCTGCCATCAATAAATACGCGAATGTGGTCCTGTTTCTAACCCATATCAAGCCGAAACAAATCAAGTGGCAAATCCACTACATATAACTTTAGCTAGCATTTTAACATCCTTAACAAAAAAAAGCCTTAGATTGCCCGTGACTAGATTGACCATATAATGGTCCTGTTCAAAGTGTTGATACTCATGACTCCATAAAAGAGTACAGAAATGTAGCCAAGATACCAATGATCGTGCTTATTCTTCTGCCTGTTCCAATTACATTCCATTGCAATGTAGCAGTCATCAAAGTCCCAAAACCATCACGAAAACAATACTAAATAAGCAAACCGTTATTCTTTCAGAAACACAATGTTGATATCGTACTTCTACAATCTAGGTTGCTAAGGACTGTAAAAAAGAGTAAAGCAGGTAAAACGACATCTTGTTGAAGGTACACGTGGCAAGCACGAACAAGCATACTGTCATATACCCTTTTGACCAATTTTCTAACCATCAAGCTACCTTAAGATACACATTTTTGTGTTGTATTGATTGTTGGGTCAATTTCATATTTTGTAAATATAAACATTAAATGCGGTATTTTATACAAATTTGTTATGAAATCGTTACACCTTATGGATCATAATTTGGGGTCTAGTAAATTTGCTGTTTCTATTATAGAAATCTGGAAGTCTATCATTGTTTCACATCAACTTTGAACTTCAAGAAAATAACTTATAACTTCAAAGTCAATACATCTTGTAAGATATATGTTAAATGGAGTATGATCATGATACCCATATCAGCACAACTCGAAACTAAAAAGACCAACACTGGAGCCAACTAACAAAACCCACTCAACATATCACATTTATGTCTTGCTTTGACCGCTAACAAGGCTTTTAGACAGCAAACACAATAAATCTCCTTCACCAAACATTACCAAACCCTCTTATTCATAATTAAATTTTACTACCTTTATATTCTCACTCTTCACTAATGTCTTAAAAGATAACTGTTGGGTCAATTTACTGTCCACTAATATCTTTGTATAGGGTTTGAATGAAAAATAATCCAAGTATAAAACATATATCTAGAACACATAAAAGGATTATATCGCTCCATTCTTTATGCATATACGTAATTTTCACAACAACAACATATATATGCATAACTAAACATAGTTGATAGCGTACGTACAATATCACATTAGAACACATTAGAAAGACATCTTCATTAACTAATGCAGATCTAGGTAAAAAAAAATAATAATAATAATAATAAAAAAATAATAATAATAATAATAATAATAATAAATAATAAAAAAATTCGGAAACTCTTATACATCGAACCCAGGACTCCAACTCTTCATCTAAACACTCACCAACAACATCAACCAACCTTCCCTTTTCTTGATAAACATTAGGACTAATCAATAATGTACGAGAAGTCTTCTTCACGGCTATCGGTTGATACACATCTATTCCATCTTTCTGATTAATTAAGTTTTCCAAACTTAACTATATATGACATATGGGCATTGCATGTTTCTATAAGTATGAACGTATCTGATATATAACTATTCCAACCCCAGTACCAGTTAAAAGTTATATATGTAAACATGTGATTAGTTTTCATCATTACAATAACACAACATTTTATTAAACAACAACAATAACATAAACAACAACAACAACAGTGAATTTTCTAATTGGAAACGTACCCTAGCTAATTTTCTATTTTGGGATCTTGTTTTTGATGTAGAAATGGGAGAACCGGTGAATTTGAACTTAATTCCATTACTGAACGATAAGAAACATTTGGTTGATGGAGTCTATGTCTATACCCTTCCGACACAAACAGGTGATACCATGTTTACGCAAAATCTGGTACCTAATCAACGGTTTCATGCAAATGAACTTTTTTATAATGTGGTATAACTCATATATACATATGTTTTTTTAGTAGTAGTAATTCATATTAATGCATGATTTTTATTTTTATTTATTTATTATGGTGTTAGGGTGACATACAATATAAAGTGATGAACACGGCTGAATCTAAACTTGTTGTAGCTGTTTATTCTGGATTGAGACACCTTTTCGTGGTAAATTGACATATTTCAACTCCCTTTGTACTTGTTAGCTAGCTTCATTAGTTACCTGCCTAGCTTTTCATATTTGATATTTTTTGTTTGTTTTCTCTAGAAGCCTGGCACAAACGTGCTTTATCTAGCCAGGGACGTTTCTTCTGTCGTCACTATTTCGCATATGTCCGATATAGTGGGCATAGTAAGTACTTTGCAATGTATTCATAATCAAAACAGCTTCTATCATCATTAAAGTGCAGCGATTTGCAATGTATTCATAATCAAAACAACTTCTAAAAAAATAATATTCATCTTGCTTGCCATATATTATCTTATATATACTCCAAGCAGGTTTGATATATTAGATAATATATGGCAAGCAAGATGAATATTATTTTTTTAGAAGCTGTTTTGATTATGAATACATTGCAAATTGTTGCACTTTAAGGATGACAGAAGTTGTTTTGATTATGAATACATTGCAAAGTACTTACTATGCCCACTATATCGGACATATGCGAAATAGTGACCACAGAAGAAACGTCCCTGGCTAAATAAAGCACGTTTGTGCCAGGCTTCTAGAGAAAACAAACAAAAAATATCAAATATGAAAAGCTAGGTAGGTAACTAATGAAGCTAGCTAACAAGTACAAAGGGAGTTGAAATATGTCAATTTACCACGAAAAGGTGTCTCATTCCAGAATAAACAGCTACAGCAAGTTTAGATTCAGCCGTGTTCATCACTCTATATTTTATGTCACCCTAACACCATAATAAAAAATAAAAATCATGCATTAATATGAATTACTACTACTAAAAAAAACATATGTATATATATGAGTTATACCACATTATTAAAAAGTTCATTTGCATGAAACCGTTGATTAGGTACCAGATTTTGCGTAAACATGGTACCACCTGTTTGTGTCGGAAGGGCATAGACATAGACTCCATCAACCAAACGTTTCTTATCATTCGGTAATGGAATTAAGTTCAAATTCACTGGTTCTCCCATTTCTACTTCAAAAACAAGATCCCAAAATAGAAAATTAGCTAGGGTACGTTTCCAATTAAAATTGAGAAAGTGATACTAACTAACTTGTTTAACTTACCTAAACTGAAACTAGTACACTCTTGCTGCTGAAACAAAATAAAAATGAATGCTAGTACACCTTTGGTGAATGAAATTTGGGAAGAAGTTCTTGTTGTTGCTTAAGACAGTGAGCAAGTGAGGAGTGGAGTAAATGAAGTTCGGTCTTGTTTTAAGGGTTTTGGCTGAAAAATAGCTACGTACTTTTCGGAAAGTACCATTTTGGTACGCATACTATTTTTCGTTCCATTTAATGTTGCGTACTTTCACTCTTTGTTCCGTTTTGCACACAAGTTTACCGGCAACCGGGTAAACTTTTTTAAAACCGGCTAAAAGTCTAACGTGGCATATTTAAGTTTGGGTTTTGGCCGTGCAATAGCTACGTAATTTTCAAAATGTTCCGTTTTGGTACGAAAATTAACAAAAATTTTATAAACTTTTAAATAACGAAATTTTTTATAAACTTTTTTTTACTTATTTGTTTAAATTTAAAAACTCGTTGTTATCCATTTTCGTCTGTTTTTATACGTTCTCGTCCGTTTTTTTATGCGTTCTCATGCGAAAATGTAAAAAACAGACGAAAACGTAAAAAAACGGATGAGAACGTAAAAAAAGGGACAAAAACGTAAAAAAACGTACGAAAATGTAAAAAACAGACTAAAACGTAAGAAAACGTAAAAAAACGGATGAGAACGTAAAAAAAGGGACAAAAACGTAAAAAACGGACAAATACGTAAAAAAAGTGGCAAAGGTAGTATGAGTTCCGGTAAAACAAGTTTGTGTGTGCAAAACGGTACAAAAAGTAAAAGTACGCAACATGAAATAGAACGAAAAATGGTACGCGTACTAAAACGGAACATTCCAAAAAATACGTAGCTATTTTTCAGCCAAAACCCTTGTTTTAACTATATGTGTAAGGGCCACTCAACATTTAATTTTTTCGAGGAGTTAGGTATGCAGAAGTGCTTTTATAATATTGTTGCAAGAAAATGGAAATTTTAGTCTTTACATGGTGTTATTCACTCTTATCTACAAGCCTATTGTGTGTGAAGCAAAAGCAAGTGTTTTACATGTCCTTTTGCAGAATATTAATTCGAGTAGGGTTGTGTTAAGGGAACACCCCCTAGTATGCGGGGCTCCTTATTTTAGTCAAAATGTACAATCCTATAAAGCAGACAGTACCACCGTCGGCAGTGTCCAATTCTATAGAGGGTGATAGGATAAAACAGGCCTTCGAGTATGGTGTTATTCACTCTTATCTACAAGCCTATTGTGTGAAGCAAAAGCAATCAAAGTATCAAACATTGAGTATTGGAAATTGGATATGCACTCATGACCTCAATCCATATTATTTGTTTACAAATAATCCAATAAGTCTAAAAATGTAAAACTAGGGGTAGTTAGCAGAATATTAATTCGGGTTGGACATGAAATAGCGAAAAGAAGATTTTTTTTTTTTTTTTTTTTTTTGAAGAAGTTTTTAAAGAATATTAGGGTTTTGAATGCAAAATCTCATATATGAGGACTGTATCTGCAATCCGGCCAGACCTTGAAGACCAACGATGTAATTTACCCTTTAAATAAACCGTTATGAGCAAGTAAATATAAGCAAATATATAGCCAAGGCCAAGAATAATCAGATAAGGAGTTTAAATACATTTTCACAAATGTGCATGCTATTCAAATACCAGCTAGTATTGTTTTTGGGATTCTAACTAATTAACTAAGGCTGCATGGCAAGGGAGTGGTATGTTCACCACTATCACCATGTTCACCTCTATTGCTCCTTGCCGTCCACCCATTTTCACCATTACACACGAAAAACAAGATGGATAGTGGTGAGTAGTTCACCATTATACTTTGTTAAGTTTTATTATTTTTTATTTTGAGTGTGAGTGTGTGTGGGGTATTTAGTGGGGTATATTTGTATAAAGTGCGTATTTTAATGAAAAGTGAAAATGTGTTTGCCTTGACGAGTAAATGGTGAAGTGAAGTGAAGGAGACTGAGAGGAGAGAGAAAGCTGATATGGCGCTGAGGTGTATGGTGAAAATTACCTTACCTTGCCAAGCAGCCTAAGGATATATACCAATGGCTCAATGCTCATAAACTACTTACAATGTATTTTCAGATTTGAACCATATGCTAAATATAACAACACGGCTATAATGATAACTTTCCATAAATGGTACGATTTGATTTGTTCTAGGAGATGCTTCTAGTTATGACTATGTATGGTTTTGGTTCTGGCCTTTAATTTCTTTATTTTCAATATTACATCAACATTTAATTTGTTCAGAGGAGTATATATATGCAGAAGTGCTTTTAACTTTACAGTTATTATATTTTTGGTAAAATATCAACTGTGCCAGCTAGTTTCCTACACGAGTATCTTGACCAGTATTTTGTTCTAAGTTAGTTTGTACAAGTGATCGAGTTAATATACAAATATGTGACTTGCAAAAATTAACCAATTAAGTTACGAAGTTGTATTCTTGTTCATCAAAGTTATTAGATTTTGCCTATCGTCAAGTAGGTTACTGAACTTTTTAAAATGCTTCGTTAAGGTTACTACCCACGCCACTAGTTCGGGTCATTTTTGGAATGTAGATAACATTTTAATAATGAACAAGTGAAGTCATTAATATTGAAATAAGCCAAGTTTGTATTTTTTTTCTTTTTTCAAAGTCACTTAGACTAAAGGTAGTAGTCATCTTTGGCCAATACCCCCTTACCTTACGCATCAGCGCCACCTTAACTTTCTATTTTCTCTAAGTGGTCACATTTCACTCACCTTTCATTAAAATACACATTTTATAAAACATACCCCACACACACTCACAAACAAAATAAAAAATAAAAAGACACACGCATTACCAAAGGTGACCGGCTCACCTTTCGCTCTTATTTTTTTGGTTGGTTCGTGCGTGAGGTAAGACTCACTAAGTGAGCCCTCACACCCATTACTTTCAGCCTTAGATTTTTGGATTATGCATATTCACAAGAATAACACTTATAGTGCTAAAAAATGGAAGCACATCTTGTCTCATACACCAAGCCTGAAAACTTCTTTATTGATTAACCGATTTTGGTTACCCAAGTCCCAAGGTATAGGATTTAATAAGGGTCGGATTAGGGTTTAAAAGGTTAGGGTTGTGTTGTTTTCTGTCTCAATTACATACTGTCCAGAATTTGAGTCAACTTGAAGGGGGTTTAAGTTAATGATACATATGTGTTTTTGCAGGATTTTTGAGGCAAAAACTTAATTTAGGATGTGTGCTATCTTGATATCAAATTTCATAATTTTTGGAGGTCTTGAAGGTGGTCTTTTGATTTTTATTAGATTAAGTGTCAAAACGGTGTATCTGAGTCTGAAAATCAGTCGATTTTTTTGATTTTTCATTTCTAAACTATAAAGAATTAAGCCAAGGGATTCCTTACGAAGTGACTTCTATATGTTTAGTAATTTCTTAAATTTTTGTGGATTTTTTCAAAATGTTTTGATATGACTTTTAAATGCATAATTTCTGGGTGTTTCAGCAGTTTATTTTTTTGACTGTCGTGTAAAGAGTGATTTTTATTGTGTGCTTGTACTGAGGAATAAAAGTTGGAAAAATTCTGGAAAATACTTAAGATATATATGTATCGCTGGGTAAAGTTATGGAATTAAATGAGCTTGTTTGAGGTGCTTTAAAAATTATAAGAATCGTACCTGATTTATATAAGAATCCTGAATCATTAATTAAAACACTTATAAACCTAATATTGGTGTGTTTGGAACCTAAATAAGATAAATATCATCTTGAAGTCTAATAACTTATGTTTTAATTATTAATCATTGTTAACCTCTAACTTTGGCATATTAGCATTCTTACCCTAAACTTTGTTTAATTATGAATTCTACCTAAAAATTTCATAAATAGAATAAAACCCTAAGTGTGTTAAAATGAAGTTCAACAGACATTTAAAATCAGTAATGAGCTAATAAGTATCATATGAACCCTAATCCGTGTAGATTCATTGAAGGAGGCGTGACATTGTTTCCTTATGTTCACTTTTCCGTTTGCTTCTATTTCATTTGCTAAGGTACGGATATTCTACCCTTTCTCAGTAAGGGTTTCGCATTGACTCTTCGATCCTTGACTTTATTTCATTCGTTATGATATTCGTCGGTGATTTCCGTTTAATATGATTTCTTATGATATGATATTTAGTTCTATGTCATTTGATATGGCATTCATTCCTGTTGTTATACTGTTTGGAGATACTATAATTAATTCATTATGATGTAATAGCTTTGTTTATTCTGTTACCCGAACTAACTAGTCATGGAGGTAGCATGGCCATGTCATTGAGGCACCAATGGCACGACACTATCTGTGGCGGTGTGATTGGTCCACGACGTTCCCTTTATATATATATATATATATATATATATATATATATATATATATATATATATATATATATATATATATACTAGACTTCAAAGCCCGCCCAATGGGCGGGCATGACTTTTAATTATAACTTTGATGTTTTAGTTAACTTAAAATTATGTTTTAAGTTTGTTATCTTAAATACAATAAAATATTTCATGACTTTTAATTAACTTCAGTGGACCATCTTTTAACTTCAGTGGACCATCTTAAAGTGACCCGTCTGACACGTGTTTTTTTAGTGGGATGACCCGAGCCTCTATTCATAATTATAATTTTGATGGTGTTAGTTAACGTAAATTTATTTTTAAGGACGCCGATTTCATGGCCGTGAAAAAAGCATACCACAGATGGCAAAAAACAAACTTAAACCGAGTACAAAAACCATAGAATGAAATGCATCACCTGATACAAAAACCCGCCTGACCCGTGCCTTTTAACTTCAGTGGCCCATCTTAAAGTGACCCGTCTGAACCGCGTTTTTTTTAGTGGGATGACCCGAGCCTCTATTCAAAACAAAGAAAAATCACTTTGACGACATGAATGAATATAAAAAATAGTATAGTTGAGCTATAAATTTTGAATGATGTTCAAGTGTGTTTATTTTTGCTTTTTCAATACGCATACAATGTGATCATGATTTAGATTTTGTCTATGCTCATTGTCCTATACTGAGTTGCATAAGAAACACTACAACTCGTGGTAAGTGCTAACACGATCCCTTGTCATCTTAGTCATCCACCATCTTTCCTCATTGTGACTCACATGTGTAAGATGACCGTATTACTTTTGTGAAATGTATGACCATTGATTCATTTGAGTTATTCAAGTTTTTGACTATTCAAATCAAAACAAATTCTTAATAATTATGAATTATATTGCTCAATGCCACAATGCTCATTAAAATATCAGCACAATAATACCAACAGTAATCTCGACCTGCATTTAACAAAAAGAAATCAACCATATCATCCCACATGTCATCGTCACTCATGTTATGCTTGCGTAAATTCTCTCTATCATAAAAAAAATAGACTTACAAAAACTATTATGCAGCAGACTTTGACGATCAATATCTTTCAATCCAAAGCTCCGATTAAAGATCCCTCCAGTGAAATTGTACCTTGATATATGAAGAATCTCCAGTAAAAATTTCAGAACGATCCAACGGTTAACGAAGGAGTTATCGTCTTTGAAAACAGATCTGCAGAAAGTTACGAACATTGTACAAAAATCGATTTTTCTTCTTCATTCTTCGATCTTCGACGAACAAAACATTGTGAATCCTAGATATCATGAGCTCCAAAACATGATTACAATTGATATATTGTTACTGAATATTGTTTATGAACATACTTTATAATTCATGAAAAGCAAGTTGTTGATACGATTGATAACATGTTATTTTTTTTTTTTTTGTTTTGTTTTTTTTGTTTTTTTTGTTTTTTTTTTTTTTAGATCGAATAGGGATGAGACATAGGTATTTTTCCAGGAATGATTTAGTTCTGAATGAAGAGGGATGAATGTGTATTACGTTATTATGAATGAGCCGTATGCTTATATTTATATTAAACCGTCTTATATAAAGTTTTATAAGACAAATGGTTTTATAAGAAAAAGCTTTCCAGAAACACCCACATGATATTCATGTTCATTGTTTGGTATACTGATGTGGGTGCAGTGTTTTGAAGTTACTCCTTATAATGGTTCGATGATGCATTAAAGTTACTGATACTAAGGGTGCATTTACGAATGAATTTATTGTTGGAACTGGAAGTAAGGATACATTTTTAAGATTTAGTACTGCTATGGGAAAGTGTTTGTACTGTCCGTTCACACTTCTTACTGCTAACTCATTTTGGTTTCAATTTTGTACTACTCGTGGACAGTTTATACTGCTGGCTTATCAGGTTTGTACTGCTCGAAACATGTGAAAAATTGAGTTCAAAACGATTAGTAAGCATTTGATAATCATAATCAATTTTCATGTACCGAATGGCACTTTTTCTTTATTTAAGTTCGTTAATATCTTTGATTTATCTTCATCTCCTACCTTAAAGTCAGAAACTTGCTACATTGCTACATTGATTTGCTAAAATAAGTTTTTTTTAACCTTGAGGGTCTACCCCATTTGATCCAAGGTTAAACTGTGCCAGAGATTAAAGAGAGTATAATCGAGGCATAAAGTAAAAGAGGTCTTGGATCACACCGGTAGTGTAATGTGCCATTGAAGTTTTTCAGTAGCCTACACTCGCCACAACGTATATTGTATATTCATTTTTTCATGCCTTATAGCCAATTTTTGATGCTCTAAGGTAGTAACTTCAACCCCTCTACATACACAACTTCTTTGGGTTCTTTGCGTTTTGCCTGATAATAATACTCAAAGTACATGAGCACATAAATTAAAGTTTCTGGTGGATTAAAAACTTATAGTCATCTTCAAATTGAAAACCCAACACTTGAAGGCACTGAAACTGTTATCAAAGACACATGTAGAAGATGCATAAGTGCAGTTATTAGATGGGGATGTGGTTCATTCCTGCAGCAGATTAACAGCAGTACTACACAATTATTATATAGAAATTTTTGATTATAAATAGTTTGAGATAGCGAATAATGAAGACTGAACTGGATCACAATGATGTTTTTGAATGTGAGCCAAAACAATCCGATAGTATAGTTCATGCTCCAACTGTAGGGCAAGAACTTGAGTACGAAATTTCATGATTTTTGAACAACTATAGACTATAGTGTTATGTATTATACTATAATACTGGACAAAAAAAGTAAACTACATCATCAATTCAAAAATTAAGCATGCTATACATGTATTAACATCATCAATTCAAATAAAAAAAGCTTGTGAGTACTAACGACTGCTGACACTTTATTGCAAATAGAAACACTTCACAGAATCACAGCACAGGACATGCACACTATCTAGCGTCGTGGTGTATATTTGTAAATGTTTTTGCCTCTTTGATTGTCAATAGCAGCTAACTGCAGCAGCAAGCTGTATAAGCAATAATATATTGTGGTTGCAGTAATAGCAGGTCGTGTCAATACCAATAAACCGCGTCAGCTGCTGCAGTAGAAGTATAGACAAAGCACATGTACGTGACCCATTGTGAGGCGCACATTGATTATCCCATTACCCAAATCCGGACAATTTTAGTTGAATGTAATAAGAGAAAGCTAAACCCCCATACCTAGCCTTGCGCAAGAACACCTTTTCGACCTCCAAATATTTAACTGATCCCTTTTGTCTCTGCACAGCAGCACAAACCACGACAATCAACCAAGAATAGTAAAAATTAAAATAAATAATAAAAATGAACAAAAAGGGTATGTTTGAAAATGCATTTGAATTGGCCACTGGAAACTAATGTTTATCTGCATTCAACTGTCTAAGAAGCACGTTACAAATCTTTTGATGACCAAATCTGCAATTTAACTGAAATGACCAAAGTTAAAATGGGGTGACTTACATCTGCGAGAACTTGATGGTCTGGTTGTTACTCCATGATCAGATGTGGAATCCCCAGGTTCTGAATTGTGCAGGCCAACAGTTATTGGATGAAAAAAAATAACTGACATCTCTATCAAAATTGACAAAGAATTACATAACGGCCTGCCATACTACCAAAAACTACCTGTGCCCATTTCCATTAACATACTTTTGCAAGTTGCATATGCAGGTCGGTTTCCTGATTCTGTTGTTAGAAGCCTTTGGCATGCTTGTCCCGTCAACTGTCCCTGCAACAATAAACAAAATTGCAAACTTAAAGTCAAACCTTTGCGTGCAAAACATGCAGTACTCAAATAAGGACATCACATCACCTTCAACCTGCAACGGCCATTGTTCAGGCGTTTGCTGTTGTATACCCATGTGGCCAATAAATGCACTCTCAGGATCACCAACAACGTGGTCGTTGAACTGGTTTTCTATGGGCATCCCGCTTGAATCAAAGAAGGTCATGTATCCCTACATGACCCCGATCCCAAAATCCAGTATGAGTGGGCCACCACCTGATGTACACGCAATGTTACGAAGGTATTGTTTACACTAAATAGCAACAAACAACAGACAATATTGACATGGAATATCATAGAATACTTACCTTCGACAAAGGGAATCTCCGGAATGGCATTTTCTTTGAGTGCATTTGCGTTGTCAATGACTGACTCACCGGCAACTATGGTGAGTGGTTGACTGACCTGGTTTTAGCGCACGAACGACCTATAGGCAATGTCAGCATGAACGACATCCAACATCATGACCAATTTAGCAGCAACTTTGAGTTTCCAAGAAATTTTTGTTTTCAGCTTTTGGCATCTTGTTTTTGCCACCATGAGTGGTAGTTACAAAAATCAAGCACTCGTTCAATTTTTATAGACTTTAATCAATTGTAGACATGATGACACGGTGCCAAATTAAAATTGAATCCATGAACCAAACCATAAAAGCTTACCTTATGTGGATAACTTGCCAGGCTGATAGTACTAATCATAATTCTTAGCTGAGAGTCTGATTATTCGAGCCTGAGAAACCTATTTATTAATATCACAATAAACACCCCTTAAGTACTATAAGTTTCCGAGGCATGAAAATAGAATACATTGAAAGGAGCATTTACTTGCCAATCATTCTTCATATGAGACTGACGATCTGTTTCATTCCAGCTTCCTGATTCGCTGCATTTACGTGTTCATAATCAAAGTAATTTCGAGGAACCTGTATGCGATCAGGCTATAAGACACATCGAGATATTGTTTACAAAAGTTCATGTCAGAAACACTTCAAAAAGTAGAAAAAACAAATAACACATGCAAACTTGAAAACGTGTTTAACCTGAATGTTAGGAGCAAAGCCACCTTCGGCACCAACGTTAGTTGCATCTTGTCCGTATTTCTGCTTAATCACAGACTAAAATGTCATTGCTACAAATTAATTAAATTTGATTAAGATCATGTGTATCGAATAAAGGTAGACATGTACCGTAGGGTTGATGCGGGTGAGGATAATGTTTTTCTCCGGTAATCTTATAAGTGGGCGGGAAAAAGATTGATGATTGTCAGACAAAGCTGGAACAACCTCAGATTGTGCCTTAATTAACTTACCACTGTCAATGACTTCATCACTTTCGGCATATTGCTTCAATAAGTTTCCATCATCTTGACAGCGCTTAATCTCAGAAACCATACCAGCAAGTCGTTGTGGATCAAGCTCACAGCTAACTTTCCGTTGTAACGCTTCCAAGGCACTTACTTCTATACATGAAGAATGAGCACGACTGCGCGAGATCCTTTGTCATCTTCTCAGATTCAACAGTGCCAATAGATGCTGCTTCTTCTCGATTGGAAAAATAGAAACAAACAAATTAGCAAACAATATATGTTATAAACCACGTCCAATACTAAAAACAAAAAGAACTAACCATAAGCAGACGCAGCAGTAGAAATCGAATGTGACAAAGGAGCAACGAAAAAGGATGAGGAACCACCATGAAGTGGGTTAGTAACCGACAACCCGCTACTTGTTGCCTGTAAGGTGCATGCACGTTTAGTACCCCAAGTAACTGTGTTAACAAAATTGGTCCCCACACCGCTGGGTGGAGCAAATTGACTATGTGAGGGACAACCAATTTTAGCCTTTCCCTTTTCGGTGACAGAAAGCTCGTGACAGTGGGACATACTTGTGAAACAACGTTGTAACGTTGACGCAGGTGGACACCGGTTATTTATAAAAAATTTAGACAAAAAAAGTGTTGAGGTTCAACCCACTCTGGCTCGGCCGTTTCTACTTGCACTAATAATGTGCCCTATGGAAGAGGTTGTTTACCAATTTTCTACCTCTAAACGCTTCCTTTTTGCAGACTCACTAACCTTTACATCCATGTCAAGAATTCAGTAACATTGAGAAATATATAAGATACTCTACTATTACGTGTAATTTCGATTAACTCCGTTGGTTTTATAGTGTTGTACATTTATTACGGAATGAGAATATCAGTAAGCAACGAATAAATGGACAACCAAGAGGATTAAATGTACCTTCCCGCCTAGCAATTCAGCATCCTCCCAGATCAGATCATATGGATTACTCTTCTTTTCACCATCTAACCTGATCAAAATATGAACATATGTGTAAATAAGCAGACAGAGATCTGTCGCTCCGATAAAAGTTGCACCGGACGAAAATGAAACAATGCAATTACGCATATGTGGTGTCACTTTTGAACCATATACTCATAAATCAGTCAGTTTGGGTTGGGATTTATATCAAACAGATCAAATAAAAAATGGGGTCACAGGGGGAACATGCCATTCGGGTTTAAGAAGTTAAAAGTTACCCAGAATGTTCTTAACGTTGGTCGTCCAAAGAACTTAAGAACAACTTTGTTCCTCTTCTGTATATCGCCTAAATGGTAGAATCAACCTAAAAATGAAATTGATATTATATCACCCACTAATTTGATCAGTTTTGCATAACCTCTTCTTGCCATTTCCTTCTTTCATGTAACCCACCATAAAAGTCTGATTTTTTTAGGTTAATATAACTGCATTTTGGTCACTCAACTTCTAACTCATTTACTTTAATCATTTGAACTTAAGGTAAAGTTTGGCTATGACTGTCTTCAGACTTAAACCTTCGCTTACAAACCAATCTCATCTAGTCTTTATTCTACTATTCTCAAGCATATACTATCATAACCTTACTAATAATCTAGTCAAACAATCTATCTGGTTATTAATTCTCAACAAAAAAAAAAAAAAAAAAAAAAAAAACACCAAACTCTTAAAAATTCAAGTGAATCTGTTTAGTTCCAAAAGATATAATCAAAGCTTCTTACCCTTGGTGTGTTTATTGTTGTGCATCCATATTTTGAAACCACTCTTGTTGATGCCTATTTCTTCACAAAATTGGTGTCTACCCGACCCAACTGGTTTAACCCGTAACAGAAATTCCATGCTCAACTTGGCATTTTCCCACCCCTGACAAAACAATTATTTGTTTAATCACAGGGAAACACTCTTGTTGATCATCAATTAGAAACTTTTATATCATATGCACAATTAATCAGAAAATGACTTCACAAACGGAAATTAAATTTACCTCAAATTCTGCAGCCCCCACCACAAACAGTAACAGTACTTCTGAACGGCAGTGGTTGCAATCCAAGAGTTATATTCAACATGTCATGACACAGGTGGGTGCACAAAAACTGTAGAAAACAGAATGTTTATGTCAAGGTTGGTGATTACAGACTTATCTTTCAAATAACATACCTGTTCAATTGAAATCTGCAATTGAGCTGACAATCGGATCAAAAAATTGGTGTTTGTTTTGGCTGTTTAGGGTTTCGTAGGTTGTCAATCAAGAACAATTAGTTTTGCAGCGGATGTGGTTGTTTCAAATGAAATTGAGCAATGAGAGTAATATTGCTTTCAAAAGTGTACATCACCTGTTTTGGAGAGTTTGAATCAAGGCCTTATGCCAAAGAACAACAAAGAAGGATAAGTATATACGGGATAGACACTTAAACAAATAACTTAATAAATTAGCCATGCTTGCCACAATTGTAGGAACCTCACATGAATGATATTAGAGCTAATGCTTAAAGAAAATACAAACTAACACTTTGTACTGCTGGGATGTTGCCAGTTTGTCTTTTACATTCGTACTGCTACGATCTCGAATTAGTACTGTCATTGAAGGTTAGTACAGGTTCATTGATTATTCAATTAATAAACATGAGAATAAAACATACATTAAATTTCATGATTAGTTCAAAGTTTTTCAAAGTTGTTGGAAAAATAGACAATCTAATCATGCTATCAGTTTGTCAATTAATCAACATGAGAAGAAAACATACCTTGAATTTCATGCTTAGTTCAAAGTTTCTGGAAAAATAGAAAATCTAATCATGCTTAATAATGAACATAATAAAGCATTATAGAAGCAAAATAAAATTATGGAGAGGAAAAATTAGGGTTTCTCTGATCATTAATAAAACCTGTATATTAAATGGGCTTACAAATCCGGTATATACTCTAAAATATATGCATAATCTATTCCTTAAATATAGCTAAACAATATCAAAATTTTAAGCATTACTTACTTTTTTTGTATTGTAAATCACAAAAAAATGACTTGGTCTAGTGGTTGAAGGATTTATATGTTGATTAAATGGCCCAGGTTCAAATCTTGCAAATGACAATTTTTTAAAAAATTAAATCCGAATTTTATTTGGTCAATGCGAATTAATTTGGTCAAACTTTGCTTAGGTGGCATGCTTAGGTGGAATAAGAGCATGATTACTCATCAATCCAGCGCTTATTCATCAATCCAGCATTTGATGACGTCATACGCATCCTGTTATATATAATATGTAGATATATTATTTGCCATTTTGGTACGCCAATATATTTGTCAGAGTACAGGTGTGTATATATATATATATATATATATATACATACATACTATATATATATATATATATATATATATATATATATATATATATATATATATATATATATATATATATATATATATATATATATATATATATATATATATATATATACACTAGCTTCATGACCCGGCCGATGGCCGGGTACGCTTCATTCAATTGTTTTTCGTGATTATTTTAATGATAATGAAATATTGATAATAGGAAGATTATGTTTAACAAAAATAACTGGAATGACTTTATTAATTGATCATGTATTAGATGTAGAAATAAAATTAAGAGTATTATTAAAAGACGTTGTTAAAGTAAATGTTTGTTCATGGTACTGACTTTGTTAAAGTAAATGTTGTAAACATAAAATTATTTGCCCGTAAAATAAATAATGCATAATGACAAATGTGTTAAATCAAATAATTGGAAACAAAAATGTATTGCTCATATTATATGTAAAAAGAACAACCATATGTAAGAGAACAAATAAATTACATGGTGCTTATTCATATACGAAATAAAACTTCTTTCTACACAACGTTTGTTGTGTAGTTTATGTATTCGCCGTCTTTGTCACAACAAAGAATCTTCAAGCCTTTTTTCGTCTTGACTCTTGAAACGACGACATAATGTTTTCTGTTAATCTTTGTCACATATCTACTCACCAAGTTGTGTTCCTCGTCAATAAGCCTTACAATATTCGACTTTATTGTGACAAAAACTTCAAAAAAAATACATAAGTCAGTAACTATGGGTTTCTATGCGTTTATAAGATCAACTTCCTAAAGACATATCAATTATATTCATTTGATATGTATAAAATTCAAAATACAATTAAATCATAATATAAGTAATGGTCTCGTCATTACGTGAAATTTAGTTAAACATACGAAGTCAACTGTGTTTATTGAACTCCATGAATTAAACTTTGTGACTTGAACTTGTATATTGGTTTTAAATAATTAGTACGTCATCCAAGTTAGGAATTATAGCTTAATTTAGAGTTGTATTAAAAAGTACTAATAGTGTGTTTGTCTTCCCCGTGGCCTAAAAGCTCCAGTGCCTTCTGCCCGTTTTCTGCTGTGGTCACTGCCACAAACACCAAATGGATATATAAACAATGTCAAGCTATTACGTAGCAGAGCTTGTTAGTGATGGAGGCTTGATTAAGATAATATAGAGTATAGGCGGCATTTTCAACATATTTATTTAATTACAAATGTGTAAATGTTTTATGGATCATGTCTAACGGGTCGAAATGGGATTAAGTCAAGATTTCAACTACACATAAAACGATCCATATGGGTTGAAATTCATTCGAAAAATATTTATATGCTTGGAATCACAACATCAGAAAGTTACCATTTTGACACATTATACAAAGTGCCCATTTCACCACCTCTAGGTTAGACAACCATCAGTTCAAAATTTTTAGGCGTCACGTACGCCTTTACAGTACTCTATGACTTACATGCCCATTTTTTGTCCCGTGTTGCTATTTTCTTGAGGATAGCTAAACTCGTTTTCCAAGTCATCAACATCACCCTCATCATCATGACCATCAAACATTGGGTTCCTGATAAAAGAATCATTTGCATTGATAAAAGTTTGAATTTTAATAGTTATCGTTCATAAAGACTGAAAATCTATGCTACATTAACCTTTGAGTCTTTTGTATCTAGTCTTGTACTCGGGCATGATTGATTACCTTCTCTTCTCTAGTACTCATAACACGGCCTGCATACTGGAACGAACACTTGTTGTAAGCAGCAAATATATCACTAATTTCAGTAACCCCAACTGTGCCACTACATATCTGGCGTATCTTCCCATTCAAATTCAGTAAAAACTTGGCCTGCATCACAAATCAATAGCATAAGCAATGTGCAAAAGACCAAAACCCATACACATTTTCAGTATCATTATTCAGTCATTCAAGAATGAGAATCAGAAATTGCAGAAAGTTTTTTTCCTTCCTATTTTCTTTCAGCCAATATATGACCTGAACAATAACGTTAATGACAAAAGCTTGCATGATCAGCTAGTGAGAATTTAATAAGCTTAGAATCAGCTCATGTGGCCTCGATTTAGATGACAGATGATATTGTTTTTATATTATAACTTTTGAGTAAGTACCGCCAACTATATTATATTCCCAAACAACTCTATATAACTATATAATAATCCATGTGAGATTCTACCACAGCTACACTCAAATGTAAACAAATTTAACAAAACATGCTTATGTTTTGACTTCTCAGTTATTTCAATCATGATTCCCGATTTTTCGAATATATATATATTAACTCTTACTCAAATTAAGTAAACATGTGCATTCAAGATATTTATGCATACTTATTTTTCCAACCTTAAAATAGTAGTATTCTACAATATGTAAGCTACCCAAAAAAGAGATACATGTCTCAGTTAATTGGCAAAACACTGGTTTTAAACCAATGCCCATATATGCATGCTGATCTATCTAAGGTTCCAGCATTGAAATTACTATTATACCTTTGACCCCCAAAATATCCATTAAACCGACCCATGTCACAATTTGGCCCAAAATTCATGCTACAACTATGATTTCTTAACAAAATCAATATCAAAACATCAAATTTTGATCTAGGTCATCATATCTAACTCCATTAACATCATGCACATACATTGACAATATAATATAGATTAAAAAAACACATATAAAGAGCAAAAAAAGCCCTTAATATGGTCCATGGATAGTTGCAGCACATTACCTGGAAGAAGCAATGCATTCTGGCTCAGCTACACTTTTAGAAAGTGAACCCTTCATCCACTTCGTTAACATGCTCGAAGATGCCTTTGGTTGATCCATAGGAACCCCACGACCCGCATTATGAACCTGTTATTGAACACCCTAGCTGAAAATGGAATTCAGTACACATCTCGATTTGATTTCATATAATATAGAGTAAAATTGAACTTTTACAAAGATCATTCACATCAAAAGTCCAGTAACGTAACGACAATACATAGCCGTAAGAATATAGTGTGGGCCAAAGCGATGCCCCAAATGGCTATGCCCAAGCACAATAAAACAGTCAAAATAAATCTCATATACCTCGGTTCATATATAGCATTGGCTAGTAGGCGATGTTCCGGTTCGATCATGCTTACTTTTCGCCATTTGACATCCTATAATTCATTACAGAAATGTTTTTTAAAACCTCTCTCTTGTGTCTAATCTACCCACTCTTAGTAGTTGATCAAACTCTTTAACACCGTGTCACCATTGGCTCTTCGCATCCAAACGTTTGACCCACAACATAAACTGATAAATGAAAACCTGACATGAGAGCTGGAATAATACCAGAGCAAGGGTTTGATTAATGGTGACAAACATTAAGAAAACTCACATCTAACGACCTGTTAATCTGTCCAAGTGCATGTGGCCTGTTGGAAGCAACCTGATATAAAAATTATCTAACTTTAGAAACTTTTAAACCAACAGTCTGGTCTATAAAATGAAAAATAAGCAGCGCAACCGATGAATATATTTTTTTCGTTACTTGGGTTGCAGATTCTGCCCGAAAGCTATTTCCCTAACTTTTAGGGCCAATAGGCTGCTAAGTGGCAATGATCATTCTCGCAAACAGGGTGCTAAAACAGAGAGAAGAATCGTGAAGGTCAAATTCACACTATCTCTGGTCTTAACTTTTCTACCTATGTCATAGTCAAACAAAAATAGCAAATACACTATGCACATTTTACTTTTCAAATATTCGTTGCATACAATTTAGCTTTCAAGTCTTCTATTGGGCTGCTTTAATTATGTCATCATGTGCCTAAGAGCATGCTATCGAAATACCCCTCAACAACATGTTAAACCACCAAAATGGTTGCTCAAATATGCTATCGAAACACCTCTTAATAACATGTCATGATGCCAAAATGGGTGTTGAAATTAAGGTATCAAAAAAGGTCACATGTAATTTCTCACAGTAGGATAAAGAAGTGAGAAAAGATGATTAACTTATTACATTAAAGACATATTTACAGAAAGCATATTTACCTTGTATGGTATACGATCTTGGACGTTGGACAGAGTCAGACCCACTTCCTAGATGCATACAGTAACAGCTTCAGTAAATTGGTTTGAGATGGTTATAAATATGTTAATAGAAACTTTTAAATAAAAGAAGGGCATACCTATCTTTATTTTCATATTCATCTCATTGAATAATTCAACATTAGGAACCCATGATGTAGAAGTCGTGAAACCACACTCCTGTAAAGCATTACCCAAAAATGGACCCACCTCGTGGTGGACACTTGGGTCTGTAGATGGTATCTCTGGAATATAATTGAGGAATGCAGAGGCAGGTGTACCTCTAAACTTACTATTGTTACTATTCAAATCAATATCATACCTATAATCCACACAACGTCTCCTATATTTTTCAGAAGGGGAGAAACGACTGCAGAGGGAAGTTGAAAGTAGATGTTTGCTGCCGATTGTTACTGATTCCAAAACTGAGATATTAACCAAGGATGGTATTTCATCTTGGAAAAAGCAGATTTAATCTGGTCGTAAATCATCATCCAAGTGCCAACATAATCTGTGTAAGCATTTACATACAGTAGTTAATTTTGTATACAAATAAAAGAGTGAAAATGAAGATAGAAAGATAGAAACATGGTAGTTAAAAAAAATACTATGTTACATAAAACGTGGCCTGAACAGCCAACAAATTGTTTTTCTTCACCATTCTTGTTGTCATTAGATCTAAAGTTTAAGATATGAAATTAGTACAAAAACATTCAAAAGAAATTATATGGGATCAAATGAGCACATAAAATCGTGCCAAAACAGGTTTACGAAAACTCATGTTATTAATAACTGTCCAAAAGTCAGTCCCGCTAACTTCACCTATATAAGCAGGCCAACATTAAAAAGCAACTATAATAGATAGGTAATGTAATATGCAGATGGGCTACTAACCATGGCGTTCTTGATGGCGAGATGCACCATTTCCACTTGGACCATTGGAAGTACCTTCAGCCATGTTAACCATATCTAGAGTACATAAACGATACCACATATTAGAGGTACGTAATTGCACGCGCAGTTGGTACTTTGAAGATTTGACAATCTGGTATTTGTATGTTACACACGCATTACATAATAGAGTTGTAATAGAGTTGCTTAATTATACACGCGAATGCTACTTTAAAGGTTTCACAATCTTTGACAATCTGGTAAATGGACGTTACTTTTAGGTACTATAAGCTTTAAACAGTTAATCTACCAAAAAGGAACGACTATAATACCCATTGAAATTTGTGATGTTTCACTTACATCGTGCATTAAGAATAACATTACTTCAGCTTTGAATGTCCGAAACTAACCTAAATAATACAATCAGATAACTCATTTTCTCTGGTTGCTGTAATTAGATATTAGATTCGACGAATGCTCCCGAGTAATCCTAATATCAAGTAACGGTTCTGCTATTGCATTAGTAATCGCGATTCCTACAAAAAAATTAGATATTACACGTGATTTGCTATTTCAAATATTAGAACTAACTAAACATGTCAACTTTAAAAATCGAAAAACATGTAATTGGTAATCGGATTCGAAAGTTAACCTTGGAATTCGAGCCTTCCAATTCTCTCTGTTGTTCGGGTTTCTTGCTGACAATGTAATTTTTTGCCTGAAAAGGTGAGCGAAGTAATTATAAATAAGATTATAACAATACAGCTTATGCTACCATTTCAGTATCCTAACATGAATTTCTCCTAAGAATTCAATACTCAAGTTTGCAAAAACATGGTGAAAATGGTACCTCAATCCAAAGCTCATAAGCTAATAATCCAAACAATCCTAAAATATTCAACCATCAATCCCACTTCAACTCAAGAATGCTAATAATCTTACACTTGCAGTTGCAAATTAGGCGGCGCCGGCAAATGTCATCTCTAGCAACATTTATTTTATTTATCAAAATTAACAACAAAAAACAGCTGTTCAAACCGCAATGAACATAAACATCGATGGAAGAATTATGTTTATGAACATACCATAGATTTAGTAAACGCAATGAAAACTTTTCAAAGAAGACATAAACATAAACATAAGGCATACCATCGATGGAAGAATTATAGAGATCAACTTTTCTCTTAATAAATGTTACCTGCATAACCTTTCACCAAAGACCAATAACATAGTCTGCAAGAACCACAACCATTCACGGGATATATTGATTTTTATAAACGCAAAAGTATTAGGAAGTTTTTAAAGTTTATAATAGTTTCTTAATGCAGAAACAACAAAAATCTTCTTCTCTCAATTAGCATACCAAAACAATAGCGAAAGCAGTTTACATAAATAGGAAAATCAACCATACCATCTTCCTTGAAAGTCTTTGTTTTTTTGGAAACGGGTTCGGCGCAATTCTCAGACTCAATCCCTAGCAATTAAAACAAAAGGCATACATGTTAATTGTAAATCCAATATTTTATTATGGCCAAAAATAAAGAATATGAAATAGTAATACCATAAAGATCATCAATCTTTCTCTTGGGTCCCTTCACAGTTACCGCTGCAAAATCCCAAAATACTCAAAATTTAAAATAAAAAAGTCACAAATAAAAAAAGTATGACAATAGATTTATCAATCAAATGTTGAGATATGATGATTCACGATTTGTGTTTATGGATCACCGTAGGTTATTTTTGTGTTATACGTGAATGATTTAGATATGGCTACACGCTCCTCTTATTCAAATCAATTGTTTCAGGCTCCTCTTAATACTGCCTTTATAGATTATAGATAAACATTAGGGTTTTCGAAAAAAAATTGAGTTTAAAATAATCAGTAATTTTTGTGATATGCATTTAAAATTTAAAATTCAAAATATGTATAATTTTGGAAGGCAATAATCATTTTCAGAGATTTTAGGGAGATAATTAAGGAGTGAGAGAATGATTTTGAATGAATGATTGAGATAATGATATCCTGATTTTTAGGGAAGTTAAAGCATGTCATTTTTGTTTTTCAAATGTATATCACAAAAATGGCTTGCTCCGGTGGTTGAGTGTTTCTTGTTTGTTCAAGAGGTCATGGGTTCGATTCCTACAAATGGACAATTTTTAAATTACCGAATTTTAGTGCATGATTAGTGTGTGCCATGTCATCATTAAAATGCCATGTCATCATTGAGTCATCATTGAGGTGGCATTTCTACGCTTATGTGTCGCTGTAATGTTAGACAAATATATATATATATATATATATATATATATATATATATATATATATATATATATATATATATATATATATATATTATTTGCCATTTTGTGTAGGATTCTACGAAAAACCCTTGTAGTTAATCTTAATGATTAGTGATAACCTGGTATTGTCATTTAATAAAGCCCATTTTTGGTGGGAAATTTAAACTTTTCTATTATCGTTTATTAATATCGATGCATTATATATATATATATATATATATATATATATATATATATAATATATATTATATATATATATATTGTATACACCGAACTCGAGATAATAATTCTCACACAACAACACATTTTCACGATCAACGACAAGTGACGACACTCACAATAAAAGTTAACATATTTATTACACTACACTTAACTAAAATTAAAATCACCAAATACACTTAACTAAAACTTAATTACAAACACTAATACTAATCTTAACTCTACACTACAAAAACCAACCGGACCCTTACTGTTTCGGCCCACCTATTCCACACAAACCCAATCGAATCACACAGCCCAATCACCACACCACTTTTTTTTTCTTTCCTTTGCTTCTTTTTAAAACCCGATCGACACACCTTCAAAACCCCACTTGTATTCTTAAATATCGAACATAGCCTTCACATATTTTTACACCATTAAAATCACCACCTAGCAAACTCCTTAGGTACCAAATCCCAGACATGATGGTCGAGTATTCGCACAGTAACGAAACCCATTTTAGTTGTCCCATGTTCGACTCAAGCTTATAAAAAAATAAGTCACGAAACACAACCAAATCGCACCCCACTTTTTCCTATAACCTTGCAACAATATTCCTAACTTATTATGATACTTCAACTAAGAAATGAACCACAGTACACAACATATAACTCACTAACATAAATCTTGTGTCAATACTTGTGGAAACCGAATATAGAAACCCTCTAAGAACTAGAATACAAAATCCCAACTACCAATACTCATTTCACACTCAATTTAGGACAGCAAAATACAAGTGTCCACTTTGTAACAGTACCTTCAATGATTAGAACAATAGAGAACGTGTGTAATATTTGCCTATAAAAATAACCCATCCAATCACCCTTTTCCCTACCTACCTATCCTTTTCTATCACACCCAAAATATTCCCTAACTAGAATAAGAAGCTTTCTGTCGTGGTGTTGGGAAGCAAAACTAGTTGGAGTCAAAGCGCATAAGACCTTTTCGAGTTCACTGCTTCTTTTTGTGCATCATTCGATCAACCCCAGTACTCTTCACCACCTTTTCTAAAGGTGTGGTATGAACTTTCTCTTCATTCTTTACACATGGATATCACTCACTTATCACATGCATGCATTCATTAAACTCGAACACACTCTATTTATTTAGTAGCATGTAGTCGTTAGAATTAAGAAAAGGATGATATGTTAAACTCACTTTAAAAATCACATGAGATCAACCAAGTACATGACCACAGTTCATGCATCATTTTTCATTCGAACGTATAGCTCGTGCACATTACTTATTACACATGCATTATATAGCTACCATACACAACCATGTAATATCTTTGTTCATTTAGTGTTAGTATCACTTGCATGAGACGTAATATGGCCTCACTGTGAAGGCTTGAGAAAACACAACACACACCACCCTCACTTTTAGAAACTTGCACGGCATGCTATTGTCTTAACTCTCACGTCTAATCTCACTTCATGCATCCTTAACAAAAATATGGAAACTCTAAAACATACGCTATGTTAAACTCGAACTCAAATTTTAAACACTCACGTCAAACCGGATAAAAAGAAATAGAAAAACATAATAGACCTTACTAGTTAAAACTGGTTCGAAACTACCCACTTCACACTTGATTTATTTCGAAATCTTACATATAACGTGTGTAAATTTTTACACCTTTCGATAGTCTACATGGCCTAGAAAATTTTTCGTATTTTAAGATTCCACTCATTAACTCATCTCGACATTTAAAAGGAACCATTTTGAGTACCACTCGACCGAACATTTTGGAAAGTAAGCACAAATAAACCAAGTGTTTAAGACCGGAAAAAGCGCATCAACATAGTCTAACTCATGAACCATTTATTTCGAATTCATGAAAGTAACATATATATATTTTTACTTCTCTCGATAGTACACCTGGAAAACTATATTTTTCGTGTTTCAACTTCAACCTTACAAGCCCCTTTACACGGTCGAATTTAAGCCATCCATATACTACTCGCTAGTGTCAACAACTTTCAATTTCCAGAAACTTAAATATAATAAATTCGGTTGGGTCTAATTAAAGCCCAACAAGATTTTGCGATAGGAAGGCCCAACAGGCCCATGTAATATATTTTCAGAATCTTAAAAATAGCCCAAGTTTAAGCCCAAAACAGTTTACATGCCCTTGCCTATAGATTTCTTAATGGGCCCTTAAGTAATTCGCTGAAAGCCCATTTACATTAAAAATAAGCAACAAATTGAATAAGCAGTTAAAATAAGTTAAAAACTACTTAAATAAGCCTTAGAAAGAATCGCCATAATTTTCTTTGCCTTTTTGTCATTTTGGACTAAAAATATAACGCGACTTAACCAAAAGGACTAAAAATGCCAAACATTGAAACATATGGACTGAAGCTGTGAAAACAGTTTGTATAGGATTTAAATTGACATATCATTGAACTCCAAGCCTTATATGGACATATGGACTATTATTGGACTATTTTGGACTATGGACTGGACAAGGACTAACGACGTAACGTAAACCACGGTTAGGGTAAAAGATGTAAAATCTGGAAAGAACAAGGACCAACTGTTATAACTTGTCATTCTTATTTTATTTTTCATTTTGCACCACATCTTTACTTCATATGCATATTTGCACATTTTATTTACATATTAGTTAACTTTAGTTAGTTACTGTAAATATTGCGAGTTAACATCCAGTTAATTCATGCATTTATTGGATATCATAAATGGAAGTTAGGCATAAAATCCATAATCATTCTCCACCACTGTTATTCATCGTTCACCATTCACTTCACAAACACCACTAGTATATAGTCAGATACTCAGACATTTATATATTTATCAGGTTCCGTATCGACGTTGTTATAATTACCCCTGAGTTTACGTTCATTATCATCAGTAACGCTTAAGGTGAGTCATGGCCTCACTTTTTAAACTCTTTATACTTTTTAAACTCCGTGAGGGGGATACATTCTATAAACATATCACAAGTATTTTCTGTATGCTACCTGACTTGATATATGCCTAAGTTACCTTATTGCCACAAGACCCTTTTATCATGAGCCATTAATCACTGCGGTGAACGCGAATATAATGAATAGATCTATTAGAGGCTGACGACCTATCCCACTAATACTTGGACGGAATGCTTTTTGCTAGTCGTATTATTCGCGATGCATTATATTTGAGAGAAATAGGAATTGGCAAATCACCTATTACACGAGGGCAAAACCTTCATCATTAATTTGATGAACACCTCCGTTTATGCGGTACTTTGTTAACGTTTGCGTATCATGAGACTTAGGGCAATATATGAACTGCGATATCAACTTTTAAACTGATTGTATCTCCAATACAATCTTACTTGTGAATCGAACTGATATTTAAATTATAAACTCCATGATTTCACTCAACATTATGTTGACTTTTAAGCATGTATCTCAGGAAACTAGAGGAGCAAGGCAAGGCATGGAGCAGGCGTACCCTATTCTAAATAATGGTGTAAAATAAAGTTGTAATTCAGTTAAAATGATGTTTCTTTGGAGAAACCTTAGCACTCTGATGTAACGCTTTGTAACTGAATTTGTATTATGGACCTATGTAAATTAAAAATGCCTTCTCAGGCTGTTTTTCTATGATTTTGTTTTCGATCCTCACGGTAACACCCAAATTAGTCTTCCACTGCTATATTTAAATTTTGGGGGTGTTACAGATTGGCATCAGAGCTTCGGTTATAGAGAACCAAATGTTTTTAAACGTTGGACTATAACTACATTTTTTCAAACAAATTAATTATACACCATGTTACCTTAAGCCCTCCATGCCTGCTTGCTGCCGCGCTCGGTATATTATACATTAGGATTATCTTATATAAGTCTCTACATACCTGATAGTTACTGTGCACAACTAGATCATTTTATGCTTACATTACACCACTTGATGTTAGTAATTACTTATTTTTACCATATATGGATTATTACAGTACCATGTCATTCATCACCCAGTTTAGTGTATCATCGGAGCCGGACTCCGAGGGATCACTAGCATCAGTCACGTCCCCCATACTTCCCGATACTGTAGCACCAGAGGTCGTGCCTGACGCGATCGAGCCCTTCGTGGAGGGTGGAGCCGCCGCCATACCTTTATTGGAGGACCCCCATGTGCCAGCTTTGCCAGCACCTACGTTACCACCACATTTTGTTTATGACACCTATTCTCCTTTCTATATACCACCCCCTGACGACTTGTATTATGAGAGTCAGCAATGGCTCCCTGCAGATGATACATCAGTAGAGTTCCATCAGACTGCACCATCCCTACTCCCTGACCATCTATTTGATACATGTACTCAGACATACCCACTGCCACCTTGTCAGCAGGACCCTATTCCTGCGGAGGATATTCCCTCATCGAGTCGACCCCACCTCTCAGGCCAGATCCACTCATCCTCACCATCACTGCCTTATCCTCCTGGTTTCACTCCCTCAGCTCAGACCCATGATGCTTGGGAAGGATTTAGACCAGTAGTCACCCACACCCTTATACCATCTACAGTGGTGACTCGACTAGAGAGTCACGGAGAGCAGATTGATTTGCTCCTCCGGATGATCGACCATGTACCATTGGATTTCTCGGGAACTATTAGTGATACTCTGCATAGGTTGGCTTCCAACAGAGCAGTGGTACAGCAGTGCTTGAGACAGATGCAGACAGACTTAGCAGATACCCGTTCCCACGCGATATCCATACGTAGAGAGGGACAGGACTTAGCTTGGGAGGCTCACCTGGCACAGCGTAGAGCTGACACATTGGAGAGAGTCATGGGAGATATACAGATGGAGCATCAGACTGAGATACAGAGACTCAGAGACCAGATCTCAGAGCTCACGAGGCGTACGGATAGACCTAATCAGTAGACATAGTTAGCCTGTTGTATAGTTTGAGACATTATAGTCTGCCGCATGTGGCAATTAATAAAGACTCTTGTATCGTTTTGTTGTATAACTCAACTGATCAAGTTATTAATGTTGTAATGTTGGTAGTAATGTACTATATATCTGTTAACTTATGTATTATGGTTGTTCGTATGTATTGTAATTGTATCCAGACATGTCGTGATGCTACCTGTTATTATTATGATTCTCTAATCGTGTAAATATTGTAAAAACTTGGACACATATAGAATAGAAACTCAAAAATAATATGAGGATATGTAGGGAAAATTGATGAACTTCAGTTTGTATGATTAAATCGATTGTTCCTTAACAATCTCATATCCGTAAATGGATAAATTACAGAGGCATCGTAACTGTGGGAAATATTCAATTTAATCACCATTTCACACCATGATTACATTGTGCATATACTCAGCTATTCTATCCAAATTCTAAATCTGTATTCTTGTGACATTAATAGAAAATGGAACATAACGAACACGAAACTACCAACCCTACCGTAGCGCTGACGCTTTAGGAGGTTCGAAGGATGATTGATGCCGGCATCGCCGCAGCACGCGAGGCCGATGCAGCAACCCGCTCAAGCAATACCATGGGAGCAACAACTAAAAGTGAGGCATCTACACCACGCAAATGCACTTACAAGGAATTCGTGAGTTGCCAACCAACCACCTACAGAGGCGTAGAAGGAGTGACAGAGTTAGCACAGTGGTTTGAATGCATGGAAACAGTATTCATGAGAAGCAACTGCGCAGAAAACAACAAGGTCACTTTTGCTACTGGAACCTTAAGGGGAGATGCACTATCTTGGTGGAATGCTACTGTCAAAATAATGGGTACCGAAGCAGCATTTCAAATCTCCTGGACCGAACTAAAGAATAAAATGCTGAAAAAGTATTGTCCTCGTACAGAGGTCAGAAAGCTTGAAGATGAATTTCACCAGTTAGTGGTGAAAAACCATGACGTCAGTGCATACAACCGAAGGTTTCAAGAATTATCTCTTCTGTGTCCACACATGGTACCTGACTTGGAAAAGATGTTGGAAAAATATGTGGAAGGACTACCTTCAAGTATTGAGGGAGACGTTACCGCATCAAACCCAAAAACCCTCGAAGCCGCATTCGTGTTTGCTCAACGAATGATGAGTCGAGTGCTTAAACGAGGTTCTAACTCCACAGTCATTGGACAAAAGAGAAACTATGATAACCATGGCAGCAGCAACCGGAACAGCAACAGTTATTACAATCACAACAGGAGCTACCGCAACAATGATCGAAGCAACCGCAACAGAGACTACCAACAAATCCGAAACGATAGACATCAGCAACAAAACCGCCGACAAGAAGCCGCCAGGGCTTATGTGGCTGCACCTACTGAAGGAAAAATGTATGCTGGGACAAAACCCCAGTGTAACAAGTGTAAGATGCATCATGTCGGAGCCTGCACCGCTGTTTGCGGAAATTGCCGAAGAATAGGCCATGTGACCAAGGACTGCAGGGCCACAAGGGCAAAAGCACACCCAATAGCAGTGAAGTGCCACGGTTGTGGTGAAACGGGTCTGATGAAGCGAAAAGTGTACCGCTTTTAAGGGGTCATTTAAGCCCTAAATCGTATTTATTTGATCAAATATTTCCCTAAATCGTTCCTTTTGTCATTTTAGGTACTTTTGAGGAGAAATCTGGAAAAGGAGGCATTTTGGACGTTTTTGGAGCATAAAAGTGAAGAAAACGGCAAAGTCTCAAAAATCGGCTGAAAGTTACCTTTGACGGCGTCAGGATTAACCCTGGACGGCGTCATGGCTTGGCAAAAGTGGTGGATGTGAAATTTACTCATGATAAGCCAGTGAAAATTGCATGGAAATTCTGACGGCGTCACGCTTTAACCTGATCAAGGTCGTCACGGCATAATTTCAAGAGGGACGGCGTCACATTCAAGTTCTGACGGCGTCAAGCCTTGATAGGCCAGAACGGATTTTGGAGAGCTAAAGAGGGACGGCGTCAAGAAGGTCATCCGAGAACCCTAAAAGCGGCGAGGTGACGGCGTCACACTCCATAACGTGACGCCGTCAGATCCAAAAGTCTATATATAGTTTTGCAATTCTTTGTCATTAGTGTGGAACTTAGTGTGGAATTTTTGGGAGAAAACCCTAAGACGATTTTAGCATCTTTTTCAAGGCTTTTTGCCTTGAGATCTTCCATGTTACATTGAAGATAAGTTATCAATTAATCATTCAATATGTCTATGTGTTGTTTGATTCTATCTTGTTCTTGTCTTTTGGTTAATATGTTAGGCTAGATTTATCTTGTGTTTGCTTAGATCTAATGAAACCTAGCTATTGATTATTAGTTATTAGTGTGTTATTAGTTGTATTGGATGATTGTTTATCTATGTTAGGCTTAAGAAAACTGGCTAACTTCCTATTCGGTAACTTGCTTGAACGTCTTAAGAAACATGAACCAATGCGTACTAAAGGTTTTTATGGTTGTATTTAATGCACAAGTGAATTCTAGTGATCCCATGTTAGGAGCTTCCTAGCCGGCTCGACATAGGAGTGAAGTAGGAGCTTGTAGAGTTGGGGAAGTACGTACGCCACCCCACGATTGGTATTAAGGAATACACCCGTCATCCACGCGACTAATACACACTAATCAACCGGTAAAAGATAGTTAGGGAGTAAGAAAATCTAAGTAAACACATTTCTCTACACATAAGTTTCCACCAACTTTTTATTTTCAGTTATTTACTTTATTTGCATTTGTAGTTATTTGGGTTAGTTGACTAGCAACTAATTCCGCCCACTCCTTCAAACCCGAGATTTTACTTGCTTTCATAAAAATATAAAAACATAAAAAAGAATCTTCCTCAACCCTTAGACCTAATTAGAGTAGTCTTTCATACCTAACGAACACTATTCCCTGTGGAGAACGATCAATCCCCCGTACTTACCACTACACTATACTACATCGGTCAGGTACACTGCCTGGTGGGGTTGTAAGCCTCTTGAGATCCCTCGAGAGGTAAAACCTGTTGTAAGGTCGCAAAACCACGCATCAAGTTTTTGGCGCCGCTGCCGGGGAATAGTTATTGTTTAGGTTGAATCTTTACTTTATAGGTCTACTCACTAGATTCCTTTCTAGTGAGATTTTTATTTTATTTTTCTAGGTTTTCTTTAGTCTATCTTTTTTCTTCGTTTCTTTGTTCGTAACCATTACCATTCGACATCATGGAAGATGGTAATATCCTTAATCCCAACAACCCACCACCACAACAACAACCACCACCTCCTAGAGCCCGTACTTTAGGAGAGTACTCCCGTCCTAGCCACCACGGCTATCGAAACACCATTGAGCTCACTCAAGGAGCCAATGTCACACCCTTGCGATCCGACACCATCCGGTTGGTGCAAAGCGGATGCGCATTCCATGGACTTCGTTCTGAAGATCCTAATCAACATCTCAAGGACTTTCTTAAAATCGTTGATTCTATAGACCTTGATGTTGCCACTCGAGAGACGACCCGACTGCGTCTCTTCCAATTCTCTCTGCGGGACCAAGCTAGTCAGTGGCTAGAACGTCAACCCGCAGGATCCATCACCTCTTGGGATGATCTCACTACTCGTTTCCTTGCTCAGTTTTTCCCACCGGGAAGAACTACCAAGCTAAGGAATGATATCTTGATGTTCCAACAACGTCAAGGCGAAACTCTCTACGAGGCATGGACTCGATTCAAGGACTTACTCCAAAAAGTCCCTCATCATGGCATAGAACTTTGGCTCCAAGTCCAAATCTTCTATGACCATATCAATCTCTACACGAGGCAAACCATTGACCAATCGGCCGGTGGTAAGCTACGTGATCTAAGTGCGGAACAATCATGGGCTCTCCTAGAGGATCTTGCTCTTTATGACAACGAAAGTTGGAGTGATCCCCGTGATTTGAATAAAACGGTCAAGGCAATATCTTTGCCTTTGAACAATTCAAGCACTTCCGACCGTAGGATCATAGAACTTGAAGACCAAGTCAAGTTTCTCATGAAATCCTACGAGGCTCCTAAGCCTTCAAGCCAAGTGAACAAAATCACTTCTTCATGTGAATTATGTAGTGGTCCCCACGACACTCGTGATTGCATGGAACTCCCCGAACAAGCTTTTGTGGACTACGCATCCTCGCGTACCGACGGAGCGAGAGACAAGTGGTACACTTTCAAACCCGAGCCAAACCATTATGGTGATTCATACAACCCCTCATGGAAAAATCACCCGAACCTTTGGTGGAAACAAAACCAAAACGCACAACAAACCAATTCTTCCAACCCACCTAGTCGTTTCCAATCAAGCGGTTCCAACTCGAACCATACTTTCAACAACAATCCTTCCGGCAATGGTAGTACCAATAACTTTGAAGGATTGATGTCTCAATTTATGGCATCTCAAGAAGCTCGGATAGCTAGATTCGAATCTGAATTCAATCAACAACAAACAGAGATGACCAACAAAATTGACAACTTGTTGAAAGCCCTCAATAACCAAGTGCTATCACCTCCACATAAGGACGCTAGGAACACAAATAGCGGACCCCAAGTAAAAGACCCCTCTTCATCCAAACACGTCCACTTCGTCAACATTGTCACTATCAAACCAATTGATAGAAATGAGGATAATAGTGAACCTGAGAATGAGGTTAAGAAAGTCGAGGTTGATAAGGAAGTTAGGACAAGTGAGATTGAAGAAGTAGATGATGATGAGGACTACTTCAATAGGCTACCCACTAAGGAAGAGCGCGCATATCATACAAACTTATTCGATGACCCCGAGACACCATACTTCCTAGGTAGACCAATCATAGAAATAGGCGACCCTTCTAATCTCAACATACCATGCAACATCGGACATTTGCATGTGTGGAAAGCCTACATCGACCTTAGATCACCCATAAACATCATGACTAGAGCCCACTACAACTTGATAATGAAAAATCAACTTGGGTATAGGATGTTCCCTGACAAGGGTCGGATGAGTAACTTCACGGGAAGAGTTAAGGGATTACCGGTTTATGTAGGAAACTTCACCTATGTCACCGACTTTGTAATTGTAGAAGATATCCGCCCAATAGTCGATGCATCCTTGACTCAAGTGGTTTTTGGAAAACCATTTGTTGAGGTCTCTAGAATGACTTATGAACCTTCCTTAGGGATAGTTAGATTTAAGGATGAGATCGATGAAGTAAACTACCAAATGCCATATAAGATAGAACAATTCCAACACTTGTCAAATGTTGAGAAGGAGCTCAAACAAGCGGTCTACTATAGGAATGATGAGGATAGAAATAAAGGAGTAGACTATGTTATGGAAAGGATATTCGGTTTCTACAAGGATTGTTTGAAATTAGGACCAGAATATAAAACCGGAAAGGAGAATGGCCTAGGAACCGTGACCAATGATCGAGTCACGTAATGTACGGTGACTTTGAGTCTAGCTACAAGACTCGTTAATAAAGAAAAGCGCTTCTTGGGAGGCAACCCGAGCTTTATTTTATTTGCTTTGTGTGTTTATTTATTTGTTTGTTTGATTTTATTTGTTTCCGTATGTATGTTTAATTTTTATTCTTATTGATTCATGTTCAAAACTAATTTGTGAAAATGCTTTATTTTGTTTTTAACTTCGTCTTAACTACATATAAAGGTATTTTGCAAAAGTTAAGTGTAAGGGAAATCTAAATCGGTTTATTAGAACACAAATTAACATGAATCGTAATAATATTAAATTAGCATACATATTAGTATTTGTTTGAGTCAAATGCCTGTATCGAGTCATAATGATGTTTTGCAGGATTTCCAGGAAGTAAGGTATAGGTTTTTCCAGAAATTTTCTGGAAACTTAAAATGACTATTTTTGTCAGGTCATTTCCGACGGCGTCAGGGGTTATAACCTGACGGCGTCAGATTTAATTTTCAGAAATTTTTGAAAGTTTTGTTTTCATAAAAAGTTTTTATTAAATCTCCAACTTATAATCTCCAGGAATCTGCAAAATTATCATTCCACAAGCATTATATCCTTATATATAGATTTATCCCGCCGATGTTATGCAGGTTTTCGTGTTTGTTTTCTCAGGTTTAACAGGTTATTTTGGACAAGGAAATGTTTTGAATCAAGCTTATGGCGATGCATTAGTCATGGAGCTTCAACATTACTTTGGAAGAAGATCTAACCGTGTTACTTCATTATCTACCAAGCGAATCAGGGGAGTATTTGATTTCATTCTTTTACTTTATACTTTTACATCTTGTTATTTGAACATTGGGGACAATGTTCATCTTAAGTGTAAGGGGGGGTAAAAGTACGATTTTAGAGAATGCAATTACGCTTGATTTTTGTTTGTTTAATAGTAGATGTGTAATAAAACTGAGATAAATACCTGTTAGGGTAATTTTAATGCCAAATTTAAAATTTTTTACAACATTTAGGAGTGAAACTTTGATCTTAATGAGCGTCTCACGGATAGGAGTTATATGACTAGCACAAAAACCGTACCACTAAAAAATTTTCCACCCCCAAATATGTGAGGTTTGCCCCTAGAATTGGTAGGAAAAGCATTTATGCTATGATGTGTGTACCGGTAGCACTTAGATTCTAGAACTTGCGTTAGGACCATTCCAAGGCCACAAGTGAGACTACATTCGTGTAGTTAGATTTACTACGTGATAAGAGGCATTAGGATTAACCCATTGTTTTACACCTGTGTTTTTGTTATAATTACTTTGGCTACATTGGTCAAGTAATTCTCCCACACCCTTTGCGTTGTACTCATTTTTAGTACACGATACCCCTAGTACACCCCTCAGAGCCTATCTTTTCGTTTCGACCTTTAAGCATTTTACTTAAAGGAAGAATTTGTTTACACCCCACTAAAATGTACACCCAAATCGCCTTAGCCTACCTTGTATGCACTCATTTTTAGTGCATTATTGTGACAACATTTGTTTAAACCCTAAGTTAATTATCTAGTTGATTACATGGTTGCTAAGTCGAGTCATATCCTTGTACATATTGTTTTGGGACGATTGGAACTCATGGGTAAAGTACTAATGTAATGGAGTAATGGGGAAGAACATCATTTATTACCCCCATATGTGCTAAATATTTTAAAAGTACTCCAAGTTTTTCGATTATCTTAATTCGAGTCATTAGAATAGTTATTTGTAAAGTTATGTAAAAGTTCAAGTGTAAGGGGAATGCAATGCCCCTATGATGTATTATTTTGGATGGTAGGGCAAGAGTGTATGTCAAAAAAAAAAAAAAAAAAAAAAAAAAAAAAAAAAAATCGAAAAATCAAGAAAAATACAAAAAAATGAGAAAAAGAAAAATAGAAAAAACATACGGACTACCATCCCGTTTTATTTTATGTTTATTTTATGTTTTTGTTATTTTCTTTCGTTAGCTTAAGATTGAGTCGAGTCTTGGCTTAGCAACATTGTATAGTACATGTAATTGATCAAGATCTTTAACTCGCCACCAGTAAAATATCCCTTATCCAACAAAACCGTGTTTTCCTTTTCCCTACACCTAACGTTATAACCCATTTAAAAGCCCTCTTTGATAGTTTATCTTTGGTGCTTACGCCTAGTGGAGGAGGTTTTTGATCCTTTCCCAAGCCTATGGTAATCTATTTGCTATGACAGGTAGTGAGAGATATTATCCGTTTTCATTTATGAGATTTATTTTGATGACACTTGAGAGATGTGAGTATCTAAACACTACTTGTGAGGTGCTAGTTTGTAATATCCGTGCTTATTATGATTGAAGTGGAACGAATATTTGTTGTAATTACTTTTATGTTAGCATTAAATGACCCCTAACTTGTATTTTGATTAGAAAAAAAGCGCATTTGCTTGAGGACAAGCAAATCTCAAGTGTAAGGGTATTTGATGAAGCGAAAAGTGTACCGCTTTTAAGGGGTCATTTAAGCCCTAAATCGTATTTATTTGATCAAATATTGCCCTAAATCGTTCCTTTTGTCATTTTAGGTACTTTTGAGGAGAAATCTGGAAAAGGAGGCATTTTGGACGTTTTTGGAGCATAAAAGTGAAGAAAACGGCAAAGTCTCAAAAATCGGCTGAAAGTTACCTTTGACGGCGTCAGGATTAACCCTGGACGGCGTCATGGCTTGGCAAAAGTGGTGGATGTGAAATTTACTCATGATAAGCCAGTGAAAATTGCATGGAAATTCTGACGGCGTCACGCTTTAACCTGATCAAGGTCGTCACGGCATAATTTCAAGAGGGACGGCGTCACATTCAAGTTCTGACGGCGTCAAGCCTTGATAGGCCAGAACGGATTTTGGAGAGCTAAAGAGGGACGGCGTCAAGAAGGTCATCCGAGAACCCTAAAAGCGGCGAGGTGACGGCGTCACACTCCATAACGTGACGCCGTCAGATCCAAAAGTCTATATATAGTTTTGCAATTCTTTGTCATTAGTGTGGAACTTAGTGTGGAATTTTTGGGAGAAAACCCTAAGACGATTTTAGCATCTTTTTCAAGGCTTTTTGCCTTGAGATCTTCCATGTTACATTGAAGATAAGTTATCAATTAATCATTCAATATGTCTATGTGTTGTTTGATTCTATCTTGTTCTTGTCTTTTGGTTAATATGTTAGGCTAGATTTATCTTGTGTTTGCTTAGATCTAATGAAACCTAGCTATTGATTATTAGTTATTAGTGTGTTATTAGTTGTATTGGATGATTGTTTATCTATGTTAGGCTTAAGAAAACTGGCTAACTTCCTATTCGGTAACTTGCTTGAACGTCTTAAGAAACATGAACCAATGCGTACTAAAGGTTTTTATGGTTGTATTTAATGCACAAGCGAATTCTAGTGATCCCATGTTAGGAGCTTCCTAGCCGGCTCGACATAGGAGTGAAGTAGGAGCTTGTAGAGTTGGGGAAGTACGTACGCCACCCCACGATTGGTATTAAGGAATACACCCGTCATCCACGCGACTAATACACACTAATCAACCGGTAAAAGATAGTTAGGGAGTAAGAAAATCTAAGTAAACACATTTCTCTACACATAAGTTTCCACCAACTTTTTATTTTCAGTTATTTACTTTATTTGCATTTGTAGTTATTTGGGTTAGTTGACTAGCAACTAATTCCGCCCACTCCTTCAAACCCGAGATTTTACTTGCTTTCATAAAAATATAAAAACATAAAAAAGAATCTTCCTCAACCCTTAGACCTAATTAGAGTAGTCTTTCATACCTAACGAATACTATTCCCTGTGGAGAACGATCAATCCCCCGTACTTACCACTACACTATACTACATCGGTCAGGTACACTGCCTGGTGGGGTTGTAAGCCTCTTGAGATCCCTCGAGAGGTAAAACCTGTTGTAAGGTCGCAAAACCACGCATCAGGGTCATTACAAAAGTCACTGCCCAAAGAACTCCAATAATGTTACCCGCGGGAGGGCCTACATACTTGGAGATGGAAACGCATCACAGAATCCCAATGTCACCACAGGTACTTTCTTACTAAATCAACATAGTGCTAAAATATTATTTGATTCTGGAGCCGATAGAAGCTTTGTATCTAATTCATTTGCTTTATTGCTTAATATTGCACCTGTAGAATTAGATACCTCGTACGAAATTGAAATAGCCGACGGAAAATTGCTAAACACCAACACCGTACTCGAAAACTGCACCTTAACCCTCCAAGACATATCATTCCCAATCGATCTTATGCCCATCCAACTTGGAAGCTTTGACGCAATTGTGGGCATGGATTGGTTATCCAAACATCGTGCCCGAATCATTTGCGACGAAAAAGTTATCCAAATCCCCATAGACAATGAAACGCTCACCGTTCGTTGTGACCATTATAAAACCCAACTCAATATCATCTCGTACATCAAAACGGTGAAATACATAAACAAAGGAGGTCACGCGTTTTTGGTCCAAGTAACGGAAGATAAATTGAAAGAAAAAGAAAAACGACTAGAAGAAGTGCCAGTTGTAAATGAGTTTGGAGAAGTATTCCCTGAAGACTTGCCAGGTATTCCACCAATCCGGCAAGTAGAATTTCGAATCGAGTTAGTGCCTGGAGTAGCACCCGTTGCAAAAGCACCATATCGATTAGCCCCTTCCGAATTGAATGAATTATCTGAGCAGTTGAAAGAACTGTCAGATAAAGGATTCATCCAACCCAGCTCATCACCTTGGGGAGCACCAGTCCTATTTGTAAAAAAGAAAGACGGAACATTCCGAATGTGCATCGATTATAGAGAGTTGAACAAACTCACAGTGAAAAATCGATACCCATTACCAAGAATTGACGATCTATTTGACCAACTGCAAGGATCGAGTGTTTACTCAAAAATCGATCTAAGATCAGGATACCACCAATTAAGAGTCAGAGAAGAAGACGTTCCCAAAACAGCCTTTCGAACACGATACGGACATTACGAATTCTGCGTAATGCCATTTGGTCTTACCAACGCACCGGCAGTGTTCATGGATCTAATGAACCGCGTATGTAAGCCATATCTGGACAAGTTCGTAATTGTATTCATCGATGACATTCTGATCTACTCACGTAACGAAAAAGAGCATGCTGAACACTTGAGAACCATTTTGGGGTTACTCAAGCAAGAAAAACTGTATGCAAAATTTTCCAAATGTGATTTTTGGATCTCCACCGTTCAATTCTTAGGTCACATCATCAACAGTCAAGGTATTCACGTTGACCCTACCAAGATCGAAGCAGTCAAAGGTTGGGCTTCGCCTACCACTCCAACTAAAATTCGACAATTTTTAGGACTTGCCGGTTACTATCGAAGGTTTATAGAAGGTTTTTCCAAAATCGCAAAACCTTTGACAGAACTCACTCAGAAAAACAAGAAATATATCTGGGGAGAGAAACAAGAATAAGCATTTCAACTCTTAAAACAAAAACTCTGTGAAGCACCAATTCTAGCACTACCAAACGGGAGCGACGACTTTGTAGTATATTGTGATGCATCGCATCATGGTTTAGGTGCGGTACTAATGCAAAGAAACAAAGTCATCGCTTACACTTCTCGACAACTCAAGAAAAATGAGGAAAATTATACCACTCATGATCTAGAACTGGGAGCAGTAGTATTCGCTCTTAAAATGTGGAGACATTATCTATACGGTACAAAGTGCACGATATTCACCGATCACAAAAGTCTTACTACAAAGGACTGACTATGAACAGAAGCGAGTTGGAACTAACCACGCCGATGTGAACTACTCAACACTACGATTTGAATTCGCTACCACCCGGTAAAGTGAATGTCGTGGCCGACGCGTTGAGCAGAAAAGAGAGGATCAAACCTCTTAGAGTTCGATCGTTAGAAATGACAATTTATTCACCACTTCCATCTCAAATTCTCATAGCCCAATCGGAAGCCCTTCAAGAAGAAAATCGAACTCACGAGAAAATTAAAGGCATGCCAGAAAGTGAGAACGGATTCATACGAAGAGCCGATGGAATGTTATGCTTCAAGAAAAGATGCTGGATTCCTCTCTACGGAGGTATTCGAGATCTTATCATGCTTGAATCTCACAAGTCTAAATATTCCATTCATCCCGGATCCAACAAGATGTACCAAGACCTCAAACAACTTTACTGGTGGCCAAACATGAAAGCCGACATTGCGACATATGTTGGGAAGTGTTTGACTTGTTCAAGGGTCAAAGCCGAAAGTCAAAAACCATCTGGACTACTTGTACAACCCGAGATACCAGTCTGGAAATGGGAAAGAATCACTATGGATTTCATTACTAAACTACCAAGAACGTCGACCGGATATGACACCATCTGGGTCATCGTCGACCGTTTGACCAAATCAGCTCATTTTCTGCCTATCAAAGAAACTGACGAGTTGGACACACTCGCTCAGTTGTACTTCAAAGAAATCATAATCCGACATGGAGTCCCAATCTATATCATTTCAGACAGAGACAGTCGATTCACTTCAGGATTTTGGCAATCTCTACAGAAAGCCCTCGGTACTCAATTGGACCTGAGCACCGCCTATCATCCTCAAACTGATGGACAAAGTGAAAGGACAATCCAAACCTTGGAAGATATGCTTAGAGCATGTGTACTTGACTTCGGAAAAGGTTGGGACAAACACTTACCATTGGTTGAATTCTCGTACTACAATAGTTACCACGCTAGTCTAAAGGCTGCACCTTTTGAAGCACTTTACGGAAGAAAGTGCAGATCACCTATCTGCTGGACGGAAGTTGGTGACATGCAGCTTACCGGACTAGAACTAATCCACGACACGACAGAGAAAATATTCAAAATCAAACATCATCTCCAAGCCGCTCGTGACAGACAAAAGAGTTATGCAGACGTGAGGAGGAAACCCATGGAGTTTGAAGTCGGAGATAAGGTTATGCTAAAAGTTTCGCCCTGGAAGGGAATGATACGCTTCGGAAAGCGTGGAAAACTCAACCCAAGGTACATTGGACCATTTAAAATCCTCAAGAGGATTAGCCCAGTTGCCTATAAGTTAGAACTTCCAGAAGAACTGAGTAGGGTACACCCTACATTTCACGTATCCCAACTTAAGAAATGCCTATCGGACGAGACTCTCGTCATTCCGCAGAAAGAGATTAAACTGGACGACAAACTTGTGTTCACAGAGGAACCCGTAGAGATAATGGATAGGGAAGTAAAGCAACTCAAGCAAAACCGTATTCCTATTGTGAAAGTAAAATGGAAATCTAAGAGAGGACCAACGTACACATGGGAACGCGAAGACCAAATTCGTGAAAAATATCCCCACCTATTCCCGTAAACCACTCTTATTAGCTATCTTAGACTTGAATTCCGGGACGGAATTCGAATGAGGGAGGAGTACTGTAGGATTCTACGAAAAACCCTTGTAGTTAATCTTAATGATTAGTGATAACCTTGTATTGTCATTTAATAAAGCCCATTTTTGCTGGGAAATTTAAACTTTTCTATTATCGTTTATTAATATCGATGCATTATATATATATATATATTGTATACACCGAACTCGAGATAATAATTCTCACACAACAACACATTTTCACGATCAACGACAAGTGACAACACTCACAATAAAAGTTAACATATTTATTACACTACACTTAACTAAAATTAAAATCACCAAATACACTTAACTAAAACTTAATTACAAACACTAATACTAATCCTAACTCTACACTACAAAAACCAACCGGACCCTTACTGTTTCGGCCCACCTATTCCACACAAACCCAATCGAATCACACAGCCCAATCACCACACCACTTTATTTTTCTTTCCTTTGCTTCTTTTTAAAACCCGATCGACACACCTTCAAAACCCCACTTGTATTCTTAAATATCGAACATAGCCTTCAAATATTTTTACACCATTAAAATCACCACCTAGCAAACTCCTTTGGTACCAAATCCCAAACATGATGGTCGAGTATTCGCACAGTAATGAAACCCATTTTAGTTGTCCCATGTTCGACTCAAGCTTATAAAAAAATAAGTCACGAAACACAACCAAATCGCACCCCACTTTTTCCTATAACCTTGCAACAATATTCCTAACTTATTATGATACTTCAACTAAGAAATGAACCACAGTACACAACATATAACTCGCTAACATAAATCTTGTGTCAATACTTGTGGAAACCGAATATAGAAACCCTCTAAGAACTAGGATACAAAATCCCAACTACCAATACTCATTTCACACTCAATTTAGGACAGCAAGATACAAGTGTCCACTTTGTAACAGTACCTTCAATGATTAGAACAATAGAGAACGTGTGTAATATTTGCCTATAAAAATAACCCATCCAATCACCCTTTTCCCTACCTACCTATCCTTTTCTATCACCCCCAAAACATTCCCTAACTAGAATAAGAAGCTTTCTGTCATGGTGTTGGGAAGCAAAACTAGTTGGAGTCAAAGCGCATAAGACCTTTTCGAGTTCACTGCTTCTTCTTGTGCATCATTCGATCAACCCCAGTACTCTTCACCACCTTTTCTAAAGGTGTGGTATGAACTTTCTCTTCATTCTTTACACATGGATATCACTCACTTATCACATGCATGCATTCATTAAACTCGAACACACTCTATTTATTTAGTAGAATGTAGTCGTTAGAATTAAGAAAAGGATGATATGTTAAACTCACTTTAAAAATCACATGAGATCAACCAAGTACATGACCACAGTTCATGCATCATTTTTCATTCGAACGTATAGCTCGTGCACATTACTTATTACACATGCATTATATAGCTACCATACACAACCATGTAATATCTTTGTTCATTTAGTGTTAGTATCACTTGCATGAGACGTAATATGGCCTCACTGTGAAGGCTTGAGAAAACACAACACACACCACCCTCACTTTTAGAAACTTGCACGGCATGCTATTGTCTTAACTCTCACGTCTAATCTCTCTTCATGCAGCCTTAACAAAAATATGGAAACTCTAAAACATACGCTATGTTAAACTCGAACTCAAATTTTAAACACTCACGTCAAACCGGATAAAAAGAAATAGAAAAACATAATAGACCTTACTAGTTAAAACTGGTTCGAAACTACCCACTTCACACTTGATTTATTTCGAAATCTTACATATAACGTGTGTAAATTTTTACACCTTTCGATAGTCTACATGGCCTAGAACATTTTTCGTATTTTAAGATTCCACTCATTAACTCATCTCGACATTTAAAAGGAACCATTTTAAGTACCACTCGATCGAACATTTTGGAAAGTAAGCAAAAATAAACCAAGTGTTTAAGACCGGAAAAAGCGCATCAACATAGTCTAACTCATGAACCATTTATTTCGAATTCATGAAAGTAACATATATATATATTTTTACTTATCTCGATAGTACACCTGGAAAACTATATTTTTCGTGTTTCAACTTCAACCTTACAAGCCCCTTTACACGGTCGAATTTAAGCCATCCATATGCTACTCGCTAGTGTCAACAACTTTCAATTTCGAGAAACTTAAATATAATAAATTCGGTTGGGTCTAATTAAAGCCCAACAAGATTTTGCGATAGGAAGGCCCAACAGGCCCATGTAATATATTTTCAGAATCCTAAAAATAGCCCAAGTTTAAGCCCAAAACAGTTTACATGCCCCCGCCTATAGATTTCTTAATGGGCCCTTAAGTAATTCGCTGAAAGCCCAATTACATTAAAAATAAGCAATAAATCGAATAAGCAGTTAAAATAAGTTAAAAACTACTTAAATAAGCCTTAGAAAGAATCGCCATAATTTTCTTTGCCTTTTTGTCATTTTGGACTAAAAATGTAACGCGACTTAACCAAAAGGACTAAAACTGCCAAACATTGAAACATATCATTGAACTCCAAGCCTTATATGGACATATGGACTATTTTGGACTATGGACTGGACAAGGACTAACGACGTAACGCAAACCACGGTTAGGGTAAAAGATGTGAAATCTGGAAAGAACAAGGACCAACTGTTATAACTTGTCATTCTTATTTTATTTTTCATTTTGCACCACATCTTTACTTCATATGCATATTTGCACATTTTATTTACATATTAGTTAACTTTCGTTAGTTACTGTAAATATTACGAGTTAACATCCATTTAATTCATGCATTTATAGGATATCATAAATGGAAGTTAGGCATAAAATCCATAATCATTCTCCACCACTGTTATTCATCGTTCACCATTCACTTCACAAACACCACTAGTATATAGTCAGATACTTAGACATTTATATATTTATCAGGTTCCGTATCGACGTTGTTATAATTACCCCTGAGTTTACGTTCATTATCATCAGTAACGCTTAAGGTGAGTCATGGCCTCACTTTTTAAACTCTTTATACTTTTTAAACTCCGTGAGGGGGATACATTCTATAAACATATCACAAGTATTTTCTGTATGCTACCTGACTTGATATATGCCTAAGTTACCTTATTGCCACAAGACCCTTTTATCATGAGCCATTAATCACTGCGGTGAACGCGAATATAATGAATAGATCTATTAGAGGCTGACGACCTATCCCACTAATACTTGGATGGAATGCTTTTTGCTAGTCGTATTATTCGCGATGCATTATATTTGAGAGAAATAGGAATTGGCAAATCACCTATTACACGAGGGCAAAACCTTCATCATTAATTTGATGAACACCTCCGTTTATGCGGTACTTTGTTAACGTTTGCGTATCATGAGACTTAGGGCAATATATGAACTGCGATATCAACTTTTAAACTGATTGTATCTCCAATACAATCTTACTTGTGAATCGAACTGATATTTAAATTATAAACTCCATGATTTCACTCAACATTATGTTGACTTTTAAGCATGTATCTCAGGAAACTAGAGGAGCAAGGCAAGGCATGGAGCAGGCGTACCCTATTCTAAATAATGGTGTAAAATAAAGTTGTAATTCAGTTAAAATGATGTTTCTTTGGAGAAACCTTAGCACTCTGATGTAACGCTTTGTAACTGAATTTGTATTATGGACCTATGTAAATTAAAAATGCCTTCTCAGGCTGTTTTTCTATGATTTTGTTTTCGATCCTCACGGTAACACCCAAATTAGTCTTCCGCTGCTATATTTAAAATTTGGGGGTGTTACATTTTGGTACGCCAATATATTTGTCAGAGTACAGGTGTATGGTGGTGTACATAACTTTGTTTTGCAGGGAGCGTATGGATGGATCCTAGGTATGATTTGTGATATGATTAGGTTATGGCTTTGTAGTGAATGGTGGTGTGTGCCTTACACCCCATGTCACTCTTGGGAGGTCATGTCTCCATTTGTGATCTTATGATATGATTATAAGCAGGTGGCAAGCTTTATGAGCTCGTGGATAATTTCTTATGATTCGTTGCCTTCATTACCTTTCACTTAATTTATTATTCGTTTGATTCTCATTACTTGTGAAATCTTGTTCGACAGATTCTTTTTTATTTCATTTTATATACTTATTTATATTCTGTTCATTATTTGTTTATATCTGTTCACTGAGCTTAAGCCGCATTTTCCTTCCTCTGCGGCAGGTATTCAAGCGGGATGTTGGGATTGAGTGATGAGAGTAGGAGCTTTAGAGGACCAACCCAACCTTAGTTTCCCTATCTTTTTGGAATTAGTTTATGACTTATGTCTTGGTTAATTTATTTCATTTTAGAGTTGTATTTGATTTGTATTAATTTTTGGAAGTTATTTTGTTTCATGACTTGTATTTATTTATTTAAGTCTTCTGCTTGCATTTATTATGTTCTGATTGACACTATAATGTGACATTTTGACCCTTGTCGGGTTAGGGTGTTACAGGTACACATGTCCACAAAAAGTACATATGTTTTGTACCTTCTACCCCTGTTTGACCTAGTATTTACAGTACAACACAGTTTTTTATCAGTATTTTTCCGTACTTTTTTGTCTGATTAATATTTTTGACTTGTTAAAATTTATATTTTTTGTTCCGCCCTTTCCGTTTCACACTTTTATAATATTATAAAAATAAAAATAAAAAAAAAACTAAAACCATGAGGGGTATCACTTGTAGAAATGGTAGGGTCTTAATAACCTACTCCTTCCATCAAAAAAAAAGAGTCCACCTTACTATTTATATTTTCCCAAAAAAAGTGTCCAGTTTTTATTTTTGGATTGTAATTATGACTGGTTTTCCAACTTTACCCTTATAATCAAAACATTCATTAATTACTCAATTTTAATTTCGATATTAACTATAAGGGTAAAAGTGACTTTTTTTATCAATCACAACTAGCATTAATTACACATTTTATAAATTGCCCACCTTTTGTTTGTAGACACTCTTTTTGGGACGGAGGGAGTATCTCATAATAGTATCTATAAGAGCACTTCCATCGCTTAACGTACTTGGTGCGTTAAAGCTATTTCCAAGGTGCGTTAAAGCAAGTTAAAGGATGAAAGCTGTTGCGTTAACCCCTTAACGTCGAGTTAAAGTATGCATTTTTGGTGTGTTAACAATTGAAAGGAGGTGCGTTAAGGTGAGTTGAAGGTGTGTTAAGGTTTAAAACGGTGTGGAGGTGCGTTAAGGTGAGTTAAATGTGTGTTAAGGGTGAGTTATGATTGTGCCTTTTTTTTGAGTTAAAGGTGAAAGGGTTAAAGCTGACGTGGCAGTGTGTTAAAGTTTAACTCCAGGTTATGGTTTGAAGTGCTCTAATAGTAGACGGGAAAGTTAGCAGAACATATGCGTGGTTTGAGTATTCGAAGAATCTGCTTTTAGATTAAATAATATTTATATATTATTTAATCATCAAACTATCATCATTTTTCGTTTATAACCCATAAACTATTTTCTCACAAGGACTACAAATGGAACTCGTAAGTGTTGCATCAAGAGACACCAGAACCACAAATTCACAAGTATAATTATTTACCGCAATACACCATCGCTTTACGCGGGTATTCATCTAACGAAAAGATATACGGAGCATTTCTTTTTTATTTCTACAAAATCATATTAATGAGGAAAAAATCTTGGCTGCACAAAAAAAAATGGTAGAAAAGGTATATGTAATATATTTTTATTCTAATAGCTTGAGCAAGCCATGTGCTACGTTTCTCTTTTCGTTGTTTCCTTCGGCTGCTTTTTATCGAGCTATCGTAAGATCACTCGTAATAGGAAGACCAAGACCGAGTCTGGGGCACCCAAGAACAAGTTTTCCCTATTAGGTTCGCCTCACGCGTTGAGAAAATGGGAAGACTCGGTCGATTGCAAGACCAAGTTATCCAGTGTCCTGTTTTTGTGTGCGTGTGTTTTGGTAGGTGTATATGTGTTTAATGGTGAAGTTGGTTGTTTTATTACACTAAATTGGTGGTGAAGTTGGTTGTAAAGAGAGGAATTTAAGTTGACGTTGAGATGCCAATGGCGAATGCTCTTAGAGCTTACTTATTACACTTTGCCTAATACAAAGAGTATATCATAAGTTATTGTTATTTAACCTAGAGCGCATGGTGTGCATGGCTGGTAGGGTGGTGCCAACCGAAAAGTCAACCCTATTGCGCAAGCTCGACATTGCGAGTGGCGCCATAGGCTCTGAAGTCGTAATGGCCGGCCCAGATTATCCGTTTTTTCTTTCTTTTTTGTTTTTGTTTTGTGTGTTGTAGTTGTGTGTTATTAGGTATGTGTGGCCATGGGGTGTCCTATAACGCCAACTTTTGAATGTAGAGTGTTTTTTATTTAAGTTATAACATATGAGTTATGGGAGCAAAATATTGAGTTAGCGGCATTTTTTGCTATATAACGCGAGACAAATAACATCTCGACACCTGGTGATCTTAATATATTTGCTTAAATACACGTCTAATCCACCTATCATTTAACATATGTACTATACATTTTCTCTCTTCAATTTACCTCTAATTATTTTTTCAAATCAACTAATCAAATTATTTTCTCTATAATTTAATTTTGTAGAAAGGAGAAGAGAAGAACTAAAGAAATAAGTCTTTTGTTGTTTTCTTATAAATGGAAACAGATTTTATTTATTTATTTTTTAAACTGAAAATAAGAAATCAACATATAAAAAGAGCAAATATATTTCAACTACATATATGTGGAAATATTTTTTTTCTGCCCACTATTACGTGGCCATAAACTCTAGATCTATACCAGGTTACCAACAGATCACATGCTCAACACGTATAAATTGTTTCGGTCAAAAAAAAAAAAAAAAAAAAAAAAAAAAAAAAAAAAACGTATAAATTGTAAATAAATAAAACTTGTTTAGTCACAATGAGTGTGATAAAGTTTCAAAATGCGTAGTTTTATAAATCAGATTTTGTATAGTTTTGTTTCTTTCATATTTTGTTTGGTGTTTTTATCGAGATGATTTTGTTTTCAACTGTACAAATTCATACTTTTTAGCTTTTCACCTCTTACCCGAGAATAAGGCTGCTGTTGAAGCAATTTCTTGCAACCATTTCAGATAAACAAAGATAGTCTTCCGGTTGAACTCAGATAGGGTTCTTCCGGGAGGCTTGGGTGTTGATCCCTTTAGCTATTGGAGGTCCTCCGGATATCTGCACACAACAGCACACGTTAGGCTCGCCCCGGGTGTTATCCTAGGACCCACCTCCGGTGTGAGAGTAAGTATTTGGTATTCAAGAAGGGCTATAAAATATGGTGAGAAATAAATGCAGGATGTATGTTAGTTGAGAGTAGTAAATGAGCTGAGTATTTATAGTACTCAGCCTCGATACCTGGAATGGCGGCGCCGGATTTTCAGGGAACATGTCCCCGACATAATCCCGTAAATCCTGGGTCGGCGGCGGCGGTGTCTGCAGCTGCCATCTGTCAACAGGTAAATGCCACCTGTCCTATTACTTACAGTGATACTGGCCGGAAGAGTCGTGTGTCCTCCGGTAGGTCCGGACGGCTATGCGTCGTCCGGATGACCGGTCAAGATAGGCCGTTCGGACACATACGTCAACATGTCCCTCCAGTATTGCATTATCGGTTGAAGATCGATGATGTAATACTTAAAGAATATTTTTATACCTTTTGTCAAGTGCCTTCCGATACACATATGTAATGCCGGTATTTGTATTGTCAGCAAAATATTGACGTAATACTTCGAAGGGTATCTTATGACCTTTTGGCCTAGATCATTCGGATTAATGTTGTACTTTCCTTTCGGTTCGGCCGATGGTTTAATACTTTAAGAGTTGTCTTTGACATGACATGGCTTTGATGTGCAGAAGCTATCATTGTACCTCTCCCGATCCTCTACTGGTTTACAACGTGTACTTCTTACAGTTCAGATTAGTAATTGTCTTTTGCTCGCGTCCGCTTGACCTTATTGCCCGAGGGTTCCGATTTGCCGAAGACCGTTGCTGTTCCTTTTGGAGATTAATTGTTGCTTTTGCCCGATGGGTTAGGGTGTGCCGATAGTATGATATTTCAAACAAATTGGGGGTTTTCGTTCGACCCTTCCCGAAGGATATGCCGTTAGGCTGGAGCATGTAAGTACCGGTTTGACCGGGAGTTGTCCTTTATTTACAATTCCTTATTATTTTATGTTTATTTAATACAGATCTTAATTGATGAGTGTTGACACGCGTGCGCGTGCCCAACACGCGCGTTGAGGTGTTGCCACGTCAGCATCTTGCTAAATGCGACATCCAGCATTCTGCATTCTTCCTATAAATAGCGTTACTGGTGTGTGTTTTTGACTACCGCAATTCCACATTTTCAACTGAGACGCCTTCCGGTATTGTTTTTCGAACGATCATTGCAAGCCGGCTCGAGTGATTCTGCCCGTTCGATTTCCACACTGGTCCTTCGTCTATAAAGGTACGTTTCGGTCCACGCATATATCGTTTTTACTGTTGTTTGGCCGCGTTCCTCTTCCCCTCGGTCAAACCATGTCGGTTCTGCCCGTTTCCCCTCGCGAGAATTCTCCAAGAGTCAAGGGCTTCCTCTCAAAGTTTGTCAGAGGGGTTCGCCTTTTGGTTAGACGAAAGGGCTGTGCGTAGGATTACATGGGCCATAGAATTCTGCCGTACCTATATCCGCGTCTGCCCCCGAAGGGTATGACGATGGATTAATTGCCGAATGATGCCATTGGTTTATACTTGGAGTATTTTACTGGGGGTGGTTTCGCTATTTTAGCTGTACTTCGGCCGGTATGTATGCGCAAAGTCTTAACCGTTCGATGTTTTTGTTTTTACAGCTATCACAATGTCTCAATATTTAAGGAAGCCCAAGGTTAGAAAGGATGTGCCCGTGGTCCAGAAGGATCAGTCCTCCGAAACGCATGCGGCCGCTTCTGCCGCTTCTCAAGCCGTCATCCCGGAGGAGACGGTCGAAACGACAAGGGTCGAAGTGTCTGACCCAAAGGTTTTGGAGGCCAGGAAAAGAAAATAGGACCAGAATGTTGTCCGACCCACATTTCAGTCTCAAACACAGGGGACTAGATTCCGTCTTCATCCTGACTCGTCAGGTGGTGGTATGTTCCGAGAGATTAAACGAAGTAAGCCAAATGGGGGGGCCGGTATGGCGGGTCCAAAAGAAAGCGTCAGTGTTTCGGGCGCAAGAAAACAGCCGGAGGGCCCCAATGCTTCGGCTGAAAGAAAACAGCCGGAAGGGCCCAATGCTTCGGCCTGAAGAAAACAGCCGGATATCCCAGGAGGTATCGGCGGGGGCTTCGCGTCGGAGACCACCGGTGCTGGTAAGTTCTTATTCTTTTTTTTCTTTTTTTTTTTTTTTTTTTTTTTTTTTTTTTTTTTTTTTTATATATATTTAGGAAGTGTTGATCCCTGTCCCTTGCCTTTGTTCCGATAATAGTTGTTACTTAACTTTATTATTCTTTCTTATGGAAAATGCAGGAGGTTCCTCCACTGCTGCTCCTGATCGCGGAAAGGACAAAGTGACTGATGAAGATGACTCGGCGTCTTTGCATGTGCCGATGTGGAAAGTGCGCAAGGATGACCGTCTGGACAGCTGGGAGGTCTGTCGGGACTTGATGCTGAACCTACCGACTCCGAAAGAAGAGTCGTTTTTGGAAGGTTTGGGGGATGCCGAGGCCGTTCAAAGGGCCTGGAGACTTTTGGGTATGGGGGCCGCGGCCCAGTCGAACTTGTTGCTTCGGTTCGAGGGCCTTCTTCATGATCACAATGAGCTGTATCGCGTTCACCAACATTGCGGAAACCTCAGAAAGAACGGGGGTGAGCTTAAACAGCTGAAGGTTGAGCATTCTACTTGTATGGTGAGAGAGTCGGAGCTGATGGGACAGGTGAAGGAATTGGAGAAGTTGGTGGAGGACGAAAGGTTGGCCGCGGCGGAACGAATCAGCGCCTTGGAAGCTGATTTAGAAAAAGCTAAGGTTAACCTGGGTGAGGAGGTGAAGGACAATCTGGCCCTCCGGGAGCAAAAGAAGGATCTTATTGCTCGGGTGGGCCGCACTGAAGGGGATAGGTTCAGGGTAGTTAAGGAGGTCCTCCCGGAGGTCGTTCGTCGGCTATTGGGCAGTTATGAATATAAGGAGCATTTGGCAGGACCTTTCAGCTTGTCCTCGCAATCCGGCTTCATGGAGGGCGTGATTGTGGGCCGCAAGCCGGAGGAGGTGGCCGCTATCTTGGCCAAGACGGAAGACCTGGATGCGGATGCGGCGAAGAAGCTCGACCCATTGTATGATGGGTTGTTCACCGCAGAGTATCCGTACATGAAGAAGATCAGCAGCTCCTACCTTAAGTCTCTTGATGAAATCCTGCAAATCTTCCCCGACCCTGAACCAGCTTCTTCTCCCAAGAGCCTAACTGCCGATGCCGCCGAGGGATCATCTTCCGGGGCTCCCAAAGCCGGGGTTGCTAATGTCGAGGGTTCAACTGTTGGAAGGGATGAGTCGGCTCCTTGAACACTTACACAATTTGGTTCAATTTGGTGTTGTAAGGCCTTCGAGCCAAGAACAATATTTTTATATCCGGATGACCGTAATAATTTATAACAAATAATTCGCGTGGCTTATTCGTTTGTATATATCTGTGACTGTTCTGTATTCCGTATGTGCCATGTTTCATATTTCGTGCTATCATTTTTGCTTGCTTCTGTAGTGCTCCTCTCTCTTTGGTTTATTGGTCTCAGTGTTATCTTGGAAGTAGGATTTTATATTTTGGTCGACATGATGAGGTGTTCTTTCGGGAATTTGAACGAACCTGTCGGATTTTGTGAACTTGCGATTGTCAATGGTTGCCTTATCCTACTTCCCCCCCTTTTTTTTCTTTTATTATGTATGGTACTACATGTGGAATGGAAGGGGAAGAATTGGATCTTTAAGTGTGGTGCTGCTTTGGTTTGCTCGTCCGACCTTAGACTTTTTACGGATTATTCCTTTATTTTTCCCTTTATCTACCTTCGACCCCCGGCATATGCCGAACAATGGTTGTCGTCCGGCATTTTCCTGAGTTGTGAATCGTATCACTCGTCTGTTATCACCTTTGCTACTCGCACAGTCGGCAGTATATATTTACGTTGGAGCAATACTCTTATGATTATGAACGTATAGTACTTGTTTGTTATTACCTTTACTATTTGTATAGTTCCGGAAGTACAAGTCTATGCATTTTTGAGCGGTTGTATGGTACCTTCTTGAACATTGACCACAAAAATCTCCGGAGGGGGCCAGCCTCTCGGAGGGATCACTTTTCACTTATGTTCAAAGTATGACAACCGATTTAGCTTTTCCGCAAAGATCATGGCAACCCCTTTCCGGGTATCAACCATCTTTGAACATTGACCACAAAATCTCCGGAGGGCGCGAACCTCACGGAGGGGCCACTTTTTAATTATGTTCAGAAAACAATGAACATTGATCACTAATCTCCGGAGGGCACGAACCTCTCGGAGGGACCACTTTCTAATTATGTTCGAGATATTACAGGTGGTTCAGCCTTTCCGCCAGGATTATGGCAACCCTCTTCCGGGTATCAACCATCTTTGGACACTGACCACACACTCCCCGGAGGGCGTGAACCTCTCAGGGGGGCCAGTTTCTAATTATGTCCAGAAAACAATGAACATTGATCACTAATCTCCGGAGGGCACGAACCTCTCGGAGGGACCACTCTCTAATTATGTTCAAGATATTACAGGTGGTTCAGCCTTTCCGCCAGGATTATGGCAACCCTCTTCCGGGTATCAACCATCTTTGGACACTGACCACACACTCCCCGGAGGGCGTGAACCTCTCGGGGAGGCCACTTTCTAATTATGTCCAGAATGTCACTAGTATTCTTGAGATGTCCCTCAGAAATATTGCCTCCCTCCAATGGCAGGGTAACTCCTTCCAATGGTGGGACAATTCCCTCCAACGGTGGGATAACTGCATTTAATATTAAAAATAGTCAATATGGAGTCCTTTTGAGAAATCACAAGCATTTCAAGGAGGTATTGTGGGAAAACTGCCCCCCTTCAACGGTGGGGAACTGCATAACTGTATTTCATTAGAATAGTTAACATTAAACCCTTTCGGGCATTACAAAAGGTACAAAGAACCCTATTTATGTGAACACATTTTTTATTTAATCGCCCGTCCCGCTAGCGGCGCTTTTCTGCCCCTCTCTTCTCGACTCGTGTGTTCTCATCCGGTAAGCTTCCAGCCTTTTGAGGGGCTCGTGCCTCTGGCAGATGGTGTTCCTATAGGTTTTGCTTCCTTGATATGCGATATTGCCTGTCTTAAATTATGAGAGTATTTACGTTCCTTCCGTTAGTTCGCACATAGTTATAGGATAGAATAAAATAACAAAGGTATTCCAGTGGTTATTTTGTATTGAAGATTACCTGAGCCGTTACTCGTACCTTGGTGAGTTTGTCGGGGCCCTCTCGATCACAATGCTGGTTCGCCTTCCTCCCTTCCTTTTTTCCGACGATGGGTTCCTTCCTTTGCTCATGCGGTATGTCCCCTCGCTCTCCCTGCGGCGAATGAGCTTTTTTCCCGATTCCTCTTACCCTTGCAACAGGTCCCTCCCCCGTACCATGATGTCTTTGTATTTTCGTCTGAGTAGTTAATGTTGCTATGCCGCCTGGTGTGGGAAATTTGACCATCGAATGGATAGTTGAAGGTACGACTCCCAACTTTTTTAAACCGATGCGTCCCAGTATGGCATTGTAGGGGGAAGGCGAATCGATTACGGCAAATTCCAAGCTGACTTTTCGGGACAAGTCCTGATTTCCGAAACAGACTTCCAGGTCTATCACCCCCTTGGTCTAATGGGTTTTCCCGTGAATCCCGTCAAGATTGTGCTAACCTCCTTCAATCGTGCCCTGACCGCCGGATCCAGATATTCAAATTGGTGCCCGTACATTATTTCCATCGAGGCACCAGGATCGATGTAGACCTCACGTATTTTTCTCCCCCCAGTTTCAATTTCAATTACCAGCGGTTCGTCTGACATCTTCTCCGGAAGAATGCCCGGAAAACTTATCGGCACGTTCATCCATTCTTCTATCTCTGTTTCTTCCGTTTTCCCAGAGGTCCTAAAGCCTTGGATCATGTTGATTATTTTCCCTTTATTCCCTTGGTTGTTGTCTCCTTGGTTAGTTTTCCTTCCTTTCCTGAGGTCTTTCAACAAATGGTCGACTAATGTTCTAATGTGACTTATTCACATCTAATTAATAGAACACTTGAAGTTGTAATCTACGTCATGTGAGAGCTTGGACTAACAATGGAAAGGTAAATTTCATACTTACATTACTAGCAGATCAACTGATGTAATGAAACTATGTTAATTTGCAAGTTTCTAAATTAGATACTTATTAGAACAAGTGTCAATATGATAATAAGACTACTTCAAACTAAATATTTATGTATTATTGAAATGACATAAAATAAATGAAGTAATCTAATACTACTTCAATTTGAAGATTTATGTAATTTTAGAATGACATAAAATATGTGAAGTAATAAATTAACTTGAAATTACTATTGAAACCAAGAGATGGTGTTCATAATTACTTTAGTTAGACATGTTTATGTTTCATTATAAAGATATAAACATGAAGTCTTATAATTGTTACAAGACTTATAATAAAGTAAGACGTTAACTTGTTATGTTTTTAATTAAGACATATACAAGAAGTCATTGAGTTGATAAATGATTTATAACGTATATTGGGATTATAACAGTTTATGTCTTCTTGTTAAGACATGGACATGAAGTGACTTCGTCAAAAAGTACTTATGTTATAAAGCACGAAATTGGCTTGGAAATTCTATTATACCATTAAGCTGACTTAGTTGGTGAACAGATAAGCCAAATGAAATATATTTATCTTACATATTGTAAGATTGTTTTACAATATTAATCCCAATGAAATACATAATGTTTATGGTATGTTCAGTTAGGAAAATCAAACTCTTGTTATATTGTTTGATTAAAGATAACTATATCTTCTATTCTTCCAAAAGTTATCAAGGTTAGAAAATTGAGTATGAATTGGATATACTCAATAAGACTCCAATCTAGAAGATTAATAAGACACCATTTTGTTATGGAATGTGATGAATCACATTAAGTCTTAAAACGAAGTTCTGAATTTGTTTAACTACTTATGAGTAGGTTATTAACAAACTAAATGTCATGAACTATAAATATATATTTGTAAGTACTTATAGATAGTCTATAAATTACAAAAAGCAAGTGGGAGTTTTTATCTTTAAAGGATAAAATTACAAGATACATAATCTTCTAAAACACACTAGTGAAAATCATGATGAGGCTAAACATGTAAATGATAGACCTCAAGATGATGGAATTCTCATTCATAGATCCGCAAGGATATCTCAGATATTTGATTAATATGCTGAGGATTATATTATGATGCATTACCAAATTTTGAATTGGGTAAATGACTCATACTATGAATGTTAAAGATGCTGTCCATAAAGATAATCAATTTTGGAAATTGGTTTATTTTGTTTCTTAATAGTTAGACTAGATAATGAAGATGAGTTTCTTCAAAGATAAGATAACCCTAGTGGTCTATATCTTTCTGTAGAAATCATATGGACAATATTGTACACATATTTTAATGCATGTATTATAACAAGATTATTAATCATACTTAAGCAATTAACCATGATTGAATATTCTTTTCTAAGTGCATTAAATATACAAAGATGGTAATTGTCATATTTATTTTCATAAATATGAAATTTGACAATGGAATATCAAAACTCTTCCTTGATTGATTACTTGAGCAAGGACGGTAAGTAATCAAAAGGATTTTGAATTCTTAATAATCTTTGAGAGTGTACATAGTGCAATAATTCATGAATGAATTAATGCATGCATCTAGGATATAATTCTTATGCTTAAATATTAAAATCAAATTTTGAATTAATAATTAAAATAAGATAATTTCTAAGTATTCCTGAAAGCTAGTGGGAGTATTATGTTTGATTTCTTAAATGATATATGTTGGATAACATATAGGAAGTAACATTCCATATAATTTAAATGTTAAGTTTTAACTTGGAATGAAACTTCACTTAAAGGATTTAGGAAATAAATCATATAACTTTGGAATGTGTGTTTATTATTATAAACATATATGGTAAATAAATCTAATAAAACATGATATATCATTTAGAATGTCTAAATGGATACATATCTTTTAAATAAGATAGAACATGAATAAAATCTAAGTATGACTCGAAGATTTTTCATGAACATCATGTTACATAAATGAATTGTTATAAGATGTTATGACAATGTTGATATCTAATTGAAAGTTATTAGATAACTAATGTAGTGATTATTCTAATAAGATATGTTTGAATATAGAATTACATCCTCAGCCTGGAACAGCTTCCAAATTCTATGGATGAACAATTTGTCAATTGTTGTGCAAATTGTCATAGCCAACAAACTTGAAAGTTTGATAGACATCAAACATTACACAGTAGATATTAAAGTTTAGGAAATTTTAAAGAGCATATTGTTGTTTGCATACAATGATGCTAATAAAATTGAGATGACACTCAATACTAGTCGTGGTAGGATTTCATCCTTGATTAATGGCCATGTGTACTAGCTATGCTTTACTTAGAGCATAGTTGCATTATACATTAAAAGAATAAGAATACTTGAAACTTTAAAATTGTTTGAAAGTTTGAGAATCATAAATTGGTGATTGAGGATGTCACACACTTTATGAAATATTATGTGGCAATATCAAATTATTTGAATGCACACATACAAAAACTTCACCAGATGAATTCTTGAAATAAGTATTCTCAAAATTCTGATAGATCAAAGCTGGTTGATTTATGTCTTGTCAACAAGTATGATTGTTATAGCTTGAGACATAATTCATCAACTAGAATTTTCATGCATTGATCTATTTGGTATTTGGATAAAGGATTGTAAAACATTTATTATTTATTAATGAGATAAAGTATTGGTTATGTTTATATTCATTATTTAATATTGTTGTCCTAATTTTTGCATGTTTTAATCCGTGAATAACTTAGTTATTCTAAATGTCCGTTGTCAGTTAATGATATGGGAATATCATTATGTTAAGATAAATCTGAGTTTTGGTATAATATACTTGAAAGTATATTGATGCGTTGTCATACCAAATTCACATGATATTCAATGAATTGAATATAGGACTTATCCCAACTACATGATATTATTTATGGATATTTCTAAGTAAATCATGAATTGTTATTCTCAGACTTGAGATACCAGATAACTGTTGTGAATGTAGTGCATTCTGTGGAACAATTTAACGCTATACGTAACTGGTAGTCATAAGGATTGTTTTCGGAATTGTTGCAAAGTTCATGAGTTATGCTCGTAGTCAAGATAGAATTTGTTCCTCCAAATTTATTTTTGGAGTTTAATACTGCTGGGCCCCTCGTAGGGTTGACAAGATGTTTGCATGGCCGTGCCCAAGATCTCCCCTGAATATGTTCAGAAGATTTGGTAATCTTGCTCAATCATAAACAACGAGAAACATAATTTTGAATTAAGATAATATCCATATCTTTATTCAATGTAGTATTAGTAACAAAAGGATAATAATAATGATGAATCATTAAAGGTTTTTCCAGGAGACCTACTCGAGTCGTACTAGAGGCATCGGCGTGTTGCAAGACGCTAACCGATGTGATCACAACTATTATGATTTATGTCTAATTGGGAGTTGTTAGTTTATAGACATAAAATACTAGTCGTGTGTTAGGCTCAAACTCGAGATCATGAGATTGCACACATTACGTATGAGAACTAAGTATTAATAATTAAATGTAAAATGTTATATTTGTTTATTAATTATCACAAAAGAAATAACGGACGTTAGTATTTAACGGAAGTGACTAACAGTCGTTAAATAAAATAAAGAAAGGACTAGAATGTAAATTAGTAGCCAAAAAGATTCTGGATCCTTCCTATTAACCTTAGGCCGATCGGATTTGGAGAGGGATTAGGGTTTCCTAATCCTAATCCAACTTGGACTACAAGATTACATAGCCTATAAAAGCAAACTCAAGGTTTAGTTTTTAGGACCTCTTGTGCACGAGCTAAACCTAAGTTTTCTTTTTCTTTCTTTGCTTGATTGATCGACTTTTCCCCCTCCAAGGGATCGGCCGAGATTTGTTAATACAAAATAAGTTTGGTTTTTAACTTTGTGATTAAAATAACTTGCATATTGTTAGTTTGGTTTAGTGCGTGTGTACAAGAACGTGGTATAATCACATCATTGATTATATCTTGGATTGAATTGCAAAACTTGGTAAAGGGCAATTCTTATAATCCTAATAACCCTAATTAGGGTTCTTCATTCATATTGCTCAAGGATTGATTCTTGTTCGGGCTAGAATCATAAGGTACGTTTACTTTATGTTTTGGTTAATTATTATGTGTTATATGTATCCTGCACGCTTCCGCATTATGTGCTCTTTGATTATTGGTTTATATATGATTGTCATGATGTTATAATTCCAACATTTATATCAATTAAATCAAAAATTATTTTCATACAATTCAAAGTTTGTTTATAAAATGTTTTCTAAATAACTTATCAATTATTTATTTTCTCTCACTTCACTTAATTCAAAACCAAATTCAAATCCCAATCCAAATCTAAATCCAAATCATAATCCTAATCCTAAACCAGTTAGAATAACGCATTTATGTCGCTTTGACCACTATCAAGTTTTTTAGACACCCTATACTACTACTTTCTTTGTCATAAACCAAAACCAAACATTACCAACCCTCTTTTACATATTAAATAGCGAAGATTACATAGGAGGACTCTGTCCAACCCATGTGATAATCAAAGGACCGACTTTTTCCCATTTACCCAAAGGGACATGTTGGTCGCGAAGAATTGGGTCGAGACCAACCAAATCAATACCTATTGGCATCTTAAGAAAACCAAATTAAAAAAAAAAAAAAATCCAACTCATCGGTCGCTATGGATTGTACGTGACCAAATAACTTTTCGCTACCAAAAAACAACCAACAACTTGGTCCTTATTTAAATAAGCATATTTTACAAAAACAACCCTAAACTTTTTAATATTTATAACTTTTTTATATAGCAAAATTTATTCATTAAATATTTAACAAATATCTAGCGAATTCGTTAATGAAAAAAAAAATAAAGTTATGAAGACTCTAAATTACGAACAAAACGAGACCAATATTGATATGCTTTTAACGTAGGCATGATTTTATAAAAAATATTAAACAAGGTTTCAAGATCGGGATCTTACCTAGGATCGTTTTCGTCTTTGCAAGATCGTGATCGTAAGATCGGATCGGAATCCTAAGATCCTACTATGATGCTATTTTCTTACTGATCTTTGTAATATTATTCAAATCTACAAATTATTATATATTATAAATATGAAATTATATGAATATTTCATGAAAATGTTATCCTAAATTATAAATATGGAATGTCTAAGAAGAATCACATGTTGTCTTTTAAATTCTATAAAAACATAAACCATAAATTTGTAGGTTTTTAGTTTGCGGTTTGAGAAAGTAAGATCGGATCGGATTAGATCTTAAGATCCTATTGTAATACCCTGTAATTTTCCAGACGAATTTTTATACGAGATTATCCCTATTTTTCACATACGAACTTTTCTAAACTCATTTGGTTATTAAACATGAAGCTATCTCACGAAACATGAAAAACGTGCACAACGCGAACTGGCACAACCGACGATTTGATTTGATATTTTATTATTTGGGAGAAAATAGGCATATGAATAGTCATTTTGATTGGAAAAATTATTCTGAGCGTGATGGCGAAATTCTCGTGTGTTTAATCTATCGTTTGATAGCCTAAATGAGTTCCGAACCACATTTTGTGAAAGATTTCATAAATTACAACTGTGGTCACTGTGGAATTTACACCCCGCCGCCCCTAGACTTTAGTGGTTGGTAGTTTTGACCCTAGGGTTTCCTTAACCTTATAAAAGGTCTATCATAACCATATCCCCTCATTTTGTTATAAAAAAACCCTAGCCCCCTCTCCTATAATTATCCGGCAGCCGCCACCCCACCTCCGGCCAACTTCCGGTCATCCACCATAGCACCACTGCCCACTGTCACAACACATCGCCACCACCAAACTCACTCTCATGATTTCCTTACTCCATTTAACCACTACATGCGCCCCAAATATCATAATCTTAAGTGTATAGTGTCTTTAATGCATCAGAAGATACATCAAACACTTTAAGGTAAGAAGTTTTGGGATCATTCTTACAAGTGGGCACAAAGCCAAACACTAGACATGACAATAGGCCTACTTGCCGTTAGGTAAACCAATTTACCTATCATGCCCTTGACCTAGTGATATCCGTGCACTCACCTTCATCGTCTCTTGTGAGATTCGTTTTTGCGAATATGGGCGTTAGTATCAGTTAAGATTTTTCTAAACTTACTTAAGTTTGTGGGAATACTTTCTTCAAGTAAGATTATTTACATGCAAGGGGAGAAACTTGATTCACTCATCATTACTCATCTCAAACTTGTCACACATGATATTTAAGCGATCATTGTACATTTCTGAACAAGTTGAGTTTGTCATGATGAGATGTGAATTTAGTTTCTGTGTTATAGTGCCTACCAAGTTAGATTCTAATTACACTATATGCTTAGCATTTCTACTAACAAAGGGTGTTTTAAGAAAGCGAGCCCGAGGTGTTGCCCTTAAAACTTGAACACTAGACTACCTTTGTTGAAACTAGGCATGTGAGACACGACTTGACTTTGAGTCACATGATTTGTTTGATCACAAATCATTCTCCATTAGTTAGACTTCAGGTTTATTTACAACCATGTTTATCTAGCAAAACAAAAGTTCAAACATCTGGTCCCCAATATCTCATGGGTCCAAAGTTGTTAGTGGCAAATATCCTACGCATTTGTTGCATTAGTTTAGGATGTAAGAATGGTGAACACATTTCCCATGGTAGGTAACTTTGAGATTTACAGTTATTCCAAGTTACGGGGAAGTTACTTGGATAACTTTGTCTTTTAAGTTACCTCTCGGCAGAGGTGTTCTTGACCGAGGTTTGGGAGAATTTGTTTTTCTAGGTGGAGGAGTTTTCGACCTAGTGTCGGGCTTTACAAATCCAAGTCCGGGAGTTGACAGGGGTTTGTAAAAGCTTTTGACTTCCTCTATGCTAGCAATAGGCACTTTAGTACTATTTACAACTATGTGACTTGGTTTAGGACTTAAGTTATTTTTCACTAGAATAAGAAGAGTCGGAATGTACCTCATTAGAAGCTTGAGCCATTAGGCATGTTTCATCGTTAAGGTTCTTATCTTCTTCTTCACCGCTATCACTCCAAGAGCCTCCTATGAAAGCTCGTTGGTTGTCGGATTTTGGTGGTTTGGGACGTTCTCCTATGAGGTGATTTGGATCTCCGCATCTAAAGCATCTCCTATCACTCGTCCCTTTCCTTTCATCTCGGTTCTTTTGAGATGACCTCTTTTCATCATGAGGTTGTCTAGGAAATCTACCTTTTCTCCTAAGGAACTTTCTAAAGTTTCTAACGGCTAGTGCATATTCTTCATCTTCATTATCGAAACTCGATCATTCCTCATCACTAGACCCCTTCTTGGCCTTTAATGCTAGAGACCTAACTCTCTCGCTTTTGCCTTTGACTATATCGGAGTCCTTCTTGATTATCATCTCGTGAACTTTTAAGTTTCCTATTAGTCATCGAGTGACAATGTCGCTAAGTCCTTTGACTCTTCAATGGCGGTGACCTTTGCTCTCCATTTAGGATGTAGAGCTCTAAGAAACTTCCTAACATAATTCTTGCTAGAATAACCTTCATCAAGAGTTTTAAGACTAGTGATAATAATATTAAATCTAACAAAATCATTATCTATTGACTCATCTTCCGAAATGGAAAATTGTTCATATTGTTGAACAAGAAGGTCTATCTTGTTCTCTTTGACTTGATTATTACCTTGGTGAGTGACTAACAAGATTTTCCAAATGTCTTTTGCCGTATTACACATGAAAATTCTTTCAAATTCCTTTTTAGGCAAAGCATTGTAAATCATCATTTTAGCCTCATTATTTTCGGCTAATCTTTATTTAAGTTCATCATTTGTTTATCATAAGAACCAATTTCATCCTTTTTAGTTAACGGATTCATTTGAATCAGTTGAAAGTCACCCTCGGTAATAATATGCCAAAGATCAATGTCTTTTGATTTCACATACGTTTCGAATCTTGTTTTCCAATAAATAAAACAATCGGTTTCGAAAAGTGGTGGTCTTTGCATAGATTGCCCTTCTAGATATTTGTCGGAATCCATTGATCGATTCAAGTTCTAAAATACAATATACTTTAAAAGCTTGACTGACGTGGCTCCTGATACCAATTGTGAAAAACTAGAAGGGGGGGGGGGGTTGAATAGTTTTACCGGTTTTTAAGTTCTTTTAAAATCTTCTTAAAAGTTTACTTATGAAAAACCTTGATTCTAATCTTATGTGTAATCAATCAACACCAATATGAACTACACACTAAACTAACTAATAATAAGTAAAGGAAGTAAAGAGAAAAGTTGGAAAGATCAAACGGGGACAAAAGGATTTATAGTGGTTCGGCTACGAAGCACCTCTTAGAACATTATTTGCATCAACAACATTAAGTCTTAAAATGAAGTTTTGAATTTGTTAAACTTCTTATGAAGCTAGATATTAACAAACTAATATCAGGAACTGTCAATGTGTATTTGTAATGTCCCAAAATAGAACAATTTGGTGTTGCTCTACTTGCTAAGTATTTATAGATAGTCTATAAATTGCAAAAGGCAAGTGGGACTTTTTTTCCTGAAAAGATAAAATTACAATATACATAATCTTCGAAAAATACACTAGTGAATGTCATGATGAGGTTAAACATGTTAATGTTAAATCTCAAGATGATAGAATTCTCATTTATAGATCCGCAAGGATATCTCAAATATTTGAATAATATGCTGAGGATTATGAGTTACATGATTATGGTAAACCTGTTGATCATTAAGATGAATTGCAAATATTGAATTTGGCAAATTACTCATACTATGAATGTTAAGATGCAGTCCGTAAAGATAATTAGTTTTTGGAAACTTAGTTTATCTTGAATTCTATAGTTAGACTATAGAATGAAGATGAGTTTCTTCAAAGGGAATGAAAATCCTAGAGGTTTAAATCTTTGTGCAGAAATCATATGGACAATTTTGTAAACATATTTAATGTATGTATTATGACAAGATTATTAATCACACTTAAGCAATTAACTGTGATTGAACATTCTTTCTAGGCACATTAAATGTATAAAGATTATGATTGTCATCCTTATTTTCATTAATATGAAATTGACAATGGAATATCAAAACTCTTTCTAGAGTAATTACTTGTGCGAGGAAGATAAGTAATCAAAAGGAGTATTTGAATTCAAATAATCTTTGAAAGTGTACAAAGTGCAATAATTCATGAATGGATTAATGCATGCATCTAGGAGATATACTTATGTTTAATTATTAAATCCAAGTTTTGATTTATAATTAAAATAAGATAATTCCTTAGTATTCCTGAAAGCTAGTGGAAGTATTATGTTTATTTTCTTATTTCATATATGTTGTACAACATATAGAAAGTAACATTCCATATACGTTAAATGTTAAGTCTTAGTTTGGAATGAAACTTTACTTGAAGATCTAGGAAATAAACATACAATCTTGGAATATATGTTTATTGTTATAAAGATATGCGGTAAAATAAGTAATTATAATAGAACATGATATATTATTAGAAAATCTAAATGGATACATATCTTTGAAAGGATATAACATGAATAAAATCTAGGTTTGACACAAGATTTTTTTATGTACATCATGTTATTTGTTGTATCATGCTTGGATGAAAGATGATTTAATAACATTGATATCTAATTGAAAGTTATTAGATAACAAAGTGTAATGAATATGGTTGGATATAGCATTACATCCTCAGCCATGACTTGAGGCATAATTCATTAACTAGAATTATCACGCATTGATCTATTTAGTATTTGGATAAGGGATGTTAAACAATTATTATTTACAATGAATTAAAGTACTTGGTACGTTTGTTTTCATTAATAACAGACTGTAACCTATATTTGCATGTTTAAATCCGTGAATAACTTATCATTGAATTAAGATCAATTTGAGTTTTGGTAGAATATACTTGAAAGTATATTGATGCGTTGACATACCAATTTCACATAATATTCAATGAATTAAATATAGGACTTATCCCAACCCCATGATTGTACTTTATGGATCTTGTCATCAAGTAAATCATGACTACAATTTATCCTTAGACTTGAAATACTAGAGAACTGTCATGGATGTAATGCATTTCTGTGAAACAATTTACCCCTATACGTAACTGACAACTATAAGGATTGTTTTTAGATGTGTTGCAAAGTTCATGGGTTTTGCTTCTAGTCAAGAAAGTATTTTTTCCTTCAAATTCGTTTTTAAGTTTAATAATGCTGAGCCCCTCGTAGTGTTGACAAGATGTTTACATGGCCATGCCCAAGATCTATCTGGAATATATTCGGAAGATTTGGTAACCTTGCTCAATCACAAACAACGAGAAACAGAATAGTTAAATAAAGGAATGACTAAGATCCATATCTTTATTTAACGTGGTATTAGAAACAAAGGATAAGTATGATGATGAATCATCAAAAGGTTTTTCTAGGAGACCTTACTCGAGTTGTACTGGGGGCATTCCTATGTTGCTAGATGCTAACAAATGTCATTACACTATTAATAGATGTCCAAGTGGGAGCTGTTAGTTTTGCGAACAAATATCAATACGTGTATGTCTAGAATCGAACTCGAGACCACGAGATTGCACACTTTACGTATGAGAATTAATGGATAATAATTATATATATATATATATATAACGTTATATATTTAATTATTAAAACACATATAACGACTAACGGACATTAGTAGTTAACGACAATTGACTAACGACCGTTTAATATTAAAGAGAAGGACTAGATTGTAAATAGGAGTCAAAAAGGATCCGGAATCCCTCTCCCTGGGATATGGCTGGTCGATCAAAGGCAAGGGGAAACCCAAACCTACTCCAACTTGTCCTCCAAGTTATAATTAGTTTAAATACAAAACCAAGGGTCATTGTTTTGCATCTTTTGTGCACACACTTAACCCGTAAATTTTCTCTCCTCTTTTTTTTTTTTTTTTTTTTTTTTTTTTCTTTTTTTTTTTTTTTTTTTTTTGTTAAAACCGATCAACTAAACCCTTTCAAATGGAGTGATCGATTTTTGTTTAGCAAAATTGTTGGGAATTAAATGTCTGAGGGCTTACTACTGCTAGAGAATTACACTAACAGTACAACTATTAGTGTATAAGTGTGGACTGCTGAGATATAAGTAACAGTACAAACTCTGAAGTTAGTATTGCTATTATAACAGAAGGTACTGTTACATGGATAAACATTTAGAAGATATGTATTAAGGATAAGTATGGAATAGATCTTTTGTATATCTTAATTATGTTATCTTTAAAGTTTTGTTATAGTCGGGAATTGCAATAGTATTTAAGTACAAGGGCTAGTTTAGACAATAGGGCTAAGTTAGACTTGTATTGTTATAATAAATACCTTCCTAGTCACAACTAGGAAGGTGGGATTCACTTGTTACTTGGAGGTGTGTATGTTTTCTTTACTTTCTCTCTCTAGAAAACATACACACCTCCCCCAACCAATAAACTAATTCGACCATGTTTAATCTTTATTTCGAGTTTCCCCGACCACCAGAACGTGATCTTCGTCACTACAATTGGTATCAAGAGCTAATCGGGGGCGAATCTTGGTGTCTTTGAGGTAAAACATGTGATTTATGGTGTGTTTTATCTCGTTACTGTTCATCAGTCGGGTTTTTAGGTTTTTTTGTTCGATTTGTGTTCATATGTTAGCAACAGTTACGTTTTTGTTATATAAAAACGTTAGCTTGTGTGTCTTTCTTGGAATCGTACGCAAAAATCAAGGTTCAAGGTTGTGTTTGTTAGTGATTTAACAAGTTGGTTTGTGTAGACTTGATAGTTCTTCACTCGAATCTTGAGTTTATAGGTTGAATTTTTGTTGTTCTAAGTGATTAGATCGACAAACATTGAAGAAGATTTTGCGAGATTTGCTCTTGGATCTTGAGGGTAATTCTTGCAAAAGAATTATTGATATGAGTTGGTAAGAGTGGTTAGCTATCTCAGTGGGCAAACCAGTGGGCAAGTGACAAAAGGACAAGAGTTGGTAAACTGCTTTCTATCGCAAATCAGGGGCCAACGGACTTCTATCGCAATTCCAGCATATTTATCGCATTCTTGTACAAGATTTGCGATAGGAGTTTTTGTTGAAATTGAAATTGAGCATTTCTATCGAAATTGCACAATCAGTTTTTATCGTAAATCAATTTCGACAGTTTTATCGCAATTGGCCTTGTCAATTTCGACAAAATTATCGAAATTGAAAGTCACACTTTATTGCAAATGGTGTCCGACAAGCCTATCGCAAATGCTGACAGACAACCTTATCGCAATTGTGTCCGAGAACTCTATCGCAATTACATATCGGACATCTTATCGCAATTGTAAAAAAAAATCGTATTTAATTTGGAGGAGTGACTTAAGAGTCAGTTTTCACGCGAAATTCAAATTCTGGTACAATAGTGAAAATTTTGGCCCAAAATTCAAATTTTTAGGTCAAAATTCAAATTTTTGGGAATTTTTGGCGTAAAAATTTCTTAAACTCAAATTTTTCCAGCATCCTTAGTATGACATTTTATGGCATATTTCACACCAAAATCACAAATGAAATTATCAGACTGCACCATCAAAATTAGCACGTATAGCCAAAAAGATCCTTATCAAGAATCACAATCAAATGACAATGGCTAAATATTGATTGTTATCAACTGTGACTACAAGGATGATGATTCATTATTACCTATTTGAAGTTGAAGTGAAATATCACGGGTGCGTGTACTTAGTATCTTGAAGATATCGGGGTTGGTTGGATGCATGATTCTTCGAGATCCTTGCTCGAGCTTAAGCTGCTCTTAGAGCATTCAATGATTAAGTCTTGATTTATCTAGTTTTCATAGGTCAAGGGGTGGATGGACGAAGACCTAGTTAACTATCACTTAGAGGAAACACGTTGTAGTACTCAGTGTCATACAAAGATGTGGATAATTCAAGAGAGGTTCATATACAGTTAAGGAAGAATGGATGGGTATATGCAATGACCTATGCTTTAAGGAGTTATGTTGTAGTGCTCAGTATAGGTTCTTAGTCATACAACAGTACAAGTTTAAGTCACAAGTTTGAGTTATTTTACTTCAGTCTCAACTTCGTCATAGTGGGTTTTCTCTATCAGTAGTTACTACATGAAGCCATTGTTTTTGATACAGAAGGTTGATAAAGAGTTAGACATTTCAAATGGTATTATTAGTAAATTGGGTTTATCTACATCTTCTCATGAGCTGTTATGGTTAATGATAAAGTACTTCCAGTTCATACTCTATGCACACACCTTTATTTGCTGATTCTGATAAATCGTAACCAGCAGGGGAGACAAATGTGTAAAATCCAGTGATGATGATGATGGAACTATCCTGGAGAAAGAAAAGTGCATTTCCGGATCTTAATTGATTCTGGTGCTACGGTTTCAACTTTGGGGAAGAGAAATCATTAAACAAGTTACCCGTGACCAACGATATGGGTCAACTTGTTACTTTGGAGATTATCATTTCATGTGTACGTTACGGGCTGATCTCTCATGGGAAAAATAACTGGGATGCGTTTGGTGAGATGAAGATGTTGATACTCTATTCCCCCGAACAGAGAACATATTCAAGGCACTCAGGCCACTCCTCATAAGAAAGGCTATCAGTTTGGGGGAGAGCACTAATTAGGGGAGAGCACTCAGGACACTCTGAATTAAACCCTAATTAGATTTGCTCACATGGTTCGTCTGCAAGTAAAGAAATGGCAGCTAAGAAGATTCTTCAAGCTAAATGAAGTAATGAAGTTTGAAGATCATTCTCATGTTTTGTATTGAATTTTACTTGTAGGGAACATTGTAAGCAATTCTTGTATAACATCACTTTGGGGAGAGATTGTTAGCTTTAAAGTTTTCTTATAGTCGAGAATTGCAATAGCATTTAAGTACAAGGGCTACTTTAGACAATAGGGCTAAGTTAGACTTGTATTGTTGTAATAAATACCTTCCTAGTCACAACTAGGAAGGTGGGATTCACTTGTTACTTGAAGGTGTGTATGTTTTCTTTACTTTCTCTCTCTAGAAAACATACACACCTCCCCCAATCAATAAACTAATTCGACCAAGTTTAATCTTTATTTCGTGTTTCCCCGACCACCTGAACGTGATCTTGGTCACTACAAATTAGTTAGAATTATATGCTAGAATACGTATCTTGTACAGGACCCCTTAATTCTATAAAAAGATATCCTAGGTTAGTTTTGGTATACATCAGTCGAATACTTTTGTTAAGATTCAAGGTCATTGTAACCCTAGTGATAACAAGATCACTCGTATTATCATTGAATAATATTGAATCGTTTGGTGTTAAACTTTCTGTGTTCATACAAGCATTACTGGTCCATTAATCAAATCAAAACTCTTCTAAGTGTGGTTAAGTAGATTTCGGATACTTGAATGCATAACATCATAGTATCATAAACACATCATAAGGGAGTAACATCCTAAGTATTTTCTAATCCTCTCAAGTGGTATCAAAGCCAGGTTGATACTATTGAATTTAGAAGAACTCTTTTCTGAAGTAATGGACATGGAGACTACACAAACAAACATGGCTGCTAAACTGCCAATGCTCAAGCAAAACGTCTTTGAGATGTGGAGGCTGAGAATAGAACAGTACTTCGAGGTGCGTGCAGGACTATGCACTCTGGGAGATCATTGAAGAAGGAAACTCATTCATACCTTCCACATTTGTGTCAACTGTTGTTGGTAAAGAAGTAACTGTTGTGCAGACCTCTCCAGTGAATGCAGAAGAGAGGTTACAGAAGAAAAACGATGTAAAGGACATGAGTCTGCGGATGATGAAAATTCCTAATGATCAACTCTTGAATTTCAGCAAGTATAAGGATGCAAAGTCCTTATTTAAAGCAACCAATGACTCTGTTAAAACAAAACTTTGGGAACTTTTCTGCAACCAGTCATGAGTCTTTGGATCACATGTTCAATAGATTGCAGAAGATTGTTAGCCAACTGGCTTTTCTTATAGTGGAGATACCTCAGGGGTTTATAGAAATCGACTAAAGGGTTTAGTCGAATACTTCACCACCAAAAATCTTCTCTACAATCTCGCACACATGTTGTTATAGCAATTTAATTAGAATGTTAGTTCTTGTTCACGAAACAAATCAATCTCTTGTTATCAACAACCAAAATCGAAACCCTAACCTTTCTTTGGGAGGATATCGATTAGCTAAAGAGAAGAGAAGATTGACTTGTTAGGTTTACAAGTTATGAGAATAATGTAGCCTAAAGGGTTCATTATACAGGTTTCTCATAGCAAGCAACTTCCATTCCACCACCTATGTGGGATATAGTGGTTTTTTCGTGAAATAATTATTATAATACATTATTAATGTTAATTATGAATTGAATCTTTAAACGTAACGCGTGTGATCCCATAGGCTTGAGTTCGAAACCGGACATACGTTATTATATATGTTTACATTCAACACAATGTGTTTAACACACTTACATGATTTTAAGCAAAATTGCAACACAAACTGTATACTTTTTAATGATAAAAATGTCTTTCTAAAGTCACATTTATTCTCCAACTACTATTTTACAGTATCAATCAATGGTGACATATGAGACCTGCAAGGAGTTGCGTGTCTTTATAGCAAGTCAAGTTAAAAAAGTGAAACAAAATTCAAACAAACAACTTCAATAAATTCCCTAACCAACCAACCAAGTTTTTAAAAAAGAAGGGTAAAACTTGGTAAATAGTGTGTAGTAAATAGTGTGTAATAAATAGCATTACAGTTTGCAGTGTCTTGTTTCATAGGCCAGTATCAAAAATCCAAAACTTGTATGACAAGTAGACGTTGATAATGATAAGATGTTTCAATGTCAAAAATGTGTTAAATCCCAGCCGTTGATGATGACATGATTTTTTGGTGGGGAATGAATAATGGGGGTTTGTTGTTTACACTTAACACCACGTAAAAGGCATGGAAATGGCCGGAGTTCTAAACTTAAAGTCATTACCATCAGTTTCCAAACCCATTTGTCGCCAAAAACCACTATCATTTTCATCTACTAAGTCTAATACTCGTAGAATTCTTGTAATAAAGTCATCAGCCGAAGCTACGGATACATCTTCATTTTTTACTCCAACCAAACACATACAATAAATCTCTTTCACCAACTTTACCAACCCTCTTACACATTAAATAAATTTGACCAACTTTAGTTTCTTTACACCTCACTCGTTACTTAAACAACCACAACAACTTACAACTTCCTTAGTTACATTCAGCAAGAATGTAAAATTCTCATTCACCAAGCTATGTTTGTTTAGGTAAGGTTAAGGTAAACAAGTTAGTTTCATTTTCTAGCTCATTTTTAACTTGAAACCCTAAATTCTAACTTTGAGAATCTTGTTTTTGAAGGAGAAATGGGAGAACTTGTGAATGTGATGATATGCCAATTAATTGATGGAGTCTTTTACGCTGAAACAGATAAAGAAGGTGCGATGCTAACTCAAAACTTGGTAAGTGATCACCAATTTAATACAAATGAACTTGCGTATGATGTGGTATAACTCATCTTGTTTGTTCTTAACTAGTAGTAGTAATTTAAATTTATCGTTGTATCTAAAACACTAGGACTCTTATAAGACGATAATATTGTTACTAAACATAACCGATGTGTTATAATTTTAGGATGAAAAACAAAGCATGAGTGGCATGAGTAACACTTTTTTTTTATGAGTATTGGCACATATCAATTGCATCTATTGGCATGTACTACCTACTTACAAAATACATCTCATTATTCTTTCTTAAATAATACACCATGGCTTTATTTGTTTAATTTCTTATTTAAAAATCAACATACACACATTTATCAATTTGGTGAACTTTTGGTAAAAGATGAAAATTTAACATCACTGCATATATATGTTTGTAAGTAGTTTTACATGCCTTGTTCATAAGTGTTATTATTGGGTAAGCTTGAGTTAACAATTGGTTGTTTTGACCGGGTTTTTAATTCTTAACGATTCTTATTAGATAACATAACATGATTTGTTTTCAAGTCAGAGACCAAGAAAAGATAAAGTCGAACGAGCTTGTTGTCACTGTTGAAATATGTGGTCTCGGAATTTACAACACTAAGGTATAATTTACTTCGCAATTGTGGCTAAATTATGCCACAACTTTAATTTGTACTTTGTTTTTGTTTCAGACGAATCCATTTTTTGGATATATAGTTTATGCTACAAATGCGTAAGTTGACTTATGTTAAATTCATAATTGTATAGTTGTATTTAGGGGTTTTTGCATATATATCCTCCCCAAAATGCATAATTGCATATATATCCAAAGCATGCATAAAAACCATTGTACTATGTGCATCAAAAACTTGTACAAAGGATATATATGCAATTATTCACTTTGGAAGGGATATATATGCAATTCTGCCTTGTATTATGTATTTATGTTGTATTTCTATTACAACAGATTCAAAAAATATTAAATTCTATAAGACTAGGTGTAATGTAACAAAATATTTCACCAACATTTTAGCATTCGCCCATTTTAAGTTTTAACAAACCACTACCAACTATTTGTAGTGATGACCACTAAACCAAACAGATAAACATACCCCGCTTAAATACATGCATGCATACCCCACAATACAAAAGGTTGTTATGCTAAATCAAAATTAAGTTTCGTATTTTTGGATAAGGTGGTGTTTGTTTAAGCTTCTATTTGGCTTATGAGCTTATTTGATTCTTAGCTTATATTTCATAAGCCCAAATTTTCCATCTTCATAATAACATAACCCATGCAAAATTGATTGGCTATCTATATTTATGTGTTTTGAATGACTAAGTACAGCTGTAGAGTAGTAAGTAAGTTTTTGAAGGACAAGTTTGTTGTGATAAATAAAAAAGTACCGTATTCTCAAAAAAATATAAAAAATAAAAAATAAATAAATAAATAAAATAAAAAGTACCGAAGACAATAAATAATATCTTTGACCAGAAATGAGCTACCACCCACCTACACTTAAAAGTAAATAAATATCCTCTACAACAACAACAAAAACAACACTTGTCCCCAAGTTTATTCAGCAAGTTAACTTTGTTTGTTTAACTGAAAACCCTAATTTTAAGGAGAAATGGGAGAAGCTGAGCAGGTCATGATAGACCAATTGTTCTTTGACGGTGACCGTGTTGATGAACCCGTTGAAGGAGTGTTTTGCATTCATAAAGATGTCACTCTTAAAATGCTAACAAAAAATTTGGCACCTGGTAAAGATGTCCACGAAAATGAAATTTTTTATCATGCGGTATAACTTTTATCTTGTTTAAATTTTGTTTAATTACTAGTTGTAGTAGATTTGTGTTTATGCATCATTGTATTTGAGAACTTGATTGTTCTATTTATTATTATTATTATTATTATTATTATTATTATTATTATTATTATTATTATTATTATTATTATTATTATTATAACATCACTTTATTAGAAACATGTAGGATTTACAAGAAGTTAGTAGGGAGCCGAGATACTAATTATTATTATTATTATTATTATTATTATTATTATTATTTCTTTATTATGGTGTTAGGTGGGCTCAGAATTTAGAGTGATCAACCCTATCGAGTCAATACTTGGTTTAGCTCTTGTTAACGGAATAAGAAATATCTTTGTGGTAAATTGACATATTTCAACACCTTTTTGTTCTTGTTAGGTGGCTTAATTAATTACTATTCTATACATTTTTTATTTTTATTTTTTTAGAAGCCTGAATCAAAGGTCCTTTACATAGCCAAAGATGATTCTGCAGCTGTCACTTTTTCCCATATGTCGGATTTAGTCGGCGTGGTAAGTATTTTACCTATCTTTAAATTAAACCCCTTATTTACTTTTGCATTCAAACCATTTTTTTTTGCTACGATCGAGTTGTATTTTTGGCTACCGCACATAATGCCAATGGAGGCAGATATGACCTTTTAAGAGAAAATGTTATTTATCTTGGTGGCACCGCTACCAATCTTGCTCAATGTAGGGATCATTCACATTCCTGTTTTAAGGGGTCCATTGATGTCTTGTATTGTGATGTAGGGCATCCTAACAAGGTAGCTTAATATCAACCAAATCCCTTGCTTTAAGCTCTCTCTTTCTCTCTAGTCACTACTTTAATTCCCTATCTATCTATCCATAATGACCATGCCCATAACCGCCACGCTCATAACGACCACGACCATAACCGCCTACGCCACCACGACCATAACCGCCATTCGCATGCCCAACATCACCATGGCCTCTGCCATGACCAACATCACCATGGTTTCCGGGACCTTGAGCACCTTTGTCATCACCGCCGTCGGGACCTTGATCACCTCTAGAATAAACACTATAGCTGCCTCCCCCATTACCATATCTGCGACCAACACCGCCTCCCTGTTCATAACTATCAGCTCGGTGATAGTCGCCTTGAGGAACATTATCCCATGATTGAATATGCAAGGAGCCCATAGCATATTTTACAATTTCTGTCAATCTCTTAAAACCTGCCAGCGTATACTTCTCATCTTCAGCTTGGGGTTTATCAGTCTTGCCCGGTTTCGGCCTTCTTGGAGCACAATTTGAAACATTCACCCATTCCTTTGGTAAAAACGCCATAAATTCATATTCACCTTCCATAGGAATAATATGCTAGTTCTTCATTAAATCGCTCATTACAACATCATACCAGACGAATCTCGCGCTTTCTGAAAAGGTTAAAGCAAACTGGCCGATAGCGCAAGCGCAAGCCGAATTTTCCTTCTGTTCAATTATTATGAGTATAGCTTTATTCTCAGTATACCAGACGAACCTCGGATTCATAGAAATACCTTCCTGGTTCATCCGCTGTCCCAACTTCAAATACATTACCATCAGTATCCTCTAAGGCCACTACATATATATATATATCCCTTTTTCTAATGTAAATTGGAAAGAACTTTCTACCATACGCGAATAATTGAACAGAAGAAAAATTGGGCTTGTGCTTGGGGTATTGGCCAGTTTGCTTTAACCTTTTCAGAAAGCGCGAGATTCATCTGGTATGATGTTGTAATGAGCGATTTAATGGAGAACCAGCAGATTATTCCTATAGAACGTGCATATGAGTTTATGGCGTTTTTACCAAATGAATGGGTGAATGTTTCAAATTATGCTCCAAGAAGACCTAAACCGGGCGAGACTGATAAACCCCAAGCTGAAGATGAGAAGTATAAGATGGTAGGTTTCAAGAGATTGATAGAAATTGTAAAATATGCTATGGACTCCTTGCATATTCAATCATGGGTTTATGGTCCCCAAGGCGATTGTCACCGAGCTGAGAGTTACGAACAGGGTGGCGGTGTTGTTCGCGGAAATGGTAATGGGGGAGGCAGCTATAGTGTTTATTCTGGAGGTGATCAAGGTCCCGATGCCGGTGATGACAGAGGTGGTCAAGGTCCCAGAAACCATGGTGATGTTGGTCATGGTAGAGGCCATGGTGATGTTGGGCATGGGAAAGGCGGTTATGGCCGTGGTGGCGTAGGGGGTTATGGTCGTGGTCGTTATGAGCGTGGCGGTTATTGGCATGGTCATTATGGATAGATAGATAGGGAATTAAAGTAGTGATTAAAGAGAAAGAGATAGCTTAAAGCAAGGCATTTGGGTGATATTTAGCTACCTGGTTAGGATGCCCCACATCAGAATACAAGACATCAATGGACCCCATAAAACGGGAATGTAAATGATCCCTGCATTGAGCTGGATTGGTAGCGGTGCCACCAAGATAAATAACATTTTCTCTTAAAAGGTCAAATATGCCTCCATCGGCTTTATGTGCAGTAGCCACAAATACAACTCCATACTAGCACACAAAAAAATTGTTAGAACGCAAAAGTAAATAAGGGGTTTAATTTAAAGATAGGGAAAAATACTTACCACACCGACTAAATCCGACAGATGGGAAATCGTGATAGCAGCAGAATCATCTTTGGCTATGTAAAGGACCTTTGATCCAGGCTTCTATATATATATATATATATATATATATATATATATAATATATATATATATATATATATATATATATATATATATATATATATATATATATATATATATATATCGAATAGTAATTAATTAAGCCACCTAACAAGAACAAAAAGGTGTTGAAATATGTCAATTTACCACAAAGATATTTCTTATTCCGTTAACAATAACTAAACCAAGCATTGACTCGATCGGGTTGATCACTCTAAATTCTGTGCCCCCCAACACCAAAAAAAAAAAAAAAAAAAAAAAAGAAAAAAAAAAGAAAAAGATAAAAAGCCTATCAAGATTTCAAATACAACGATGCATAAATACAAATCTACTACAACTAGTAGTTAAAAACAAAATTTAAACAAGATAAGAGTTATACCGCATGATAAAAATATTCATTTTCGTGGACATCTTGACCAGGTGCCAAATTTTTGGTTAGCATTTTAAGAGTGACATCTGATTCATTATGAATGCAAAATACTCCTTCAACGGGTTCATCACCACGGTCACCGTCAAAGAATAATTGATCTATCATGACCTGCTCAGCTTCTCCCATTTCTCCTTAAGATTAGGGTTTTAAGTTAAACAAAAAATGTTAACTTGCTGAATAAAATTGGGGACAAGTGTTGTTGTTGTTGTTGTTGTTGTTGTTGTTGTTGTTGTAGTTGTAGTTGTAGAGGATATTTATTTACTTTTAAGTGTAGGTTGGTGGTAGCTCATTTCTGGTCAAAGATATTATTTATTGTCTTCGGTACTTTTTTTTTTTTTAATTTTATTTTTTTTATTTTTTTATTTTTTGAGAATACGTTACTTTTTTATTTGTCACAAACAAACTTGTCTTTCAAAAACTAACTTACTACTCTACAACTATAGTTAGTCATTCAAAACACATAAATATAGATAGCCAATCAATTTTGCTTTGGTTATGTTATTAAGATGGAAAATTTGCGCTTATGAAAAATAAGCGGAAAATCAAATAAGCTCATAAGCCACATAGAAGTTTAAACAAACACCATCTTATTCAAAAATACGAAATTTAATTTTGATTAAGTATAACAACCTTTTGTATTGTGGGGTATGCATGCATGTGTTTAAGTGGGGTATGTTTATCTGTTTGGTTTAGTGGTCATCACTACGGATATTAGCTAGTGTTTTAGTGAATGGTGCTACATTACGGTGGTAAACATATGTCAAAAAAACATGGGATAATTACCAAAATAGCCCAAACACAAATGGGCGGTTCCCTATCTAACCCGAAATCCGAAAATAATTGTGTTGCCCAGGGCAACCGGCATTTTTTGGGGCAACCGAAGGATTTCCAGTGTATTTTTTGGGCAACAATCGCCCTTTTTTGGGCAACTGGGGGCATTGCCCAGGGCAACCGGGGTAGAAATATCCCATTTAGGTTTTGGGCTATTTTAGTAATTATCCCAAAAAACATAGAGTGGTGCTACATTACGGTGGGCACCAGATGAGAAAAATGCCCAAGAACCCGAGGTGTATGATGAAAAAAATGCCAACGTGAGTGGTGCTACATTACGGTGGACACTAGATGAGGAAGTTTTACTTGCCAAGTGTTACGTAGCCGTTTCCGAGGATAAGAATGTTGGAGTTTCTCAAAAGGGCCTCACGTTTTGGTATCGGGTTGGGAACGAGTTCAACAAGTTAAATTTTCAAGTTCGTAACAAGGATATGCTTACACGCAAGTGGCATACGGTGAAGGGACATTGCCAAAAGTTTCAAGCGGTTTCCAAACGTGCTAAACATTTGGAAAAAAAGTTGTGAAAATGAAGTGGATAATATGAGGCATGCTAGACAAATGTATCGTGACGAGCATAAAGGTGTTTCGTTGTCTCAAGAGGAATCGTTGGAAATTTTGAGGGCGTGTCCAAAATGGGACGTGCCGAAACCGATTGAGTTAACCGGAGACGTCCCCGGTGAAACCAACTAAGAGCTATTCGGTGATTATGCACGACCACGTCTGGCCGGGAAACCACGCGCCGGAAAGAAACAAAAATCCGATACCACGTTTTAGGACTCACTTTTAGGATTATAAATTAATGGTAACTAAGACAAGCGGTACCATACCTTTGTTGGCAGCTAGACTAGTCCGACATGAGTACCATTACACTTCTAAAACTAAAAACTAAACCTAATAAGCAGATCTAATTCTAAATTAAGCAATTTAAAACAAGTAATAGCCAATTAGGTAATGAACTTCAAACAATGAGTGACACAAATACATAAATATGTCACTAGTATCTGGAACATCAAGAACAAAAGTGCTTCTGAATCCATGAGTCACACTGAAACCAATCAATCCATCAAATTGTATATCAGGAAATACATATCATGATAGCAGAACATCATCAGCCATTTTTTTTGGTTTTTTTCCTCCTTTCGCTCCTGATAGAGAAAAGGCGGTACTTGGCGATTTTTTCTCACGGACTCCAAGGATATTACAAGGCATGTCCTTTCGTAAATGAATAACACGCTTTTTGAGTACAGAGGGAGCATCATTAGAGCCTATTTGATCATCTGCAAAGTATAAGAAAAGTGAGATATGCTTGCAAATAAAATTGTTGACTGGGCGTGTCTCTTATCATTGAAAATATCGGCAATCATGAATGCAAAGTATAAGATAAGTGAGATACACTTGCAAATAAATCGTTGACTAGCAGTTGTCTTACCATTTCTTAAAGGCATAGATGAACTGGCATCATTCAAAATTTCACCAGAATCATTAAAGCCATCCAGACCATCTTGTTGGTTGGATGGAGGTCCCTCAGAATCATCTTCGGCATCAGACTCATATAAGCATTGCAGATCATCTTGTTGGTTGGATGGAGGTCCATCAGAATCATTTTTGGCAGTTTGTTGATTGGATTGAGGTACATCAGAATCATCTTCGGCAGGCACGAAAGGAAGTAAAAAAAATGCATTATCTTCCTTGATGCAGTTGATTTCAAGATGTCGATTCTTCCACATTTCGATGTAGGAATGATATGCATCCATTATTTTTCTCTTTGTAGTTCCCCCAGATGATTTAGAAACTAAAACGTGCAATCTTTCCACCGGTTTTAGATTTATAATGTCAAGTTGGAAGAAAGCCTTTTCTGGCTCATGATATATAATATGATTAAAGTTGAAGAGTACCACCCTAGAAAAGAAGATTCTCTTATGCAAATTCCTTGATAACCAAACATATGGAACCAAACTTTACATCCTGAAATGGGGTATTTAAATAGTAAGAGAAAGGTGGTGACTAGAGATAATCGGAAAACTACTCGGATCGGGATTTATATATATTATTATATACTAGAAACTTAAAAATATACTAGAAACTTTAACCTTAAACTATGTTTGACCCGAGTTGACCCCGATTGCCCGATCATCTGAGTTTGACCCGAATTTAACCGAGTTGGACCGTTCGACCCGAGTTGCCCAAACTCTCATCGGGGACTCCCCGAGTTGAGAGTAATCGCCAAGTACACGGCCGATGTCGTCCGAGTTTTACAACACTGTTTTGGGGGTACTAAATAGAAGTAGTTTGCAAAAACATACCTCAATCGTCATTTGGTCGCGGATAAAAATGAAATTCTTTCCCATTTTCGGCTTTCCCCGTAAAGCTTACCAGGGTCTACCATGAGTGGGGACCAGTAACGAAAAAGAGGGACTGTTTTCTCTTCAGATGAACCATTCGGAATAATAAGATTGGCAATTTTAGAAATTCTTTCCATAAAAAGAACTACAAAAAAAAAAAAAAAAAAAAAAAAAAACCCTTAAAATGTAAGTCGGAATAATCATAGAAATAGTATATAAAATAAGGTAAATCCTGAATTTGAAGAATACCTCAAAAATCCACATTGGTCCCTTGACATTCTCTCTCTTTCCCGAGAGATTAGCATGCAACCAAGCAAGGGCAGCAGCACCCCATGCAACATCATTTAACTTTGAAGGAGACAAGTCATCTAAAAATTGTAACCAATATGCCGGATAATGATTTGGTTTCAATTTGGAAGAACTTTAGTTCCAATAAGGTACATTAGATACCCTCGTACATAAGGTGCAAGGGCATCGTTTGATATATCCTCCGGAACTGCCTCAAACGTCTCTTTCAAAACCAATTTTTAGACACCTTCATTTTCATTCCTTCTTCCTCATAAGTGCCAAGCATATCAATGGAAATCTGCTTAGTCTCTATATCATCACATATAACCAGTCGGCTACCGTCAACAGGAAATACTGTGATAGCAAATACATCTTGTAATCCCAAATACAACTCAATCTGACGATCACGACCGAAAGTGAATGTTCTTGAACTTTTATCATAACAATGTTTTTCTAATAAATGACTGAAATGTTGTTTTCTGAGTATAAGGAACCATATCTATAAGTGGAGAAAAATGACCTTCCAATAATTTCTTGATCCTAACTATCCACTTTCCATGGATTTCTCATATCAAAGGATGTTCCTGTCATCTGCATTAACAAACAACGCTAAAATGTTACAAAACCCCATTCCAAAATATCAAATGCAAAATAACAACGTAAGAACACATTTACCGAAGTCATAGTTTGAATCTGAGCAAACAACAAATGCTGCAAGTCATAAAACATAGATAATGTTTGTTTTCGGGCATAAACAATTGATAAATTATTGTGCAGAACCAAATCAAAATCACAATGAGCACAAATATGACTACTCACAAGATTGAAAATTATCCAAAATCCTATTTGTAATGACTACGACACTAAAATGACTTGGAAAATCATCCAAAATCCTATTTGTAATGACTACGACACTATTTTTAATGACTACTCACAAGGGTAGAAGTATTTGGGAGGTTTCCAAAGGAGCGTCTGATAGTTGGTTGATATATTGACACATTGATATTTTGGTCCTAGTTGGGGAGCATGGGGTGTGTCCTATGTCTCCTGAATAAACATAACCCAAATGCAAACAATTTCACAAACACCTTAAATGCAAACAAATCATTTGTAACTTATAAGATACAAACACCTCAAATGCAAACATCTTCACAAACACCTTAAATGCAAACATAAACACAAGACTATCTGATTCACAGGACAATGTGATAAATGGATGGGTTTCAAGTTACGGGTTGAAACCCAACATAAACGGAAGGGTTTCAACATAACCCTAATCATAACCAATCAATCGGTAATGAATTTCTTTTTCTAAATCAAAATAGATCGAAATACATCTTCACAAACACCTTAAATGCAAACACAAGACTATCTGATTCACAAGACAATGTCATAAATGGATGGGTTTCAATTTACGGGTTGAAACCAAATCATAAATGGATGCGACCCAGACAATTGGTTTTAGGTTCGAAAGGTACCTTAATTCAATTGGCGACCCAGATAACGGTTTTAGGTTCGAAAGGTACCTTAATACAATTGGGGATGAAGACAACTAGTTTTAGGTTCAAAATGGTACCTTATTTCAATTGGGGATAAAGACAACTGTTTTTGGGCTGTTTCTTTGAATTTTAATTTTTCATCAAGTTTTTGGTTCGCATTTGTTTTGATATTATCGGTCTCATCCTTCTGAATATATAAAAGAAAAGGGCAAATTGGATAAAAAGGTTCTTTGAATTTAAAGTCGGGTACCTTAAATTAAGAAAAAAAAAAAGAATAGTATCTTTAATTGAAATTGGTACCTTTTTATGCAATTTGCCATTTTCTTTTATATATTCAGAAGGATGAGACTGATAATATCAAAACATATCGAACCAAAAACTTGATGAAAAATTAAAATTCAAAGAAACCGCCCAAAAACAGTTTGTCTTTATCCCCAATTGAAATAAGGTACCATTTTGAACCTAAAACCAGTTGTCTTTATCCCCAATTGTATTAAGGTACCTTTCGAACCTAAAACCATTTGTCTGGGTCGCCAATTGAATTTAAGGTACCTTTCGAACCTAAAAACCAGTTGTCTGGGTCGCATCCATTTATGATTGGGTTTCAACCCGTAACTTTAAACCCATCCATTTATGACATTGTCTTGTGAATCAGATAATCTTGTGTTTTTGTTTGCATTTAAGGTGTTTGTTGAAATGTATTTTTGATCTATTTTGATTTAGAAAAAGAAATTCATTACCGATTGATTGGTTATGATTAGGGTTATGTTGAAACCCATCCGTTTATGTTGAGTTTCAACCCGTAACTTGAAACCCATCCATTTATGACATTGTCTTGTGAATCAGATAGTCTTGTGTTTTGTGTTTGCATTAAGGGTTTGTGAAGATGTTTGCATTTGAGGTGTTTGTATCATATAAGTTACAAATGATTTGTTTGCATTTAAGGTGTTTGTGAAATTGTTTGCTTTTTGGGGTTATGTTTATTTAGGAGACATAGGACACACCCCATGCTACCCAACTAGGACCAAAATATCAATGTATCAGTATATCAACCAACTATCAGACGCTCCTTTGGAAACATCCCAAATACTTCTACCCTTGTGAGTAGTCATTACAAATAGTGTCGTAGTCATTACAAATAGGATTTTGGATGATTTTCCAAGTCATTTTAGTGTCGTAGTCATTACAAATAGGATTTTGGATGATTTTCAATATTGTGAGTAGTCATATTTATGCTCATTGTGATTTTGATTTGGTTCTGCACAATAATTTATCAGATTGTTTATGACGTAACAAACATTATCTATGTTTTATGACTTGCAGGATTTGTTGTTTGCTCAGATTCAAACTATGACTTCGGTAAATGTGTTCTTACGTTGTTATTTTGCATTTGATATTTTGGAACGGGGTTTTGTAACATTTTGGCTTTTGTTTGTTAATGCAGAGACAGGAACATCCTTTGATATGAGAAATCCATGGAAAGTGGATAGTAGGATCAAGAAATTATTGGACGGGTCATTTTTTCATCCACTTATAGGTATGGTTCCTTATACTCAGAAAACAACATTTCAGTCATTTATTAGAAAACATTGCTATGATAAAAGTTCAAGAACATTTACTTTCGGTCGTGATCGTCAGATTGAGTTGTATTTGGGATTACAAGATGTATTTGCAATCACAGGGTTTCCTGTTGACGGTAGCCGACCGATTATATGTGATGATATAGAGACTAAGCAGATTAGCATTGATATGCTTGGCACTTATAAGGAAGAAGGAATGAAAATGAAGGTGTCTCAAAATTGGTTGAAAGAGAAGTTTGAGGCAGTTCCGGAGGATATATCAAACGATGGCCTTGCACCTTATGTACGAGGGTATCTGATGTACCTTATTGGAACTAAAGTTCTTCCAAATTGTGATAAACCAAATCATTATCCGGCATATTGGTTACAATTTTTAGATGACTTGTCTCCTTCAAAGTTAAATGATGTTGCATGGGGTGCTGCTGCCCTTGCTTGGTTGCATACTAATCTCTCGGGAAAGTGAGAGAATGTCAAGGGACCAATGTGGATTGTTGAGGTATTCTTTAAATTCAGGATTTACCTTATTTTATATACTATTTCTATGATTATTCCGACTTACAATTTATGGTTTTTTTTTTTTTTTTTTTTTTTGAAAGAATTTCTAAAATTGCCAATCTTATTACTCATGGTAGACCCTGGTAAGGTTACGGGAAAGCCGAAAATGGAAGAATTTCAGTTTTATCCGTGACCAGATGACGATTGAGGTATGTTTTTACAAACTACTTCTAGTTTAGTACCCCCAAACAGTGTTGTAAAACTTGGACGACTCGGCCGTGTACTTGGCGATTACTCTCAACTCGGGGAGTCCCCGACGAGAGTTTGGGAAACTCGGTCGAACGGTCTAACTCGGTTAAATTCGGGTCAAACTCAGATGAATCGGGCAATTCGGGGTCAACTCGGGTCAAACATAGTTTAAGGTTAAAGTTTCTAGTATATTTTTAAGTTTCTAGTATATATATATATAATATATATAAATCCCCATCCGAGTTGTATCCGATTACTCTAGTCACCACCTTTCTCTTACTATTTAAATACCCCATTTCAGGATGTAAAGTTGGTTCCATATGTTGGTTATCAAGGATATTTGCATAAGAGAATCTTCTTTTCTAGGGTGGTACTCTTCAACTTTAATCTATTATATATCATGAGCCAGAAAAGGCTTTCTTCCAACTTGACATTATAAATCTAAAACCGGTGGAAAGATTTTGGGCGTTTTAGTTTCTAAATCATCTGGGGGAACTACAAGAGAAAAATAATGGATGCATATCATTCCTACATCGAATGTGGAAGAATTGGCATCTTGAAATCAACTGCATCAAGGAAGATAATGCATTTTTTTCACTTCCTTTCGTGCCTGCCGAAGATGATTCTGATGTAGCTCAATCCAATCAACAAACTGCCGAAAATGATTCTGATGGACCTCCATCCAACCAACAAAAATGATCTGCAATGCTTATAAGAGTCTGATGCCGAAGATGATTTTTGAGGGACCTCCATCCAACCAACAAGATGGTCTGGATGGCTTTAATGATTCTGGTGAAATTTTGAATGATGCCAGTTCATCTATGCCTTCAAGAAATGGTAAGACAACTGCCAGTCAATGATTTCTTTGCAAGTGTATCTCATTATCTTATACTTTTTCATTCATGATTGCCGATATTTTCAATGGTAAGAGACATGCCCAGTCAACGATTTTATTTGCAAGCATATCTCACTTTTCTATACTTTGCAGATGATCAAAATAGGCTGTAACGATGCTCCCCCTGTACTCTAAAAGCGTGTTATTCATTTACGAAAGGACATGCCTTGTAATATCCTTGGAGTTCGTGAGAAAAAATCGCCAAGTATCGCCTTTTATCTATCAGGAGCGAAAGGAGAAAAAAAACAAAAAAAAAATGGCTGATGATTGTTCTGCTATCATGATATGTATTTCCTGATATACAATTTGATGGATGATTGGTTTCACTGTGACTACATGGATTCAGAAGCACTTTTGTTCTTGCTGTTTCAGATACTAGTGACATATTTATGTATTTGTGCCACTCATTGTTTGAAGTTCATTACCTAATTGGCTATTACTTGTTTTAAATTGCTTAATTTAGAATTAGATCTGCTTATTAGGTTTAGTTTTTAGTTTTAGAAGTGTAATGGTAATCATGTCGGACTAGTCTAGCTGCCAACAAAGGTATGGTACGCTTGTCTTATTTTACCTTTAAATTTTTATTAATCCTAAAAGTGAGTCCTAAAACTTTGGTATCGGATTTTGTTTTTTTCCGGCGCGTGATTTCCCGGCCAGACGTGGTCGTGCATCATCACGAATAGCTCTTAGTTGGTTTCACCGGGGACGTCTTCGGTTAACTCATCGGTTTCGGCACGTCCCATTTTGGACACGCCCTCAAAATTTCCAACGCTTCCTCATGAGCAAACGAAACACCTTTATGCTCGTCACGATACATTTGTCTAGCATGCCTCATATTATCCACTTCATTTTCAAAAACTTTTTTTCCAAACGTTTAGCACTTTTGGGGAAAACCACTTGAAACTTTTGGCAATGTCCGTTCACCGTTTTTGCCACTTGCGTGTAAGCATATCCTTGTTACGAACTTGAAAAATTTAACTTGTTGAACTCGTTCACAACCCGATACTAAAACGTGAGGTCCCTTTTGAGAAACCCCAACATTCTTATCCTCGGAAACGGCTACGTAACACTTGGCAAGTAAAACTTCCTCATCTGGTGTCCACTGTAATGTAGCACCACTCACGTTGGCATTTTTTTCATCATACACTTTGGGTTCTTGGGCTTTTTTTGACATATGTTTACCTCTACGTTTGGGTTTTCGTTTTAGACGTAGCTTCGGGGTCGACATACGCCGCTTGTGAGGATTGGGTTTTTTGGGGGTGTTTGTGTTTGTTGCTCGAATTGAGGTGTGTTTGGGTTAGGCTTTGAAGAAGATCTGGCGTTTGGGTTAGGGAAAACATTTTCAAGACCCATTAAGTTTCAAAAACACTCATCACGTCCCGACATTTTTTTTTAGAAGTATAATGAAGTGGGTATTTACAAGGATAACGGTAAGTTTTCAAAAAAATTGACAATTTATTTATTTATTTATTTTTTGAAAACCTAAACTAGGCGTCGGACATTAAACGCAGGGGGTGATTTGATTTTTTATTTTTTTATTCAAGCTTGCGTTACAACGCACCCTATACTGCTACTTTTTTTTTGTCATAAACAAAAACCAAATATTACCAACCCTCTTATACATGTTAAATAACGAAGATTACATAGGAGGACTCTGTCCAACCCATGTGATAATCAGAGGACTGACTTTTCCCCCTTTACCCAAAGGGACATGTTGATCGCGAAGAATTTGGTCGACACCAACCAAATCAATACGTGTTGGCATCTTAAAAAAAACTACAACAACAACAACAACAACAACAACAACAACAATAATAATAATAATAATAATAATAATAATAATAATAATGAAAAAAAATAGAAAATAAAATTCCAAACTCATAGGTCGCGATGGATTGTACGTAATAATTTTTCGTACCAAAAAACAACCAGCAACTTGGTCCTTATTTAAATAAGTATATTTTACAAAAATAACCCTAAACTTTTTAATATTTATAATTTTTTTATATAACAAACTTTATTCATTAAATATTTAACAAATATCTAGCGAATTCGTTAATGAAAAAAATACCGTTGCGAAGATTCTAAATTACGAATAAAACGAGACCAATATTGATATGCTTTTAAAGTAGGTGCGATTTAATAAAAAAAAATTAAAGTTTCATTTCCAATTAGTAGTGCAAATTTTTAAAGATTCATTTCCATTATTATTGGTCGAAAATGTGAGAAATGAGGTTTTATGTAATTTTTTTTTTCATGATGGGGTAACTTAATTACAAAAGAGATTACGTGAATGTTTTATATAATAAAAATTATTTTGGATTTACAAAAGCATGTATATATTACAAATTCGCTACAATCCTTGTTTAACTTCGATAGTCTATTTTATAATTTTGTTGATTTTGATTTTATGAATGATAATAAAATTAAATAAAATAGTAACTTTATCATGACAGAGTTGTTTTTTATATTATTTTTTATTTAGAAAATTATTCAAGTTATATATATATATATATATATATATATATATATATATATTATATAATATATATATATATATATATATCCATTGATCGATTCAAGTTCTAAAATACAATATACTTTAAAAGCTTGACTGATGTGGCTTCTGATACCAATTGTGAAAAACTAGAAGGGGGGGGGGGGGGGGGTTGAAAAAGTTTTACCGGTTTTTAAGTTCTTTTAAAATCTTCTTAAAAGTTTACTTATGAGAAACCTTGATTCTAATCTTATGTGTAATCAATCAACACCAATATGAACTACACACTAAACTAACTAATAATAAGTAAAGGAAGTAAAGAGAAAAGTTAGAAAAGATCAAACGGGAAAAAAGGATTATAGTGGTTCGGCTACGAAGCACCTCTTCGCCCTACTCCACTCCCCGAGTACCACACTCGAGATTTTCAAGCACTATGTCAAAAACCTTCCTTAAGGCGGAGAAAACCGTACACGTCGCTTATTCTATTTCTGAAACTAAGCTAGATGTCGAGTGCTAATCTTAGCTAGCACCAATCTACCATGATCTACTTGATCAAACACACAAGCCCAATGGCTTCAAGAGATCACCAAGATCTCGACACGATCACAATGATCAACACTCACTTAACTAACTCTATCCTATCGACCCTTGATCTTCTTTATCAATCACACAAGCCCAATGGCTTCAAGAGACATTCACTATCTCTATAAGATCACAATAATCTTGATGTATGCTATGATACAACAAGGTTTTAGCAAATGTTACAAATAACCTAACAACTATATATAACTCTTGTATCTTCTTGGATACCTTGATTTCTTCTCTTACACTTGAAGAGGAATGACAACACCTTGTATCAACTTGGATACTTTGTGTTCTTCTCTTGCTATTGAAGAGGAATGAAGAGGATCTCTAAGTTGGATGATTGGATCACTCTTGAACAAAAGAAAAAGTAGACTAAATGATCAAGAAGAAAGAAAGGTGTGAGAGTTTTAAACTCAGAAGTTTCTGTGTGTGAAAGGGTGCCCAAAAAACTGTGAAGGGGACTGGTATTTATAGGTAGAGAAAATCTTACCGTTACAGTGGTACGTCTCCACTAAATCACCCACGGCTCCACTAAATTTAGTGGAACCGTGGAGCCATGCCAGACAAACACACTCAAATTTTTCTCTTTTCTGGTGAAAACTTATTTGGGCAAGGTTGGAGCTGATTTTGGGAGGAAAATAGTTGTTATGGATTTTAAACTTATTTTTCCATTAAAACATTTCTTAATTATTCAAAAATAATTTGTAAGGTATATTTTTGAAAAAATGTTTTGTCACATTAAAATGTGAAGTCATAAAACCAAATTTACTTCTTTGATCATTGGTCAAGTTTGTAAATTTGTTCTAGAGTGATTTGCGTAGAAACGGAATCTTCCGATTAAAAACTTGTTTACGTTAATTTTAACGTAACGTGTTTTCACATTTTGTCATCCTTAAAACGTGAAGTAATCGAAAGATATAAATAACGTTTTTAGAACATTATTTGCATCAACAACATTAAGTCTTAAAATGAAGTTTTGAATTTGTTAAACTTCTTATGAAGCTAGATGTTAACAAGCTAATATCAGGAACTGTCAATGTGTATTTGTAATGTCCCAAAATAGAACAACTTGGTGTTGCTCTACTTGCTAAGTATTTATAGATAGTCTATAAATTGCAAAAGGCAAGTGGGACTTTTTTTCCTGAAAAGATAAAATTACAATATACATAATCTTCGAAAAATACACTAGTGAATGTCATGATGAGGTTTAAACATGTTAATGTTAAAATCTCAAGATGATAGAATTCTCATTCATAGATCCGCAAGGATATCTCAAATATTTGAATAATATGCTAAGGATTATGAGTTACATGATTATGGTAAACCTGTTGATCATTAAGATGAATTGCAAATATTGAATTTGGCAAATTACTCATACTATGAATGTTAAGATGCAGTCCGTAAAGATAACTAGTTTTTTGAAACTTAGTTTATCTTGAATTCTATAGTTAGACAATAGAATGAAGATGAGTTTCTTCAAAGGGAATGAAAATCCTAGAGGTTTAAATCTTTGTGCAGAAATCATATGGACAATTTTGTAAACATATTTAATGTATGTATTATGACAAGATTATTAATCACACTTAAGCAATTAACTGTGATTGAATATTCTTTCTAGGCACATTAAATGTATAAAGATTATGATTGTCATTCTTATTTTCATTAATATGAAATTGACAATGGAATATCAAAACTCTTTCTTGAGTAATTACTTGTGCGAGGAAGATAAGTAATCAAAAGGAGTATTTGAATTCAAATAATCTTTGAAAGTGTAAAAAGTGCAATAATTCATGAAAAGGATTAATGCATGCATTAGGAGATATACTTATGTTTAAATTATTAAATCCAAGTTTTGTTTATAATTAAAATAAGATAATTCCTTAGTATCCCCGAAAGCTAGTGGAAAATATTATGTTTTTTTTCTTATTTATATATGTTGTCAAATAAAGAAGTAACATTCCTTTTACGTTAAAAATGTTAAGTCTTAGTTTGGAATGAAAACTTCATTTTAAGATTTAGGAAAAAACGTCCTTTTGGAATATATGTTTATTTTTTAAAAATAAGCTTTTAAAAAGTAATTATAATAGAACAGGGGAATTTTTTGAAAATTAAAGGATAATATTTTGAAAGGATTTTTCATAAATTTTAAAACTATTTGCAAAATTTTTTTTTTGTACACATTTTATTTGTTGTATCATGTTTGGGAAAAGAAAAAGTTTTAAAATTAACCTTGATATCAATTGAAATTATTGATAATAAGTTTAAGAATATGTTGGGATATAGCTTTACTCCCAGCCATGCTTGAGGAAATTTTTATTAACAGAATTTTCAGTTTGTTTATTTATATTTGGTAAGGGTGTTAAACAATTATTATTTAAATAATTAAAGAAATTGGTCTTTTTTTTTATTAAATAACAACTAAAACTATATTTGCATGTTTAAATCGTGAATAACTTTTTTATTCTAAATAGTCGTTGTGATCAATGATATTTGGGAAATCTTTTAATTTAAGATCAATTTTTTTTTTTGGGTTTTAAAAAACTTGAAAGAGTGATGCGTTGACTCCAATTTACAAATATTAATGAATTAAAAATAGGATTTTCCTTTTAACCCCTGTTGTACTTTATGGATCTTTCATAAAGTAAATAGATACTTTTTACCTTAGATTGAATACAAGAAATGTCATGGAGAAAGGGGATTTTGTGAAACAATTTACCCCAAAAAACTGAAAAAAAAAGGGGGTTTTTTTTGGTGTTCAAAGTTCAGGGTTTTTTCTTTTCAAAAAAGAAAATTTTTCTTCAAATCTTTTTTTAAGTTTAATAAGTGACCCCCCTTTTTTGTGTTGACAAGATTTTTTCATGGCCATCCCCAAAATCTTCTGGAATTTTTCGGGGGGTTTGGTAACCTTGCTCAATCTAAACAACGAAAAAAAATAGTTAAAAAAGGGGGAAGCTGCCCTATTTTTTAATTAAGTGGATTAAAAAAAGGTAAGTAGTTGAATCATCAAAAGGTTTTTTTCCGGGACCTTTCTCGAGTTTTTTCTGGGGGCCCTTTGCTGTTTTTAGATGTAACAAATTCTTTCTATTAAAAGGTGTCCAAATGGGAGTGGGTTATTTTGGAACAAAATCAAACGTGTATGTCTGAAAAGGGGAAACCAGACCCGAGATTGCACATTTACGTATGGGAATTAAAAGGGTAATAATTTTAATTAAATAAAAGTTTTAATTTTTAAATTTTTAAAAACTATAACACTAACGGACATTAGTAGTTAACGAAAATTGACTAACGACCGTTTAAAATTAAAAAGGGGAAACTAGATTTTAAAAAAGGGGTCAAAAAAAATCCGGGAAACCCCCTCCCTGGGAAATTTTTGGGTGGTCGATCAAGGGAAGGGGGGAAAAACCCAAAAACCACTCCAACTTGCCTCCAAGTTATAATTGTTTAAAAAAAAAAACCAAGGGGCAGTTTTTCATCTTTTGTGCCCACAATTTTAACCCCTTAAAAATTTTTCTCCCCCTTTTTTTTTTTAAAAGGGGCAACTAAACCTTTTAAAAGGGAAAGGTTTTATCGATTTTTTTTAGCAAAATTGTTTTGGGAATTTTAAGTCTGAGGGCTTCTACTGCTGAGTTCCTTTACAAACCCCTTAGTGTATAAGTGGGGGAATGCTGAGATTTTTAAATAACATACAAAATTTTTAAAATTGTTTGCTATTATTAAAAAAGGTACTCTGCATGGAAAAACATTTAGAAGATATGTATTAAGGATAAGTATGGAAAAGATCTTTTGTTATTTTAATTTGTTACTTTAAAATTTTTTTTTTGTCGGGAAAATTCAAAAATATTTAAGTACAAGGGGTGTTTAAAATAGGGGTAAAAATTGATTTATTGTTGTAATAAATACCTTCCCAGTCCAACTGGAAGGGGGATTTTATTGTTACTTGGAGGTGTGTATGTTTTTTTTACTTTCTTCTCTCAAAAACTCCACCCCCCCCAACCAATAAAAATTCGACCAATTTTTTAAATTTTTTTTGAGTTTCCCCACCCCGAAGTTTATTTCGTCAAAAACAATGGGGTTTAAAGTAAAAAGGGGGGGGAATTTTTTTGGGGTCTTTGAGGTTTTAAAAAATGTATTTTTGGTTGTTTTTCTTTACGTTTATGAGTGGGTTTTAGGTTTTTGTTGTTTTTTGTTAAAGTTAGCAAAAATTCGTTTTTTTAAAAAAAAACGTTAGTTGTGTGGGGTTTTTTGGGAAGAAGCAAAAAAAAAGGGGTTAAAAGGGGGTGTTTGTTAGGATTTAAAAAAGTTGGTTTGGGTAGACTTGAAGTTCTTCATCGAATTTGAGTTTATTGTTGAATTTTTGTTGTTCAAGTGATTAGATCGGGCAAAAATTGAAGAAGATTTTGCGAGATTTGTCTTGGATCTTTTAGGGGAATTCTTGCAAAAAATTTTAATTATAAAAAAAAGCCCTTGGGGTTAAACAATTGGGGTTTTTTTTGGGAAAAGGTTTTTAACCTTAACATTTTTTAATTTTAGAAAAATTAACTTTGGAATTTTTTTAAAGCAAAAGAAAAGAAAAAAACAGTAAAGGATTGGATTGCATGTTGAAATTTTCCCCAATTTAAAAACAAAGGGAAAAAATTTACTTCCATTTGAAAATTTAATGCCAAAAAAAACTTTAAATTTTAACCTTTGTTTTTTGTTTTAAAAGACAAAAATTTCCCAATTTTTTGGAGGAAATATGGGGGTTTTTTAAAATGCAAAATTTGGGGAAACTTAATAAAATTTCCTAAAATTGAAATTTTTGTTTTAAAATGTTTTTATTTCTTTTACAAACTTTTGAAAAACAAAAAATTAAAAATTTCTTTGGGGGATTATGTTAAGTGGAAAGAAAAAACAATTAAAAAAAAACCCCAAAATTAAACACCAAGGAAATTCTTTCCCCCCCAATCCCAAAAAAAGGTTTTTTAAGCAAAATAAAAATTTAATTTTTAAAATTTTTAATTTAAGGGTTGTTTTTTAAAACTTCCCATGTTGGTTTATTGGGAAAGGCTTATTTTTTATTTTTAGTTTAAAACCCCAACCCCAAAATTTTCCATCTTTTCAAAAATAAAAAAAAACCCCCAAAAAGGGCCAAAATTGAAGCTAAATTTTAAATAAATTTTTAAATTGGGGGGTTTTGGGAAATGCCCGAAAAGGTTTTTTTTTTTTTTTTTTTTTTTTTTTTTTTTTTTTTTTTTTTTTAAAATTTTTTTTTGTTTTTTAATTTTTTTTTTTTTTTTTTTTTTTTTTTTTTTTTTTTTTTCAAAATTTTAAACTTAAAAAAGTGTTTTTGGGAAGGACAAAAAAAGTGAAAAAAAAAAAACAAAAACCCTCAAAAAAATTAAAAAAATAAAAAAAAAAGAAAAAATAAAAAGGAAAAAATAAAAAAACGACCAAAAGAGTACCACCCCCCCAAAACAAAAAAAAGGTAAAAAAACCACCAAAAAAAAAACGGACCCCAAAAACAGCAAAAAGGGGAAAAAAAACGGAAAAAAAACGGCCAAAATCGGACAAAATTTTTCGCTTTAAAAGGCTTTGGTTAAGAAAATTTTGGTTAAAAAAGGCTAAATTTTCCGGCCTTTGGGGCAAACGGGACTTTTTGTAAAATCAATTTTATTTTCTAAAAAAAAAGGACAAAATTTTAATTTTTTTTTTTTTTTCTAAAAAGGTTTTGGAACCCTATTAAAAAAGGGGCCAAACTTTTTTAAAAACAAAAAAGGAATTAAAAGGGAAATTTAAAAAAAATGGGAAGGGGGTTTTCGCCGGGAAAATATTTTTTCCCCACGGGGGCCTTGCCCCCCCTAAATTTTCCGGGAAAAGAATTTGGCCCGGGATTTTTGTTTTCCCAACAAAAAGGAAAAAACGAAATAAAATGAAAAATTTTTTAAAGAAATTTTTTTCCCCCCTTTTTATTTTTGGTGCTTTAATTTGGGGGTTTTTAAAGAAAAGAAAAGGAAAAAAATTAAAACAAACAACTTCAAAAAATTTTCCCAAACCCAAAAGAGTTTTTAAAAAAAAAGGAAAAGTTAAATGGGTTTTAAAAAAACTTCTTTTATTCTTTTTTAAAAGGGGGGGTCCCAAAATAAAATTTATTAACTCTTTTTAAAAGAATTTTAATTTTTTTTGCCATGAAATGTTTTTTAAAAAAATTTTTTGTTTTTAAAAAAAAGTAAAGGGAATTTTTAAATTTTAAATTTCCCCCTTTTAAAAAATTTTTATCTCCTTTCCCGAAAAACCCCCGAATAAATCCCCGAAAGTGGGAAAATCGCTTTTTAAAAACCAAAACAAAACCAAAAAACCAATTTTTTTCCCAACCCCTTTCCAACAAATTTTAAACTTTTTTTTTTTGTTTTAAAACAAAAACCCAAATTTTTAAAAGGGAAAAAGAAAATTTTAAAAGCTGTTTTTTTGGGAATTAAGGAAACAATTTTTTCTTTTAGTAGTTTAATTAAACCCTTTTAAGAGTTTTTTAAAAAAAGGGGGGGTTTAATTAATGATTCCAATTCTTAAGTTTTTACCAAAAAAAAATTTTGGCAACCCTTGGAAAGGAGCCCAAAAAAATGTTTTTTTGGATCATGGGGTATAACTTTTTTTGTTTTAAATTTTTTTAAAATTTACTTTTGTTTTAAAAGGGGAATTTATGCAATAATTTTTTAAACAAAAATTGGGTTTTTTAATTTTAATAAAAAAAAAATATAAAAAAATTTTTTTATTATTAATTAATTTAAAATTATTATGTATTATTAAAAATTATTTTTTTTTTTAAAAAATTAACCATCTTTTTTTTTAATTTTTTATTAAAAAAACTTTAACACAAAATTTGGGAAACCGGTAAAAATAAAAATTTAAAATTTTTATTTTTATTTTAAATTATTTTTTAATTTGTTATAATTTTATTATTAATTATTAAAATTGGTTTTTGGCCTTTTTTTAAATTTAAAGGACCCCCTTTTTAAAAATTTACGGGTTTGTTTTTAATGGAAATAAAAAAAAATTAACCCTTTTTTTTGGAAAATTTTGGGGCCTAATTTCAACCCCTTTTTTTTACTTGTTGGTGGAAAAATTAACATTTTAATTTTATACTTTTTTTATTTTAAAATTTTTTTAAAAGTTTTATCCAAAGGTTTTACTTAGAAAATTTTTATAGGAAGGTTAACTTTTCCCCTCAAAAAATTTAAATTTATTGGGCAGGGTAATTTTCCCCTAAAAAAATTAAAAAACCCCCCTTAAAACTTTTGCACCCCAAAAAAAATTTTTTTTTGCAAAATAAAATTGGTTTTTTGGTAATTTTGGGGAAAAGCCAAAATTCCCAATGAGCTATTTGATTTTAAAGAAAAAGATTTTTATCTTTTAAAAAAACCCAAAAAAATTTTGGGTTTCAATTTTTAGGTTAATTCAAATACATTTTTAAAGGGGTTTTTTAAAGGCTTTGTTTTGGGGATTTCCCCGGGATCCTAAAAAAAAAAAGAAAAAAAAATAAAAAAAATTCCCTTTAAAAAACTTTCCTTTCTCCAAACCCCCCTCCCTTTAAAAATTCCCTAAATTTCCCTTCCAAAAACAACCCAAACCCCGCCCCGTTTTTCAAAACAGGGTTAAAAAGGGCCTTTAGGGCCAAAACGCCAAAAAACCCCCCATGGCGGGCCCAACAAAAGGTTTTGATGGCCAAATCCCCTGGCCCGGGGCCTTACACCTTTTTTGGTAAATACAATTTTTTCGCCTTTGGGGAACCTTTGATTTTTTTTAAATTTTTTTTTTAAAAAAGGGCTGCCCTTTTCCCCCCCCAAACCATATCCCACCAAAAAGGTTTGGGGTTTCCCCAAATTTTTTTCCCACCGGGGTTCCGCCCGGGGGGTTGGGGAAAATTTCCCCTGATATAAAGAAAAAAGGGGGTCCAAAAGGAATATTTTAAATTTTTTTTTGGGGTCAATTTTTTTTTAAAACCCCAAAGGGAAAATTCTAAACTATTGGGGTTTATTTTGGGTTTGGCCCTTTTTGAAAAAGAAATTTGAAAAAATTCCCCCAAACCTTTTCCCTTTTTTTTTGGAAAAAGGCCTTTAAATTTAATTTCCCCCCTTTTTTCCATAGGTTAAAAATTTTTTGTTTTAAAAATTTTTTTTAAAAATTTTTTTAAAAATCTCCTTTTCCCCGAAAAGGGAAAAAGCCAAAATCCCCATAGGGGCAACCAAAAAAACCAAAAAATTTTTTTTCAATTTTGGGGAAGAAATTGTTTTTTTAAAACCAAACAACCCAATTCAAAGAAAAAAATTTCCCAGTTAAAGTGCCCAATTTTCAAATACTTACCTTTAAAACCCCTTAAGGGGTTTTTAAAATTATAATATTCCCTTTTTTTAAAATGTAAAAAAAAATTTCCCCTAGGGAAAATTTGCCCAAAAGAAAAAATTTTTTGTCTTGGGTTTTAATTTTTAAATTTTTAAAAGGGAATTTCTTTTTGGGTAAAATTTTTTTTTTAGCAATTTTTTTGGAGCCCAAATATTTTTCCCCTTTTTAAAATTTTTATTTTATTTTTTTACCAAAAATTAATTATTTTTTTTAAAATTTTTTTTAAAAAATTTAAAACCAAACCCAAAACAAAAATTAAAAAGTTGGGGGAAGGGAAAAAAATTTTAAATTAAAATTTTTGGGGGGTTTTTAAAGTATTATTAAATTTTAAATTTTTATTTCCTTTTTTTAAATTTTTAGGGGTTTTGGGGGGGCCCCAAATTTTGGATTGTAAACCCACGATTTTCAAAAGGGGGGTTTACCTTGGGTTTAGGGGAAAAAAAATATTTTTTAAAATTTGGGATTTTTTCAACCCCTTTTTTTCTTGTTAAGGTGGTTTAATTAAAACCATAAATTTTTTTTTTTAAATTTTTTTGGCCCTTTTAAAAGGGCCCTTATGGCCGGGTTGCAGGGTTATTTCTTCTTTAGGGCGGGGGTTTGGGGTGGTAAGGTTTTTTTAACAAATTTTAAAAAAAAAATTTACTTAAACAAAAAAATTTTTTTTTTGCTCCCCGGGGGTTGGAGGGGCCCCACATAAATAAAAAATTAAAATTTGGCCCCCTTTTAAAAAAAAATAAAAAGTTTTTGGGGTTGGAAGGGGTCCACCCAAATAAATAACTTTTTCCTTTTAAAGGGAAAAATTTGATGGCTTTATTTTTGTGGGGCCACCAAAACCCCCCAATAGCCCAAAAAAAAATTTGTTTAAACCCCCGAAATATTTTTAAATTTTAAAAATTTTTTAAAACCAAATACTTCCCAAACCCCAAACCTAAATCCAAAAAAAGGGGAAATCCGGTTACCCCACCAAAAAAACCCCCCTTTGGCTAAACAAGGCCTTTGCCAGCCAAATAATTTCCCTATTAGATTTATAGGTATTATATTAAAAAAATATCCCCTATTAATAAAAAACCCCCAAAATTTATACTTAGTTTTTAATATCGTTAAAAATTTACCCCATAAAAGAAAAAAAGGGGAAATAGCTTTTTTAAAAAAATTTTTCTTAATTCCTTAAAATAACAAAACCCAAACATTTTTCAGGGGGGTAAATCATCTTTTTTGTCCCCCAACCCCCAAAAAAAAAAAAAATTTTTAAAAAAAAAAAAAAAAAAAACAAAAAAACCTTTCCCAATGGTTTTTAAAATAAACCATTCTTCTTTAAACCCTACTACAACATATTAAAAACAAAAATTTTTTTAAAAAAGGGTTAAAAAATCCGATGTAACACAAACCAATTTTTTCGGGGAAAATTATTTGAGATCCCTTTTTTTTCATTTTAAGAGCCCTCGTTTTCTTTAAAAAAACCCTTCCTGGGTTCATCCCCGTCCCCCCCAAAATAATTTTCCATCAAAAATCCACTTCCACCCAAATTTCCCCTTAAAATTTTTTTAAAAAAAAACCAAAAATTTAAACCTTGCGAAAAAAATTGGGGGAAAAAAAGTTGGGTTGTGTTGGGGTTCTTGGGTTGTTTTTTTTTTGAAACGGAATTTTTTATTTTGTTAAGGGGGACCCTTTTTTGGGCCCAAAGATTTATTTTTTAAACTTGAGTTTTTTTTTTTTTAAAAGGAAGGGGGAATTTTTTGTTTAATTTTTTAGGGGGACAAGAAAACCCAAACCCCAGCTTTAAAAACTAAAATTAAACTTTAAAAATTTTATAAAGTTTTTTAAAAAAAAATTGGCCCCCCCAAATTTCAATTTTTTTGGGCCCCCGGGTTTTTTAAGGGACAATTTATGGCTTTTGGAAAATTTTAAGGGAAAAAAAATAAGTCAAAACCCAAAGGTTAAAAAACCCACTTACAAAATAAAAATTTAAGTTCCAAAAAACCTTTTGGTATTTTTGGGGTGGGGCCCCAGGGGTTTTAAAAGGGGTTTTTTATGGGGGGGTTTGGGGGTTTAGTGGTTTTCATACTCGGAAAATGGGTTGGGTTTTTAGGTGAAAAAAGGGTTAAAATTATGTTGGAAATAGTTTAAAAAACAAGGGATTTGGTGAAATTTTCCCTTTTGGGCCCCCCCAATAGAAAAAAACCCCAAGGAACCCCTTAAAAAAAAAAAATCCCCGTGATGGGGGGTTTTCGGGCCCCCAAGATAAAAATTTTTTTAAAACCCAAATTTACTAGCCTTTTTCCCACAAAAAATTTAGCCAAAAACCCAAAAAAATTTTGGGAACCGGGGTAAAGGGGGTTTAAATTTAAATTTTTAAGGGAAAAAAAACTTACCCCCCCGCAAATCCACGGGGAAAGGAACGGAAAACTTTTTGGCCAAAAGGGTTTAACCGGTTTTTTAAATTAATTAAAAAAATTTAAAAATAATTATAATATAAGAATAATAAAAATGATGTAAGATAAAAAATGAAATTTTTCCCCCTCAAAAAAAAAGGTTTAAAATTTTGGGGGGGCTTTCCAAAAGGGGATAAACCTTATTCCGAACCCCAAAAAAAAAACCAAGGGCATTTCCGTTTTTGATCACCAAACCCCTTTCCCCCCAAACCCACCCCAAAAAAAAAACAAAAAAAAAAAAAAAAAAAAAAAAAAAAAAAAAAAAAAAAACCTTTAGTTTAAAATAACGTCCACAAATAAAACCATTAAAACTTTAAAAAAAACAAAATTTTTAAACAAAAAAAATTAAGCAAAAAAAAATTTTCTTTTTGGCTTTTAAAAAACCAAAAACCCAAAATTTTTTGAACTTTTTAAAAAAAATTGGCCAAAATCAAAAATTCCTTAAGGGTTCAAACAGGAAGAAAAAAGGGGCTTCTGAACCATGAGTTCCCTTTTCCCTTTTCCCAAAAAATTTGGGGAAAAAAACAAAAAATTTTAACCTTCTGAAAAAATTTAAAAAGGCCCTTTTGTTTTTTGTTTTTTTTTTTTTGTTGATTGAGGAAATTTTTATTTTGGGATTTTTTCTTTCCCCCGGGCCCCAAAGGGAAATTTTAAAAGGAGGGTTTTTCGAAAAAAACCCTTTTTTTTTTAAAAGTTTTTTAATTTTTTTTTATTTTTAAAAGTTTTTTTAAGAAAAAAATTGCTTTCAAAAAAATTCTACCTTTAAAATTTTTTTCCTTAAAACCATTTAAAATACCAATAAATTTTGCCTTTTTAAAAGAAAGGTGAAAACCTTTTGGAAATAAACAAAATAAAAAATTTTTCCTTAACCACAAAAAGGGCTTAAAAAAACAATCATTCAAAAACTTTTAAATTTTAAAGATCCAACCTTTTTGTTTTGGGTGGGGTGCCCTTTTGCATGTTTTTAAGGGGGGTTTTTTTATCTGTTTGGTTGGGGCCCATCAAATATTTTGGAGTTTTTTAAAGGGGATTTAAGGTTTAAAAATCAAAAAACTTCGGCCCCACGGGGAAAGTGAAAAAATTTCCCCAAACCCCGGGGGTTTGATTTAAAAAACCCCGGGATTCTACTTTTAATGGGAATAAAAAAGTTTTTATTTCCTTTTGTAGGCCCCCCCCGGGAAAAATTTGGGGCCCAAAAGGGGCCCAATTTTTTTAACCGGTTTTGAAGATTCCTTAAATTTCAATTGGAAAGGAATGTTTTTCCCCCAATGGATATATAATTGAAAATTTTAAAGGGTTTTCCAAAACCCCAAAAGGAAAAAAATTTTAAAAATAAGGGGTAATAACACAACAAATGGCCAATTTTTAACACCTAAAAGGGGGTTTTAAAAAGGGGAAGGAAAAGGGGTGAAAAAAGGGGTAACCCGTTATTAACCCGGACCCCCGGAAAATAAATATTTATAATTTCAGAAACTTTAAAAAAAAAACAAAAAAACCCCTTTTAACCCTTTGAAAAATTTTGGTTGACCCGGGGTTACCCCGAACTGCCCGACATGAGTATTTACCCTTTTAAAAAAAAAACCTAAACCCATCCCCCAAATCTAATCAAATTAAAGAATTTAAAAAAGTAATGCCAATTAAAGCCGATTTGGAAAAAAATTTTAAAACACTATTTTGGGGGTAAAACAAAAGTGTTTGCCAAAAACAAACCTCAATCGATTGGAAACGGATAAACGAAATACCCTTTTTTTTGGTTTCCCCTTCCTTCCGGCTCCCATGAGTGGGGACCTTCGGGGGATTTTTCCCTTCAAAAACCCAAAGGAAAAATTAAAGGCAATTTTTAAAAAAATTTTTTTAAAAAAATAAAAAAAAAAAAGAAAAAAAGAACCAAAAAAACCCCCCTTTTTTTGGGGGGGCCCTTTACCAAGAAAAAATTAAATGGGAAAACCCCTTAATTAAAAAGGAATACCTTCCAAAAATCCACATTTCCCCCTTCCCAATTTTCTTAAAAGAAGATTGGGTAAAAAACCAAGAACAAACCCTTTAAACCCATCTTTTTTTTAAAGGGGGAGAAAAAGGTCTTTTAAAAAGAAAAATTCCCGTTTAATATTTGGGTTTACCCACAAATTTTGGAAGTTTGTTAATTTTAAGGAAACTTTCAAAATACCCCGGGGCAGGGGGGAAGGGGAATTTTTGAAAAAAACCCCCTTTTTTCCAAACTTGTTTCAAACCAAATTCTTTTCCAACCAATTTAAAAGAATTTTTTCCTTTAAATTTTTCCCTTCTTTTAAAAGCCCCCAAGATTTTTAAAACAAAACCCCCTTTTTAAGGGTTTAATAGAATTTATAAGAAAGGGGGGAAAACCGTTCCAGGAATTTTTAGAAAATTAAAAGTAACCCGAAAAAAAACTCAAATTCCTTGAAACCAACCCGGAATTTCAATTTTTAATAAAAAAAATTTTTTTTTAAAATAAAAGAAATTTTTTGGACTGAGAAATTAAGGAAACCTTTTATTATAAATTTAATAAAACAAAATAAAAAATTTTCCAAAAATTTTTATTTTACCCATTTCCCCGGTTTTTCCTTTCCCAAGGAGTTTTTGCCCCCGTTTTAAAAACCAACCCGCCAAAAGGGTTCCAAACCCCTTTCCAAATTCCCCAAATTGAAAATCCCAAGTGGGGGAACTCCTTTTTTCCAACATTTTGGGGGGAACCCCTAAAAGAAAAAACAAACCTCAAGTCATTTAACATAATAAATTTTTTTAAGGGTTTCCCAAAAACCAAAGGGTCTAAAATTTTTGGGGCCAGAACCCAAAAAAAATTTTCCTTAGAAAAATTAAATAATAAAGTTTAAAAAAATTTTTAAAAAAAACCCTTTAAAAAAAAAAAAAAAAAAGAAAAAAAAAAAAAAAAAACCCACTTTTTGTATGAATAATAAAGGGGAAAAGTATTTGGGGGTTTTAAAACCTGAAATTTTTGGGAATCCCCTAACAATAATTTTTTGGCCCCTTTTGGGGACCATTTTCCTTTCCCCCCGGAATAAAATAACCCCAAAGAAAACACAAAACACCCCAAATGCAAAAATTTTTTTAATTTTAAAGGGAAAAACAAAAAAAAATTTGTAAACCCAAAACCCTTTAATGTTTTTTACACAAAAAACTTTGTTTCCAAAAGGTCATAAATGTAAAAAGGTTTTAAAGGGAAGGGTTGAAAACCCCCAACATAAACGGGGGGTTTTAAACCCTTTTTAACCCTTTTTTCTTTCCCCCCCATGGGGGTAAATGAAATTTCATTTTTCCTAAATAAAATGTAACCGAAAAAAACCCTTAACAAAACCTTAAAAATAAAACAAAAAACCAAAGGAAATTTTTAATTAACAAAAAAATTTTTCAATAAATAAAATGGTTTTTTCGGTTTGGGAAACCCAAATAAAAAAAGGGATGGCCCCCAAAATTTTTGGATCCCCCCCAACCAATTGGGTTTTTAAAAATTTTAAAAAAAGAAAAATTTAAAAAATTAAAAAAATAAAAAAAATAAACAAAAAAGGGTTTTTAAATTAAAAAAAATCTAATAATAACAAAAATTTTTAAAAAAACAAAATTAAAAAAAAAAAAACAAAGAAAAAAAAAAACTAAAATAAAATTTAAAAAAAAAAATTTTAAAAATATAAAAAAAAAAAAAAAAAAAAAAAAAAATAATAAAAAATTCAAAAAAAAAATTTTAAAAAAATTTTTAAAATAAAAATTTTGGTTTAAAATTTTAAAAATAAAATAAAAAAAAAAAAAACCCCAAAAAAAAAAAAAAATTTTAAAAAAAAATTTAAAAATAAATAAAAATTTTAAAAAATTAAATGTTTAAAAAAACTAAATAAAAAAAAAAAGGGGGGGCAATTAATTAAAAAAAAGGATTTAAAAAAAAAATCAAAAAAAAATTTTAAAAAAATTTTTTTTAAAAAAAAAATTTAAATAAAAAATTAAATAAAAAAAAAAAAATTTTTTTAAAAAATTAAAAAATTACAAAAAAAAAAAAATTTAAAAAGGATTTCCCAAAAAAACCTTAATTAAATTTGGGCGACCCAGATAAGGGTTTTGGGGTTTAAAGGTCCCTTTAAATAAAATTTGGGGAAAATTTAAAAGAAAACCGTTTTGGGTTTTCAAAAGGGTCCCCTTTTTAAACGGGGGATAAAGACATCTTTTTTTTTGGGGGGTTTTTTTTTTTTTTAAATTTTTTCCCAATCTTTTTTTTGGTTCGCATTTTTTTTGAATTACCCGGTCCCCCTCCTTTTTAAAAATAAAAAAAAAAAGGGGAAAAATTTGGGAAAAAAAGGGGTTCCCTTTGAATTTAAAGTCGGGACCTTAAATTAAGAAAAAAAAAGAAAAAGTATCTTTAAATTGAAATTGTCCCTTTTTTTAAGCAATTTGCCTTTTTTATTATTTTCCCTAAAGGGTTTGGCCCCGATAAAAATCAAAACATATGCAAACCCAAAAAAACCTTGATGAAAAATTAAAATTTCCCAAAAAAAACCCCCCAAAAAAAAACAGTTGTCTTTCCCCCCCAATTGAAATAAGGTACCTTTTTTGGAACCAAAAAACCTTTTTTGGTCTTTTTTTTTTCCCCAATTTTTTTTTAATAACCCTTTTTTTCCCGCACCTAAAACCTTTTTCCCCCCCTTGGTCCCCCAAATTTGAAAAAAGGGGGGAAACCTTTTTTTTTTTCGAACCAAAACCATTGTCTGGGTCCCATCCATTTAAATTGGGTTTCAACCCGTAAATTGAAACCCATCCTTTTTATAAACATTGTCTTGTGAATCGATAATCTTGTGTTTTTTTTTTGGGCTTTTTAAGGGTTTTTGTAAAGATGTATTTCGTTCTATTTTGATTTAGAAAAAAAAATTCCGTTCCCCGATTAAATTGGTTTATGATTGGGGTTTATGTTAAAAACGCATCTGTTTTTGGGTTTTCAACCCGTAACATGAAACCCACCATTTATGACATTGTCCTTGTGAATCAATACCCTTGTTTTTGTGTTTGCATTTAAGGTGTTTGTGAAAATTTTTGCATTTGGGGGTGTTTGTATCATATAATTTTAAAAAAAGATTTGTTTCCCAAATTTAAGGTATTTGGAAATTGTTTGCTTTTGGGTTATTTTTTAAATTTAGGAACATAGGACACCCCCCTTGCTCCCCCAACAAGGACCAAAAAAACAATGTTTCATATATCAACCAACTTAGACGCCCCCTTTGGGAAACACCCAAATACTTCTCCCTTTGTAGTAGTCATTACAAAAAAGTGTCTAGTCATTAAAAAAGGGGTTTTTGATAAATTTTTCCAAGTCATTTTATGTCTAGTCATTACAAATGGGTTTTTTGGAAATGTTTTTTCCAATTTTATAAAAAAATCGTATTTGTGCTCTTTGGGATTTTAAATTTGGTTCTAAAATATAATTTATCAATTTTTTTATGACAAAACAAACATTATCTATTTTTTATACTTGCGGGTTTTTGTTGTTTGCTCAGTTTTAAAACAAATGACTTTCGGTAAATGTTTTTCTTAATTGTTATTTGGCTTTGGATTTTTTTGGAAGGGGGTTTTGAACTTTTTGAGTTTTTTGTTAATCAAAAACAGGAACACCTTTGATATGAAAAACCAGGGAAAGGGGATAGTAGGATCAAGAAATTTTTTGGAAGGGCCCTTTTTTCACCCACTTATAAAAATTTCCCTTTAAACTCAAAAAAAACATTCAGTCATTTATTAAAAACATTGTTATGAAAAAATTCAAGAACATTTACTTTCGCCCGTGATCGTCAGTTTTTAGTTGAAATTTGGTATTACAAATTAAATTTGCTACCACAGGGTTTCCTTTTAAACGGTAGCCGACCGTTAAAATTGATGAATAGAGACTAAAAAATTTTCCCTTGATATGTTTTGGCATTTTATAGGAAAAAGGGAAAATAAAATAAAAGGGTGCCCCAAAAAATTTATTTGGGAAAGAGAAGTTTGAGGCATTCCGGGGGATATATCAAACGATGCCCTTGCCCCTTTTTGTACGGGGGTATCTTTTTCCCTTTAAATTGGAAAAAAAAAGTTCTTCCAAATTGTGAAAAACCAAAAATCATTACCCGGCATTTTGGTTAAAAATTTTTTAGATGACTTGTCCCTTCAAATTTAAATGATTTGCAGGGGGTTTCCGCCCTTGCTTGGTTTGCAAAACTAATCTCTCGGGAAAGAGAGAGAATTAAAGGGACCAAGGGTTTGTTGAGGTTTTCCCTTTAAAATTTCGGGATTTCCCTTTTTTTAATATTTTTTTCTATGATTACCCCCACTTGCAATTTAGGGGTTTTTCATTTTTTTCTTTTTTTTTTTTTTTTTTTTTTTTTTTTTTTTTTTTTTTTTTTTGGAAAAAATTTTCTAAAATTGCCAATCTTATTATTCCGAATGGTTAAACAAAAGGGGAAAACCCAGCCCCCCCTTTTCTCTTTTACTGGTCCCCACTCAGGGTAGACCCGGGGGGGTTAGGGGAAAAGCCGAAAATGGAAGAATTTCATTTTAAATCCGTGACCAAAATGACGATTGATATTTTTTTACAAACACTTTTTGGGTTTAGTACCCCCAAACAGTGTTGTAAAACTCGACGACTCGGCCGAGAAAAATGGGATTACTCTCAACTCGGGGAGCCCCCCATGAAGTTTGGGGCAATTTTTCGTCGAACGGCCCAAACCCGGGGTTAAAATTTGGGGTAAAACCCGGGGATGAATGGGGCAATTGGGGGTCAACTCGGGTCAAACATAGTTTAAAGGGTTAAAGTTCCTAGAAAATTTTTAAGTTTCTTTAGATATAAATAAATCCCGATCCGAGTAGACCCCGATTAAACTCTAGTCACCCCCTTTTCTCTTACTTTTTAAAAAAACCCCATTTCAGGATTAAATTTGGTTCCATATGTTGGGTTATAAAGGGATATTTCACAAGAAATCTTTTTTTCTCGGGGGTACCTTTTAATTTTAAAACAAAATTATATATCAGAGCCAGAAAAGGTTTCCCCAACTTAAAACATTATAAAAAAAAAACCCCGGGGGAAAAAGAGGGGACTTTTAGTTTCTAAATCATCGGGGGAACTACAAAGAAAAAAATTTAATGAATGCATACATTCCTACATCAAAATGTGGAAGAATCGGCATTTTGAAATCAACAAACAATAAAGGGAATATAATGTTTTTTTTTAAAATTTCCCTTTCCCGTGCCGCCGAAGATTATTCTAAATTTACCTCAACCCAAAATAAAAAAACTGCCGAAAAGTTTTCTGATGGACCCCCAACCAAACCCAACAAGATGACCTGCAACGCTTATATGAGTCGGGATGCCCGAAGAAGTTTCGGGGAAACCTCCACCCAAACCCAAACCCAAAAGGGTCTGGAGGGTTTTAAAATGTTTTCTGATGAAAATTGAATGATGCCAGTTCATCTTCCCTTCAAGAAATGGTAAGAAAACTGCCAGTCAACGATTTCTTTGAAAAGGAAATCTCACTTACTTATACTTTGCATTCATGATTGGCGATATTTTCAAGGGTTAAGAACATGCCCATCAACAATTTTTTTTGCAAGCATATCCCATTTTTCTTATACTTTGCAGAGGATCAAAAAGGCCTAACAAAGCACCCCCTGTACTCAAAAAGCTGTTATTCATTTACAAAAGGGACATGCCTTTTAATACCTTGGAGCCCCGGGGAAAAAAAAATGCCAAGTGCCCCCCTTTTTCTCTATCAGGAGCGAAAGGAGAAAAACAAAAAAAAAAAAAAAAGGCTGATGAGTTCTGCTATCATAAATTATGATTTCCTGATATAAAAATTTGATGGATTGATTATTTCAGGGGATTTCAGGGTTTCCGAAGCACTTTTGTTTTTGGGCTGTTCCAGAAACTAGGGGACAAATTTATGAATTTGGGGCCACTCTTTGGGTCTGAAGTTTCTTTACCAAATTTTGGCTTTTTAAAATTTTTTTAAAAATTGCTTACTTTAAAATTTAGATCTGCTTATTAGGGTTTGGGGTTTTTATTTTTAAAAATGAAATGACTCATGTCGGACATTTCCTAGCTGCCAAAAAGGTTTGGTACCGCTTTGTCTTAGCCCCCTTTTTAAATTTATAACCCCTAAAAGTGAGCCCCCAAAAAACGGGTACCCGGAAATTTTTTTTTTTTTTCCGGGCGCGGGGTTTTTCCCGGCCAGACGTGGTCGTGCATCATCCCCGGAAATAGCTCTTAGTTGGGTTTCACCGGGACGTCCCCCGGTTAAACTCAATCGGTTTCGGCACGTCCCTTTTTTGACACGCCCTAAAAATTTTTAAAAACCATCCTCTTACCCAAACAAACCCACCTTTTTTTGCTCGTCACATAAAATTTGTTACATCCTCAAATTATCTTACTTCATTTTAAACCAACTTTTTTTCCAAACTTTTGCACTTTTTGGGAAACCGTTTTGAAACTTTTGGGCAATGCCTTCCCACCGTAGCCCTTGCGTGTAACAAAACCTTTTGTTACAATTTAAAAAATTTTAAAATTTTGTTGAATTTTTTTCACAACCCAATACTAAAAAAAAGGGGGCCCTTTTGAAAAACCCCCCCAACATCTTATCCTCGAAAGGGCCCCACTAACCCTTTGGGCCAGTAAAACTTCCTAAACCCGGGTGCCCCACCGTAATGTAGCCCCACCACTTTTGGCTTTTTTTTCATCATACACTTGGGGTTTTTGGGGGTTTTTTTTTTTTTGACATATGTTTACCGCACTTTTTGTGTTTTCGGGGAGACGTACTTGGGGGGTCAAACATACGCCGTTTGTAAGGTTTGGGGTTTTGTGGGGGTTTTGTGTTTGTTGCCAAAAGAGGTTTTTTGGGGTAGGTTTTGAAGAAGATCTGGTTTTGGGGTTTTGGGGAAAAACTTTTCCCCAAGACCCATTAATTTCCAAAAACACTCATCACCGCCCCCCAAGCCCTTTTTTTTAAAAATATAATGAAGGGGGTTTTTTAAAAAGGATAACGGGAAATTTTTTTAAAAAAAATTGAAAATTTAAATTTATTATTTATTTTTTTTTTTTGAAAACCTAAACTGGGCGTGGGACTTTAGACGCAGGGGTGATTTGATTTTTTTTTTTTATTTTTATTCAAGCTTGCGTTACAACGAAAAACCCTATACTGCTCCCTTTTTTTTTTGTCAAAAAACAAAAACAAAAAAAAAACCCCCAACCCCCCTTAAAACATTTTAAATAGCGAAGATTACAAGGGAACTCTGCCCAAACCCAAAAAAACCCAGAGGACTGATTTTTTCCCAAATTTCCCCAAAAGGGACATTTTTGGCCCGCGAAAATTTTGGGGTCGACACCAGCCAAATAAAATTACGGGGTTTGGGCATTTTAAAAAACACAACAACAACAACAACAACAACAAAAAAATAAAAATATAAAAAAAATAATGAAAAAAAATAAAAAAAAAAATTCCAACCCCTTATCGCGAGGGAAATTGAAACGTAAAAAATTTTTTCCGCTACCAAAAAACAACCAGAAACCCTTGGTCCTTTTTTAAAATAAGCATTTTTTAATAAAAAAAAAAACCACTAAACTTTTAAATTTATTTATTTTTTTTTTATATAAAAACTTTATTCTTTAAAAAATTTTTTAAAAAAAATACCCTACGAATTCTTTTAATGAAAAAAAATACATTTCGAAGGCTCAAAAAATTACAAATAAAACAAAACCAATATTGAAATGTTTTTAAAGTAGGTGCGATTTAAAAAAAAAAAAATTTTTAAAAAGTTTCATTTCCAATTAGAATGTAAATTTTAAAGTTTCTTTTCCCAAATTTTTAAATTGGTCGAAAATGTGAGAAATGGGGTTATTATTAATTTTTTTTTCATGATAAAAACTTAATTACAAAGAGATTACTGAATGTTTTTTATAATAAAAATTATTTTGGATTTACAAAACCCTGTAATATTACAAATTCGCTACAACCCTTTGTTTAATTTCGATAGCCCCTTTTTTATAATTTTTTTTTGATTTTGATTTTTTTAATATAATAAAATTAAATAAAATATAAAAAAAACATGAAAAAGTTGTTTTTTTATATTATTTTTTATTTAGAAAATTAAATTTTTTAAAATTATATATATATATATATATAATATAATATATATAAAAAATATATATAATAAAAATTTATTTATAAATATATTTTAAATTATATAAAATATATCCTTTGGATCGATTCAAGTTCTAAAATACAATAAACTTTAAAAGTTTGACTGACGGGGGCTCCTATACCAATTGTGAAAAACTAAAGGGGGGGGGTTTTGAATAGTTTTACCGGTTTTAATTTCTTTAAAATCTTCTTAAAATTTTTACTTATGAAAAACCCTTGATTCAAATTTCTTCGGGTTAACAATCAACACCATTTTATTGAACATACACAAAAACCTAACATAATAAGTAAAGGAAGTAAAGAGAAAATTTGGGAAAGATCAAAGGGGAAAAAAGGGATTTATAGTGGTTCGGCTACGAAGCACCTCTTCCCCCCTACCCCCACTCCCCGAGTACCACCCCGGGAAGTTTAAAAGCACTTTGTAAAAAACCTTTCCCTTTTAAGGCGGAGAAAACCGTAAAACGTCGTTTATCCTTTTTCCTGAAACAAAGCTAATGTCAAGGGGCTAATCTTAGCAAACACCAATTTTCCCCTAATCTACTTGATCAAACCCCAACAACCCAATGGCTTCAAGAGACAACAAGATCTCGACACGATCCCCAATATCAACACTCACTTAACTAACCTCATCCAATCGCCCCCTTATTTCTTTATCAATCACACAACCCCAAATTGGCTTAAAGGGAGATATTCACTATCTCTAAAAATCATCAAAAATTTTGATGTAAATGGATCCCAAAAAGGTTGTAGCAAATTTTACAAATAACCTAACAACTAAATAAACTCGTGATCTTTTTGGGATACCTTATTTCTTCTCTTACATTTAAAAGGGGAATGACAAAAACCTTGAAACAATTTGGGGTACTTTGTGTTTTTCTCTTGCTTTTAAAAGGGGGAATGAAGAGGCTCTAAGTTGGATGTTTGGGGATCACTTTTAAAACAAAAGAAAAACTAGACAAATAAACAAGAAAAAAAAAAGGGTGTGAATTTTTTAAACTCAAAGTTTCTTTGTGGGAAAGGGTGCCCAAAAAACTTGAAGGGGACGGGTTTTATAGGTAAAAAAATCTACCGTTACAGTGTACTCTCCACAAAATTTCACCCACGGCTCCCCCAAAATTTTTAGGGGAACCGTAACCCCCTTCCCCAAAACAAACCCCCGCCCCCAATTTTCTCATTTCGGGGTGAAAATTTAAAATTTGGGGGGTTGGACTAAATTTTGGGGAGGAAAAAAAGTTTGTAGGGAATTTAAAACCCTTTTTTTTTCCAAAAAAACTTTTTCCTTAATTATTCAAAAATTTTTTTAAAGGAAATATTTTTAAAAAAAATTTTTTTTTTCCCCAATTAAAATGTGAATCAAAAAACCCAAAATTTTAAATTCTTTGATCTTTTTGGCCCAATTTTTGAAAAATTTGTTTTAGAGTGATTTGCGTAGAAACAAAGATCTTCCGATTAAAAACTTTTTTTAAACGTTAATTTTAAAAAAACGTTTTTTTCACATTTTGTCATCCTTAAAACGTAAAAAGGTAATCGAAAGAAAATAATAACATTTTTAGAACTTTAAATTTGCATCAACAACTTTAAGTCTTAAAATGAAGTTTTAAAATTTTTTTAAAATTTCCTTTAAGCTAATTTTTTAAAAAGGGCTAAAAACGGGGAATTTCCCAATGTGTATTTGAAATTTTGTCCCAAAATAGAACAACTTGGTGTTGCTCTACTTGCAAAGTATTTTTGATAGTCTATAAATTGAAAAAGGGCAAGGGGAAATTTTTTTTCCTTTAAAAGAAAAATTACAAAAAACAAATCTTCGAAAAATACCCCAAAGTGAATTCATGATGGGGGTTAAACAGGGTTAATTTTAAATCTAAAGATGATAAAATTTTCTCATTCATAATCCCCAAGGAATCCAAATTTTTAAATAAAAATCCCTGAGGTTTAAATGTTTTTACATGTTTAAGGAAAACCTGTTGATCTTTTAAGATGAATTGCAAATATTAAAATTTGGCAAATTACCATCCTATGAATTTTAAAGGGAGGCAGTCCAAAAGAAAATTTAATTTTTGGAAACTTATTTAAATCTTAAATTTCCCTTAGTTAACTATAAAATAAAAGTTTTTTGATTTTCTTCAAAGGGAATAAAATCCTAAGGTTAAAATCTTTGTGCAAAAATCATATGGGAAAATTTTTGAAAAACATATTTTAAAGTATGTTTTAATGAAAATTTTTAAAACCCCCCAAAAAAAAAAATTAATTTTTTTACCTTTTTTTTAAATTTAAAAATTAAAATTTTTTCCTTAATTTTAAAATTAAAAAAAAAAAAACCCCCCAATTTTTTTTGGGGGGGAAATAAAAAAAATTTTTTAAAAAATTTTTTAAAAAAAAAAAATTTAAAAAAATTAAAAAATTTTTTTACTTATGTTTAATTAAAAAAAATTTTTTTTTATTAAATTTAAAAAAAAAAATTTTTATTTAAAAAGGGGGGTTTTTTTTTTTTTTTTTAAAATTTTTAAAAAAAAAAAAAAAATTTCCCTATACGGTTAAATTTTTTTTTTGGAAAAATTTTTAAATTTAAAAAAAAAAAACCCCCGGAAAAATTTTTTTTAAAAATAAACCCGGGAAAATAAAAATTAAAAAAAAAAATTTTTAAAAAAAAATAAAATTTTTGGGGGGAAAAAAAAAAAATTTTTAAAAAAAATTTTTTTTCCCCTTTTTTTTTTTTTTAAAAAAAAAATTTAAAAAAATTTTTTTTTAAAAAAAAATTTTTTAAAAAAAAAAAATTTTGGTTAAACCCCCTCCCCCAAAAGGGAAAAAAAAAATTTTTTTTTTTTTTTTTTTTTAAAAAAAAAATTTTAAAAATTATTTTTAAAAAAAAATTTTTTTTTTTTAATTTAAAAAAATTTTTTTTTTGTTTTTTAAAAAAATTTTTTTTTTTTCCCCTTTCCTTTGGGGGGAAAAAAAAAAAAAAAAATTTTTTTTTAATTTTAAAAAATTTTTTAAAAAGGGGGGAAAAAAAAACCCCCTTTTTTTTAAATTAAAAAAAATTTCCCAACCCCAAAAAAATTTTTTTTTGCCTTTTAAAAAAAATTTAAATTTTCCTTAAAATTAAAAAAAAAATTTTGGCCTTAACCCCAAAAAAAACAAAGAAATTTTTTTTTTTAAAATTTTTTTTTGGGGGGGGTTTTTTAAAAAAAATTTTTTTTAAATTTTTTTTTTTTCCCCAAAGGGTTTTCAAGGTTTTTAAATTTCCCCCCTTTTTTTTTTTTTTTTTTGGGTTTTAAAAAGGAAAAAAAAAAAAAAAATAATTTAAAAAAAATTTTTTTTTTTTTTAAAAAAAATAAAAAAAAAATTTAAAAAATTTTCCAAAAGTTTTTTTGGGGGGGGTTTTGGGGTTTTTTTGGGGGAAAAAAAATTTAAAACCAAAAAATTTTTTTTTTGGGAAAAAATTTGGGGAAAAAAAAAATTTTTTAAAAAAAAAAAAAAAAAGGAAAAAATTTTTTTAAAAAATTTAAATTTTAAAAAAAATTTTTTTTTAAAAAAAAATTAAAAAAAAGAAAAAAAAATTTTTAAACCCTTTTTAAAAAAATAAAAAAAGGGAAAAAAAAAAACCCCCCCCCAAAAACCCCCCCGGGAAAAAAAAGGGGAAACCCCAAAACCAAAACCCCCCAATTAAATTTTTTTAAAAAAAAAGGGAAATTTTCCCCCCTTTTTAAGCCCCCCAAAAATTTTCCCCCCTTTTTTTTTTTTTTTAAAACCCCCCCCAAAAAAAGGGGGGGTTTTTTAAAAAAAAAAGGGGAAAAAAACTTGGGAAAAATTTAAAAAAAAAAAAAATTTTAATGGAAATAAAAAAAAAAAAAAAAAGGAAAAAAAAAGGGGGGAAAAATTTGGGGGGGGAAAAAAAATTTAAAAAAATTTTTAAATTTTTTAAATTTTTTTTTTTTTTAAAATTTTTTTTTGGGGGTTTTAAAAAAAGTTTAAAATAGGGGAAAAAAATTTTAAATTTTTTTTTAAAAAAAAAAACCCCGGGGGGGGAAATTTTTTTTTTTTTTTTTTTGGAAAAAAAAAAAACCTCCCCCCCCCCCCCCAAAAAAAAAAAAAATTTTTTTTTTTTTTCCCCCCCCCAAAAAAATTTTTAAAAAAAGGAAAAAAGCTAACCGGGGGCGAATCTTGGGTTTTTAAAAAAAAAGGTTTATGGGGTTTTATCTCAATTTTTTTTGGGGGGTTTTTTTTTTTTTTTTTTTTGTTTAAAGTTAGCAACAGTTTTTTTGGTTTTAAAAAAAAATTTGCTTGTGTGTCTTTTTTTTTAAAAAAAAAAAAATTTTTTTTTTTTATTTTTTTAAAAATTTTTTTGAGTTTGTTTTTAAAATTTTTTTTTTTAAATTTTTTTTTTTTTTAAAAAATTGAAAAAATTTTGGGTTTTTCCCTTTGGGGTTTTGGGGGGGAAAAAAAAAAAAGGTTTAAAGGGGGGGGTTTTCTTTTCCCCCCCGGGGGGGGAAAAAACAGGGGGGGTTTTTTTTTTTTGGGGAAAGGGAAAAAATTTTTTTAAAAATTTTTTTTCCCCCTTTTTAAAAAGTTTTTGGGAAAAAAAATTTTTTTTTAAATTGGCCCTTTTAAAAATTTTCCAAAAATTTTTTAAAAAAATTTTTTTTTTTTTAAAAAACCCAAAAAAACAAATTTTAAAATTTAAAACCAAATTGCAAATGGTTAAAAAAAATTTCCAAAATTTTTCCAAAACCTTTTCCCAATTTTGGGGTCTTTAAAAATTTAAAAAAAAAAAATTTAAAAAAACTTTTTTTTTTAAAAAAAATTTTTTTTTGGAAAAAATTTTTTAAAATTAAAAAATTTTTTTTCCCCCCCCAAAAAAAATTTTTGGGGTTTTTTTTTTTAAATTTTTTTTAAAATTTTTTAAAAAAAAATTTTTAAAAAAAAAAATTTTTTATTTCCCCAAATTTAAAAAATTTGGCCAAAAATTTTTTGAAAAAAAAAATTACAAAAAATTTTTTTTTTAAAAAAAAATTTCAAAAAAAAATTAAATTTGGGTAAAAATTGAAAAAACCAAAAAGTTTTGAAAAATTTTTTTTTTTAAAATTTCCGGGTTTAAAAAACCTTTTTTTCTTTAATTTTTTTTTGGGCCCGGGTTTTCCCAAAATTTTTTAAAACCCCAAAAATTTTTAAAAAAGGGGAAAAAAAAAAAAAAACCCCCAAAAAAGGGGGGGCCCCCCAAAAAATGTTTTTAAAAAAATTTTTTTTTAAAAAATTTTGGGGCCCCCCCAAAAAAAATTTTTAAAAAGATTTTTTTTAAAAAAAAAAAGGGGGTTTTTTTTTAAAAAAAATTTTTTTTTTCCCCCAAAATTTTTTTTTTAATTTTTTTTAAAAAAAAAATTTTTTTTAAAAAAAAACCCCAGTTTTTTTTTTATTTAAAAATTTTTCCCCCCCAAATTTT